>JASPKZ010006068.1:1662500-2235000 GCA_030220185.1 Diploptera punctata | reverse complement strand
TTGTATAAATTATATACTTAATGATGAAGCGTGAGTTATGAAACAATAGAACATTGAATACTGTTGGCATATTTATAAATTACTGTGAATATAAAAACATAAATGCATGTTCATTGAATTGCTTTGTAAAGTAAAATATTTGACGGACATGAAGGTAATGTGAGTGTTGTTTGTTTACGACACGTCATAGGTGTGACGGGATGCCCAAGTGAGAAAACACCTCTACGTAATGTGAACATCACGACTCGAGCAACTGAAACAAACAATACTCTCACCTGCTCCATAAATCTGTTGTTTGAAATCAGTGAAAAATCTGCAGGTGTTACATGTACAGACATTTGAATGCCCGTTTTTCATTGCTTCTGTTTATATTCCTCTTTACTGCACTATGTATTAGTATGTAGATGTAAAATCTCTTGTTTACCCATTCATATTTTTCCTCTTTTCATTTTCGTATTTAATTTTTTTTTTCACTTATTTCCTTAATTTAAGCTTCTTAATAGATAGTCATCGGTTGATTAATGTCTTTGACATTGTCCGATTCCTAATAGCCAACTTTGTCGGTCCATCCAATCTCCTGGTTGTAGATGTTTCTCCTTCATGTATAATTTTATATTCCCTGACTCCAGGAGGTTTCAGGTCTTCCTCTGCCTCGCCTTCCCTCACAAAACACATTTTGGTAGCCAATCCTCTTCAATTTGCCGGACATGTCCGTGCCATCTTAATTGCTGAGTTTTAATACTTACTTACTCACTAGCACTATCGAACCCGTAGGTTCATGGCCGCGCGGACATAAGCTCTCCATATATCCCTATCCTGAGTGAATGCTTTCCAATCATTCCCAGTATAATCTACTTCCCCCAAATTCTAGTTAATGTTATTCTCTCGCCTCATTCTTTGTCTACCAACTGGGCGTTTTCCCTCTGGTTTTCCTACAAGAAGCTTCATGCACGTCTTTCATTCCCAATTCGTGCCACATGTCCTGCCCATCGCAGTCTACGAGACTTAACTGTTCTTATTATATCTGGCTTCCTATAAAGACCATGTAGTTCATTGTTTATAGTCTTCTCCAATCACTTGTCTGTTCATCTCTCTTTGGTCCAAACATTTTTCAAAATATTTTATTCTCAAATACTCGTAATCTCCATTCCTCCCTTAAAGTAAGAGTCCATGTTTCGCACCCATATAATATAACTGATAGAATAATAGTTCTATATATTTTCAGTTTAACGTTTTTTGAAAGGAGTTGGGACATCAAGAGTCTCTGTAATGCATAATAGCACGCGTTTCCAGAATTGAGCCTATGTTTAATTTCCTTGTGCTGTAAGGCTATAGTAATAGTGACAACATTTGATTTTGAAGATAATGATGATCCATCCATAGTAATTCTGCCCGAAGGCAGGTCCTTCACTGCAATCACAGCACCTTCATGCTATGCTTGCTATGCTTGCAGCTTTCCACACCGGTGAAGGATGATGATGATAATGATAATGGTAAGGATGATAATGATAAGGATGATGACCATATGATTTCGGGGACCGTTTGGGCCTTAAAGTTTTCCTGACATTTGTCTTACAGGTGAGGAAAAACCCCGATAAAAACCTCACCCAGAAAAACTGCCCCGACCGGGGATCGAAATCGGGCCCGCTGCGTGATAAGGCAGCACGCTACCTCGAGACCACAGTAGTGGACTATAATGATGATAATAGTGATAATAATGACACAATGATAATAATAATAATTTATATTACAGTATTATTATTTATTTATTTCATAACAGTAGCTTATGTTATTTTGTAATTTTTCTTTTTAGAGACGCTTTAAAATCTAGGTCTTAAGGCGTCTAGGATCTTTAAATGTAACCAATATATTATGTTGCTTTCTTGTATTTTGTTATTTTTAATGAAGACTTAACTGATATAGTTTTAATGATACTGTAAAATGATGATTAAGTTAAATACGTTCTGGTAATGCAATTTCAATCCAGAATTTTATTTGATGTTTGAGTAAAACTAGGAAAAGTACAGCCAAATTGATCGGCAATGGGATTTGAAACTGGGACCTTCCGAGTATGAGTATCAAACGCGCTAGTTACTGACTGAGCGAACTCAATCGGCAATTTATATTATTGTTATTAACTAGTAGTATCGAACTCACAGGTTTCTTACATCCCTATCCTGAGCTAAAGTTTCCCCATCATTCCCTGTATAATCGACTTCCCTCAAATCATGGTTAATGTTATTCTCTCACCTCTTTCTTGGTCTGCCAACTGGGCGCGCTGGTTTTCTTACAAAAAGCTTCCATGCCCCTCTTTCATTCCCCATTCGTGCGCGAAGTCCTGCCCATTGAAATATACGATACTTAACTGTTTTTCTGTATCTGGTTTCCTATAAAAATAACGTTCATATCCTGGCCCAATGCTCTCCAATCATTCCTTATATAAATCACGTCCCTCAAATCATGGTTAATATTATTATCCCATTTCATTCTAGGCCTACCTATTGATCACCTTCACTCTGGTTTTCTTTCAATATGTTTCCATGCCTCTCTTTCATATCCCATTGCGTTGCATGACCTGCCTATTCCAGTATATGAAACTTAACTATTCGTTCTAATAAAATTCATATTAAATTCCGTTGAGGTGAATAGTCATAAGATAAAAGTTACTTACTTTACTTTTGAGGGTCTCTCCACTTTTCAGCGGTTACCCTGTATTCCCATTCGCCATTCTTGCCGATCACGCCATTCATCCTCCTCCAGACCTCGGTCGTTCATCAATCTATGGATCTCTCCTCTCCAAGTTGTTCTTGGTCTGCCCCGTTTCCTTCCACCAGAAGGTGACCATTCCAAAAGAGTTTTGGGCCACCTATCATCCTCCATTCTCCTGACATGGCCATACCACTGAAGAGCTCGTCTTTCGATCCTTTCCACCACTGTCTCCTCCATATCCATCATCTGCCTCACTTCTTCATTTCTTCTTCTTTCCAACCTGGACACCCTGGCACTGCGTCTTATTCCATCCATCTCCACTGCCAAGATCTTAGTTTTTTGTCCCTCTACCAAAGTCCATCCCTCAGCACCATAAGTCATTATGCTTTCCACAATAGACTTCAAAATCCTCTTCTTCGTGTGGTTTGACATGGTCCTACTCCACAGTACTCCATTCAACATGTTTATGGCTCTTCGTGCTTGTACTAACCTGCTATCTACTTCAGCTTTACAACTCCCTGATTCATCAATAAGTGATCCCAAATATTTAATTTTTTTTAACAACTCTAATAATTCCTTGGGATAGGGATATATCTCGTCCACTTCCTCCTACTACAAGATATTCAGTTTTTTCCATGTTTACTCTTAATCCTCCTACTTCAAAAGCATTAAGAAGCATAAGATAAAAGTTAAAAATTAAAATGTACCTGTTGGCAGATGCCGTCGTCCTCAATTTTGTTAAATGGTGTAGACCTATATAAAACATTAACTGGAAGCCTTTCGAAGTTAACTTCCATCATCAGCAGATGAGCTTCTGCTACTCGTTGTTGTTTATGACGATATAGACTCCAAGTGTCTGTAACAGTAACTGAGTTGCTTGGAGTATATATCGTCGTAAACAACAACAACGAGTAGCAGAAGCTCATCCTGCTGATGATGGAAGTTAAGTTCCGAAAGGCCTCCATTTAATATTTTATATACATCATTTTAACAAAGTTGATGACGACGGCACCTGCCAACAGGTACATTTTAATTGTTAACTTTTATCTTATTAACTGTTCTCATTAAATCTGGTTTCCCCATAAATATCTTGTAGCTCACTGTTATGTAGTTTTCCCCATTCATCTATCTATTATTCTTACTAACTTCATTGGCATTATTATTGTTATTATTATTAATTATTATTATTATTATTATTATTATTATTATTATTATTATTATTATTATTATTATTATTATTATTATTATTATTATTATTATTATGGCTGGATGCTCTGAGACAGCAGCCCTGTCATTATCCTTACCCAGCACAGCGCTCGTAACGCGGTCAACGCAAAGCAAAGGCCGGATTATAAACCAAAAGGAAGAAGAATGTTGGGAAGACCATTGAAGAGATGGAAGGACCAATTCGACCTATAATGAGATCGGAACAGGCCATTGGGCTTAATCCTTGTTGTTGATTATTATTATTATTATTATTATTATTATTATTATTATTATTATTATTATTATTATTATTATTATTATTATTATTATTATTATTAATTTTGAGTACTAGGAAATGTTAAGTTTAGATTCAATGAGTGTTTTTTTTTTACTTCCTGTGAACTTCACAATCGTACTGAAATTTTTCTGGTCTAGTGGTAAGTTTTAGAAAAAATCTCAGACTGTGGAGGGATGTTTGTCAGCTGTTGCTAACTCGGCATCTGGCCGTATCAGTGTCATTAACTGACTCCTAACCCTGGAAGTTACGTCTACGTTTCAGAGATAGCATAAATAAAAAGTCTCTCCCACCTGCGGTTGTTACTCGAGAATTTTCTCCAGGAATCGCAGAGATTGATTAATAGAAATGTTAATGTTTCCGGTACTTACTTGATAAGTAGTTCCTAGAAAACGTTTTGTTCTGACGTAGTTGATCAGGAGATTGTTTGCTATATGATATCTTTACTATAATATCAATTTCTCAAGGTTTTATTTTACTTGGTAGAAAAATCTTAAATATTGGCTTACGTTACAAAGATTGGAAGTGATAGTAGATTTTACGGCCGAATTGAGAATTTTTAAATAAATAACTAAATAAATTCAATTCAATTATTGCAACGTAAACGATTTTTATTGAAGTTGTTAGGAACATTTTTGGACCAAAGAAAATAGAACAGATGAATGAATGGAGAAAATTATAAGCCCTTTATTTTCTTGATCATTATAGAAAAACATATTCAACTTTTATAAGATTCATGATGTGTTCCGTTGAGGTATTATTCAAAATTAAAATATAAAATTATGGAATATTCACCTGAAAGGTCCGTCTCCTCAACTTAATTAGTGATTTAACAGTTTTGAATCCTGCCGATGATGGGACAAGTCCCGAAAGCGCTACAGTTAAATAACTAATTAAGTTGAGGAGACGGACCTTTCAGGTTTATATTCCATAATTTTATATTTTAATTTAGAAAAAAAGATATGTATTGAGAGAAAATTTACAAATAAAACCAATTTCAAATTGGATAAGCAATAGGAGGAAAGAATTGAATGAACATATAAATAGAGTGTCAAACGACAGAATAGTTAAAATAGCTAGGGATAAATTCCCAATTTGGATAAGAAATATTGGGCGCTCGAAGAAAAGATGGAAAGATACAATTGAGGCAATACATTGAAGAGGAACAGACACCTTGTCTACATTGGAAGAAAGAAGAAGAAGAAGAAGTTAAATTCTTTGGAAATTAAGCGTAGGCTATACTCATTTCTCGACAAAATCTAGAATTGCCTAGATTACTTAAACATTATACCCCATCAACCACGAGTAACCAAGGAAGACCATTGAAAACTGCATCGACAACTGATTGTAGGTCGGAACATTTTTTTTATTTATTTAGAGCCCCACCACCACCCCTCGGGTTACCTCGGGCATAATGCCCTTATCCCCGGTCTGCTCTATGTCCCTATCTATATATTATATTTATTGAAATACATAATAAATATACAATTCGGGTATTAAAGCTACTTGTTGGTTCTCCTTATTAACTGACTCAGTAATTAATAATAGGTATTATTGCAGCCAATGGCCATGTAGAAAGAATTGTTTTCATGTCTTACAGAAGTCTGTTATCGATGTTCCTATGTTTTTACACTTTAATAGGTGATATCGGTCGCAGTGCGACCCACATAGTTTGCACTTGCATTTTTCTTCTGGGTTATGGCGCTTCACTGTTGTGCATATCCTGTGGTGGAAACCATGGACCGCGACTCTCGTCACGGTATGTATGAGGTCGTATCTGGCTGCTGTCCATTCCCTGTAGATCATCGCATCCGTTGCGTAGAACTCAGGCCATATCTGTTCTCTCTTCTCGTTTAGTTCCCTCAGCAGTTCTTTGTAGGCATCTGTTGTACTGACTCAGTAATTGCAATCTTAAAGAATGAGCAATATAATTGTTTCCTGCAGACTTTGATAAATATGTTTGCATTTACAAATATTGTAGCAATACAACAGTTGTGTAATACATTGCAATTAAATTGACTAATGTTTAAAAATATTTAATTATATGTATTTCTGGTTAACTTACATTATAATAGTAGAACTTATGCGTGTTTTAAGTGAAAGCAGATAAATACACATTGTTAAATGCATTTCCCAGAATATTGAGTTTGTAATTACGAGTTTTAATTAAACTATGACGTTTTGTTTCAACATATCTGTGCAACTACATACTCGTATTTGGAATAGAATTATTACTAATGCGAGATTATATGTAAAGTTCTTCCATAAATTAAAAAAAAAATAAATAAAAGGCAATTCTAGAAGACATCTGTTTGTAAAATGTAGAATTTTATTTCTCTCTCTCTCTCTCTCTATATATATATATATATATATATATATATATATATATATATGTGTGTGTGTGTGTGTGTGTGTGTGTGTGTGTGTGATTATGTAATCGATAATGGATTTTTGATTTAGTGTTGGACGTTCCCATGTGTATTTATGAATATCTTTATGATTGAAAAAGCCATTCCATATCTTTAAAGATTATATTGAATACCAGAGGATTGGAGGAGGATTAATGGATGGACAGAGAGGAGTGGCGTTTGGTTTCCGGAAGACGGCGGCAGCTGCCATGATACCGGATGATGGTGTGTGTGTGGGATAAGAATAGATACCAAATTACAAATTTATAAATCCATAATTATAGTTCGTCTGGCTTAACTTTACAAGAAATTTGTAGAAAGAGACAGCTGTGCTCAACTCTCTCACTCACACCAGTGTTGTCGGAGTTTCTTCACCAGATGTTAAAAGGATGAGGTGGAAGACGAAAACTGACAACAGGGTGGGTTCTTTCTTTTGTTACTGGGCGAAAGCGGCCAATGATCTACCCTTTTATCTCCATCTCTCTCTTTGCCAAGTTAAGCCAGATATACAATAGAAGAACGCTAACATACGGTGCAGAAACTTGGCAGTTGAATAAAAATTTTAGTTCAAAGCTTATGTCTACTGAAAGGATTGTTTTAGACGCTCAACTAGACATTCTAAATTGGAAAAAAATCAGAAGTATAATCATCAAACAACAAGTGAAAGTCCAAAATTCAATATTAGATTTTGTGAGACACAGACAACTGGAATGGTATGGTAGAATGCCAGAGAATGGATTTACCCAGACAATCTTCGGAATGGATTCCACCTAGGAAAGGAAAGAGAGGTCGACCTAGATTTAAATGGATGGATAATGTAAGAAGAGATCTGAAAGAACTGGAATGGGAAGATAGAGAAGAATGGAGAAAGAAGATAAAAATTTAAAAAGCTTTGGGCACAGGAAGATGTTTCATTACATTGTAAACCTGTTTATATATATATATATATATATATAAACAGGTTTACAATGTAATGAAACATCTTATATATATATATATATATAGAGAGAGAGAGAGAGAGAGGAGAGAGAGAGAGAGAGAGAGGAGAGAGAGAGAGAGAGAGAGAGAGAGAGAGAGAGAGAGAGAGAGCTAATACACGGCGTACGCTGCTACCCCTAAAGAAACAAAATATGTAGGGTTAATTAAATAGTACGGAATATATTCTGGAGAACCAAACATGGCGGTTGCTGAATCAATTTTTAATTTCGATTTTGAGGTAAACCCCTCCTTTTAGATTTCATTTTGTGATGTTATCTTCCATAACTCTTCGTTTGATGATTATTACATAAACTGCGATTATTTAGTTCGAAGTAGTTTATTTAACGTTGGAATAAGTGTATTTTTAACATAGAAATTTGCCACTATTCGATAAAGTTCTCCTATCACAATGATGTGCTTGAGCCTTTGGCATAGGTTCCCTGAAGTAGTCCCCGCCCGGAGAACCGAATGCGGGACTATTCGAAAAATTTTACCCCAGTTGAACCCATGTCCGCATTTCTTGACGGTTGTATTTTTACGGTGAAAGATCGTCAATCTTTCGACCAAGACTACTTTTTTCGTCTGGTTTATCACCTTCGACCAGTCCGGCATCCTTTCACAATAATAATAATAATAATAATAATAATAATAATAATAATAATAATAATAATAATAATAATAATAATAATAATAATAATAATAATAATGATAATAATAATAATGATAATAATAATAATGATAATAATAATAATGATAATAATAATAATGATAATAATAATAATGATAATAATAATAATGATAATAATAATAATGATAATAATAATAATGATAATAATAATAATAATAATAGTGCCTGTCACTTCTCTTGGGAGCTTGGTGCCTTTTTGAAAGCGTGCTACCATATTTTTTCCTATAGGCCCTATTCCAGGTTTTCCCTTGTTTTATTACAGTACAGCGCCTTGTAAATTTTGGTCTTCCTTTTTCTCCTGGACATAGGCCTACCAGAACTTTCTTTGGCACACTTTCTAGTAATTTTCTATGAGCGTGACCAATCAATTTCCATTTACGATATTTTATCTTCTTCCCGATTTCGATTTGTTATGTATTCTTCCGTAATTCTTGTTTGTTATGGTTTTTAGCTTCCAGATTTTCGAAATAAATCTCAGGGATCTGTTTACATGTACCTGCATTTTTTTATACAATGTCGTTGTTGCTTTCCAATTCCTTTGCAATATTTAGGTGTAGTTTACGATATATTTGAATTGTTTCTTCATCTAACACGAGATTTACAAAGTGAATATTTAATTAGATGTATAAGTAATTTATAACAAGTTGTTAGAAGCGAACACCTGGTGATATGAGCCTGTATCTGTCACAGATAATTCGTTATTTTGGATTTTGATCCGTTGAAGGCCGCAAGGAGAACGTACCGTCCTTGCTCAGGATCAGTGATGTCATCTTGTTTAATTTATGCCAACAACAGCTTTACTGCTCCGTATTCCTGTTCTATTGAAGAACAAGACACTGCTAAGCCCCGTAAGCGCCTTCTCAAGACAGCTGTAGCGAGACTGACATCAGCACGCACACACACACACACACACACACACACACACACACACATACAGAGAGAGAGAGAGAGAGAGAGAGAGAGAGAGAGAGAGAGAGAGAGAGAGAGAGAGAGAGAGAGAGAGAGAGAGAGAGAGAGAGAGAGAGAGAGAGAGAGGACTACAGTATATATTGTCTGTCTAGCCTAAGAAAGACTTACTTACTGGCACTATCGAACCCGTAGGTTCATGGCCGCGCGGACATAAGCTCTCCATACATCCCTATCCTGAGCTAATGCTTTCCAATCATTCCCTGTATAATCTACTTCCCTCAAATCATAGGTAATGTTATTCTCCCACCTCATTCTTGGTCTACCAACTGGGCGTTTTCCCTCTGGCTTGCCTACAAGAAGCTTCCATGCAAGTCTTTCATTCTCCATACGTGCAACATGTCCTGCCCATCACAGTCTACGAGACTTAACTGTTCTTATTATATCCGGCTTCACTTCAGGAAAATAAATGGGCGGGTAATCCACGAAGCACATGACTGCTGCAGTTACTGCGATTCGTTCATGACCGAAGCACAGATCAGGGGAAGTGAAAAAATAGAGCATGTTTCTCGATTAATATAATTACGTATTTAAAGCTATATATGTTAACTATAGTTGATCAGAATACAGTATATACTTACATATTTCTTGGAGGGTCGGAGACCAATTAAAAGTTCGCATTTGTTTGAAACTGAACGATTCTTGAGAATAAGTTGAATGTCGGGTTACAAATATGGCGACTGTCGGGAAGTTTATGTTAACTTAACTCGGTTATCTTAATTTAAATGTTTGATTTTAATAATTGTAATTTAATTAGTTAATTGCATGTGTTAATACAACCTGCAACATTAAACATTAAAACGATTGTTGTGCATTAATTTATCGGTTTGTAACAAACAGCTGACAGAGTTCGCCTGCACTCTTAAGGTACGTACACACTTGCGCGCCGCGCGCGCGCGCACCATGTTCGTCAGATTTGGACGGGGTTTTAAGGTGCGCGCGAACGGCGCTCGTCTCTCACCATGATCCACTCTTTGTCGGTTTTTTCCACAAACACTTTGATGGTTCGCTGTTTAGATTTGGACGGGTACCTGAGAGGTTCGTTGTTTTCGGTGCGCACCTATTATTTGAGTATGGAGTGGTCAGTATGGAGGATCATTTTTAAAAATCATTGAAAGGAGATGCCTTTTTTTTTCAATGTTATGTGTTTTTTTCATGTGTACTGTAATTGTATGAATAAATTAGAATTATTTAGAAAACATTATTTATTTAAGACGTTCATTTCATAATATTATGCATGAAGTATCACAAAACAATACAATATATAAACACATTTATTACTAATTATTTATTTATATCTTCAAAGACTCCAAAGAGCAAGATTGTTCATGTTAAGGGGCAATATACAAAAAATATTGGCCATAAAACAATTAACAATAAAAACAAGAAAACAAATTCAGGCATAAGTTTAAATAATACAAACTACTATAGATGCACAATATATATACACATATAAATACAATATTTAAACAGGATAATATTAATAATAATAAAATTAACAAAATTAACTAAGAAAGCAATGAGAAAAAATATTTTTAATACAATTAGAAAAATGTTTAACATTTGAAATGTTGATATTCAATAGGTAAGTTATTGTAATGGTTGATTAATGCATAACGAATCCCTTTTATACCTTTTTTTTTTAGAAACTAGTATCTTTGTGCAATAAAGTACAACCTCTAGTATAATAATCATGTACATCTTTATTAAAAATTAAGGCCATGTTATGGTGAGATAGATTCTTAATAATTTTAAACATATATATATATATATATATATATATATATATACAAATCATATATTTTTTTAAATTCCTTTAATGCTATAATATTTGAAAAAGTATAAATAAAGTTATAAGATATAATAAGTAATAAGCGTGACCAGACGTCCCGATTTTGGCGGGACAGTCCCGATTTTTAACAATTTGTCCCGCGTCCCGCGGCATTTAAAAAAAAGTACCTATTTTTGGGAAACAATGCAGGACAAGCGGGAGAACGGAAAGGGAATAGACATGGTTGGTTACACCTGCTCTGCAAAATGTCTACTGAAGGTTTGTGGGTTTCCTATGGATCGCAGGAGGTTCGTTGAAATTAATCATTTCGACGAACATAACACGCGCCGCGCGCGCGCCGTTTGTGTTCGCGGCGCGCATGTGTGTACGTACCTTTACACGTGCTACGCGGAGTAATACATTCGGAAGTTAAATGTCAAAGTGTGCTTCTTACGTTGGACGAAGAATAGTAACTTTAAAGAAATTATGATGATAATAATAATAATAGTAATAATAATAATAATAATAATAATAATAATAATCTTATTTTTAATTACAGATTTTCAATGTTTACACATATTTCTGTGTCTAAAAGTTTTATTTCCCTACTCCGCTCATCTTTATCCATCCACTCCATGTCCTACAGTCCTCATGTTCTCATTCCAGTTGTTATTTCTTACATCTACGAGTTTCGAGGTGTCCCTTTATTTCTTCTTCCAGGTGGATACAATTTCAATGTTTTTTTTTTGTTTTTTTTTTCTGGGTAACCTTTCTTCTTGCATTCGTCGTACATGTCCATACGAATTTAATTTCTGGTATATTATGTAATCTCCTATTGAGTATTTAATATTCACTTTTTTCTCGTATAACATTATTTTTATGTTTTTCTTATTTTGAATATCTTGCTGCTCTCCTCAAGAAGTGCATTTCCGTCGACGTAAGTTTTTGTTGAATTTCTATACTTCAGCTCCATATGTTACGATACATCTCACTATTGAATTATATTAAGCTTTACATTTTATTTAGGCCTTATGGTATTTCGGCCAGTATGGGACCGGTGCCCACCGAGCATCGTGAGGCATTTGGGTAGCTGCAATAAGTAGCGGTTCCAGGTTGAGAAAACCAGCTAAAACGGCTGATCACATGTCACCCTACACTGGCTAGATGATCATCTACCTCTGTGATTGACACATGTGGATGTGAGGCTTGTAGCCGGCTGGTAGGCTAAGGGCCCTCTAGGCCTGTCGCGCCATGGATTTTTTTTTTGGAATTAGGCCTGCTACTTTACCTTTTTTGGAGTTAATGCATTTTTCTTGTAAGCCGATAATGTGTTCTCTGAGTTATAGAATTATTCTAACGTACAATTATATTCTCCTCCAGACAATTGTTATGTTACAATTTCGTGGGCGATATTGATCAGGAGAAATTTATAGAAAAGAGGCATATGACATGTAACTGAACAATACAAGCGAAGGAGTAAGTTCATTAAAAATATGGTTCAGGTTGTTAACGCCCGGAAATGTGGAAGAAGACAACAGGGGGTGGCCCGAGTTCAGCCCTTGTGTGGGCTTCAGCATGCAATAACATCACGTGTGTTTCTAATAAAAATAAAGACTGTTAACATACATTATGTAGATAATATCTACCTTGACCTTATGTGAACTCGTAGTCATAAATAACTAGACCTACTTCCCATGTACAGAGACTCTTAAGTTTTGTACAGAGACTCTTAAGTTTTGCTAATTACATTTTGTTTTGAAATTGTCCTTTGATTTTGATACACCCGATAATGTAGGCATAATCACTATTTTTTTTACAAAATTATGTTCTTCTACTACTACTACGTATCTAGAGTTTTTCACATCTAGAAAATAGTATTGTACTTATGGAGCAATTCTTGCCAGTTAACGTGTCCTTTTATGTGAGATTGGTGTATTATATTACAAACTGCTGGTTTTCTTAGGGCTTAAAGGACCTTCGGGACTTGGAAATTTTGGTAGCATGAGGTTCTAGCCGAGCGTTAGTATGTGGATGTATTAGTTATCAAGGCATACGTGTTTTCGAACATAAATAAATTGATTCTTAATTTTAACTATTTTATATCTAGAGTATCCATCCATCCATAGTAATTCTGCCCAAAGGCAGGTCCTTCACTGCAATCATAGCATTTTCATGCTATGCTTGCAGCTTTACTAGGGAATTGTAGGTGTGGTAGCTTGCCGTTGCTTTCCACACCGGTGAAGGATGATTATGATGATAATCATAATGATAAGGATGATGGCCATATTATTTCGGGGACCGTTTGGGCCTTAAAGTTTTCCTGATATTTGTCTTACAGGTGAGGAAAAACCCCGATAAAAACCTCACCCAAAAAAAAACTGCCCCGACCGGGGATCGAACCCGGGCCCGCTGCGTGACAAGGCAGCACGCTACCTCGAGACCACAGCTGTGGACATCTAGAGTATAATGATTACAATAACCCTAAGTATTCTAACCCTAAATAACTAATCTAAGCTTATATTAAGAAAACCTACATTCGAACTTTGTGGGGTTTGAGAGAGGGTGATGTGAGTTTATAAATCTACGCTAATCTACATTTTAAAAATTATCTACTAACTCTTTAACTTAGACATATAGTATGAAACTATTTAAAATACTTGAATTATTTTTCTAATTGTCCTAGCAAATTTATTAAGAAAGATGATATGTAGACTTACCCATCAGCTATGCTTCCACTGACAGAGTCCCCTAATTTGCTAGGGTTAAATACTAAACTTTGACCTACATCTCCACTAACTGTACTAACATTCCATGAGTCTAAATGCAGAGATTTTACAGTTAGCCTTGCAATCTTTGTCCTGCCATAATCAAAACTCTGTCCTGAAATATAATATGTCTAAGTGCTTTATTTCAACAACTGTTTTATTTGAATAATTAAAATAATCTATGAAATAATTAAATATGTATGTAAAATACTCTATGTATTCATAACAGTAGGCATAATCACTATATTTTTACAAAATTATATTCTTTTACTACTACGTATCTAGAGTTTTTCACATCTAGAAAATAGTATTGTTCTTTTGGAGCAATTCTTGCCAGGTAACATGTCCTTTTATGTGAGATCAATTTATTAGTTTTTTTATTACATCCAATATAGGAAACTCTTTTTACCTTATGGTATATAATGGTTATAATTATTTAACATTATGAAGTAAATTAACATAAAACAGTAGAACAAAAGACAATTACATAACAATATTATGACAAAGATGAACAGAGTAAAATTATATTACGATGCGAGGTTGGGAAGTAGTTTTTACAGAATCGGGGAAAGATGTTTAAAAACCGAGCGATAGCGAGATTTTTAATTTCCGATATATTATACCATAAGCAAGATTAACATGTTGTATATTTTAATTTGTACAGGTCTATTCTTCGACAAAAAATCGAAAAAAACAGAAGGCATTAAACTCATTACCAACACGTATTTTCTGGTTTAATTTGGTATTTGGTTTCTTCTTGTATGTAATTTTGGCCCATTAATAATACTGTTCGATTATTTCCACATTTTCACATTATTATTTGATTTGTCATATGCTAGGTTATATTTTCATCAATGCGCATCTTTCTATAGGCTTTTGCAACTTTCTCTTTAGTTAAACCATCTTCCATTAAGACGTTTAAAATATGTCTGATTTTTTTTATTCTTATTAACATTACCTCCTATTAGATTCACGTCAATACATGACTTGATCTAGGGGTAAGTTTCTTGTCTCTAGTTCCAAGATTCGGGAGTTTAAACCCAATCGGAGTCGATTATCTTTTTAGGATGGAACATCCAAGCGGCAAGTACTCCGGAACGGACTTCAAGCCGTGGCGTGGATCCGAAAATAGATTTTCGTGCACGTAAAATAACCTCAAAGCTAAATTAGAGCCTCTGATCAAAATTTAAGTTGACTTTTCGATCCAAGTGCCTAATATCTTAGTTGCCTAGTAGGTGCTTGTTATGAAGGAATGAATTAACCAGTTATCACTCATTTACTTATAGGCCTAACTTAACTAAATAACTTGGTTTTGTAACTACCACAAGATATATATATTAATATAAAATAAATATATTAATATAAAATAAATATTTGTACAGTAATGCAAGCTAGAGGGCTAAGCATCGAAGATGCCCAAGACCGTAGGCTTTGGAGGTTTGGCACGGGAAGACGGCAGCAGCTGTAAAAACCCGAAGATAGATAGAGAGATAAATATTTGTTCTGGATTCGCCTGGTAACATACGTGGTAGCGCACTGAGATATCAACTCAGAGGTCCGAGTTCACATCCCGTCCAGGCATTTATTTTTCTTATCTTGTTATATATATATATATTGAAATTATAAAATTATTATTGTTACCTTATTGGTCCGTCTCCTCAATTTTGTAAAGTATTAATTCTTTGTAGACCTTTCTGGACTAGTCCCATCTTCAATAGAAGGAGCAGGAGGTCCTGACCCTGAATGCAATACTTATTTATATATATGTGTGTGAAGGAGGTTTCAAGATATTTATCATTGTCTTCTAGCGCCCGATTAATCTTCTGTCATTCTATTCTATCCCTCTGACAATCCAATTTCCATCGTTCAAATCCTTTTTCCTTGATACTGCTTTTAACACCATTAATCCACGTTATTTTCGGTCATCCTCCTCTTCTTCTACAAATTCTAGCATTTTTCTTGGAAATCTATATTTATATTCAGTTTTATATAAGCTTTTATTTTCTTGGAAGGTTATTATTCTGGATGAACGACACGCTGATTTTGAATGGACAATGTTAGGCGGAGGAAAGCATTCTTTATTTTAGTATTACTGTAGTATTGTTCAAGCAGTTGAAAGAGGACAATCTGGACTCGCGCCATATGGAACATTTTGGCTGATGTTTTCTTCCTTTTTGTGGTGAAACCGATTTGCCCTGAGGAACAAGTGGTTGTAATGTGACCCGAGCGGGACACCGCTTTATGTCCAACATCCCATTTATTTAAAATTGCTATACGAGCGACCTTCAGTGCCTCAAATTACAGTATTATGGAGCCGCATTGGCATATCGCCAATCTCTAGTTACATAGGTGACTCTCCTTTTCGTATGCGGAAACAACCGAACCTATTACACTTACGAGTATCTTGCTTTTCAAGACCACAGTTTTCACTTATTTTTCCTCTTCTTCTTCTTCTTTTTCTTCTAGTAATACAGGTTTATAATAATAATAGGTATAATTGCAGCCAATGGCCATGTAGAAAGAACTGTTTTCATGTCTTACAGAAGTCTGTTATCGATGTTCCTATGTTTTTACACTGTAATCGGTGATATCGGTCGCAGTGCGACCCACATAGTTTGCACTTGCACTTTTCTTCTGGGTTATGGCGCTTCACTGTTGCGCATATCCTGTGGTGGAAACCATGGACTGCGACTCTCGTCACGGTGTGTCTGAGGTCGTATCTGGCTGCTGTCCATTCCCTGTAGATCATCGCGTCCGTTGCGTAGAACTCAGGCCATATCTGTTCTCTCTTCTCGTTGAGTTACGCCCGAGTATTTATACGTTCTCTGCTTTGATCAAAATTGTCACTGTTGTTTCATTTTAACTTATATATATATATATATATATATATATATATATATCTTTTTACAATCTCTCATACCTACAGTATAACTTTCCACACACTGTACTAATAAAATAAGTAACTCATTGGCACTACCGAGTCCATAGTTTGCCGCATGGACATAAAAGCACTCCATACATCCCTATCCTGAGCTAATATTTTTCAATCATCCTCTATAGGCTATATTCTACCTCCCTCAAAACATGGTTATTGTTATTCTCCCACCTCATTATTGGTCTAACAACTGGGAGTTTTCCTTCATATTTTCTTACAATAAGCTTCCATGCTTTGTCTTTCATTCCCATTCGTGCCAGATGTCCTGCCCATTGAAGTCTACGAGACTTAACTGTTTTTACTATATCTAGTTTCCTATAAAGATAATGTACATACATAGTGTTCTGCCCAAGAGCAGGTCTTTCACTGCAAACTCAGCATTCTCCACTCTTTCCTTAACTCGGCTTTCCTTTTTGTATCTGCATACAAACCATTTATTTTAATATTGTCTATCATCTGATGTCTTTTTCTGCCTCTAATTTTCTTTCCGTTAACCATTCCTTCTGGGGCATTCTTCAGCAGGCAGTTTCTTCTTATTCATTGGCCAATCCAATTTCCCCCCCCCCTCTTCTTTATGAGTTCCAGCGTTGTTCTTCATTCACCCACTCTGTCTAGCGCATCTTTATTTTTTATTTTGTCTGTCCATTTTATACGTTCAATTCTTCTCAATATCCACATCTCAAAAGCTACCAGTCGATTTTCTTTATTTCGCCGTAATGTCCAAGTATCTGAACCATACAATGCTACACTCCACACAAAGCAGTTCACTAGCCTATTCCATATTTCTTTTGCCAAATGTTTCTCTTCTTGTTAATGTAGCTCACTCCTTACGTTGTCTTCTCCATTCGTGTGTCTGTTCATCTTTCTTTGTTCCAAACATTTCCTTAAGAACTTTATTTTCAAATACTCGTAATCTTTTTCTCCTCTCTTAAAGTAAGAGTCCATGTTTCGCATCCATATAATATTTTTGTTTAACAGATTTTAAATATACACATCTTCCTATGCCCAATATTAAGTTTTGATTATCTTCCTTCATGCATATCTATCCTTCCAGTCACCATCCTGCAGTCCCCTGTCCTTCATCAAATTCATAATTCCCTCCAATCATATCTTCTTAGGTCTCCCTATTCTTTTCCTCCGATTTGGATCGCGCTCCAAACTCCTAACTGGCAATCTATCTTCATTGATCCTCTTCACGTGTCCAAATCATTGTAATTGTTTATTTCCAACAAATAATTGTTTCGTTAAAGTTCATTTTTTCTCGGATAATATATCCATATAATCATCATCATCATATTTGGCATAACAACCCGGGTCGAGTCATAGCCTCTATAAGCATTCTCCTCCAAACCTCTCTATTCCTGGCAACTGCCCATCAATTTTCGAATTTTTAGTCTTTGGACGTCTTCCAATACTCTAACCATCTACCTAGCTTTAGGTCTTCCAACGTTTCTTCTTCCACCTGGATGGTCCATCCACAGTTTCACTATTATCCATTCTTTGGATATGTCCTACCCATCTCAATCTAGCTATTTTAATGTCTGGTGATTTATACAAATTATGCAATTCTTCATTATATCGTATTCGCCTTATCCATATCACTGTGAAATTTACTGACTCAAATACTGTGTTTTGTGAAAATATATAGGCCTATTTTTATTGAGCCATACTGAAGATCTTCTAACTAAAAGGCGATGCAACGATTGAGTACCCGCTTAGAATAAAGTTGTATATTTTTCCAACGTTTGATTTTTACATGGACTATTTAACTCGTTCCCCAAATGGGAGTAATGACCAATCACATTTAAATGATTTTTATTTACAACCAATCACAGTCTTTTTCACCTCGATTTTATCACTTTAAATTTGTCATATTAAAATCAAGCTCCTCCTTTTTAACATTCTAAATAGGCCAGATCATTATTTTGCAGTGACTGACTCTCTAAGAAATACGTTGAATATAATATTTTATATATTAAGATGTATGAATCCTAGAATTCAAGTGGCTGCAAGATTATATAAATAGTGCACGAATTTAAACAGATACTGCTTGCGGGATGTAAAAGGAAAACATTTGTAGCACTTTATTATACTACAAAAAAATAAACCACTGTTTGCACTTTCCTAAACGTATTATTTACCAGATATTTACGCTCCAGAAAAAAATATAATTGACATATTTACATTATATGACATCAGAAATTAATTAATAACCTATAATGTTGGTTATAAACAGTTTGATGTGTTTCATTTTTTCTCCACTAGGGTGAATTCTTACAATATTGCGATCCTTTGACAATGAATAATATGATCTGGTTGCAGTGATGAACAAATGAAACATAATAAACGTTTCTTATTTGTTTTCAAACATCGCCGTTTACATTCAATATATAAATATTTTAAAATAACTATATTTAAATAATGATTTGTGAGTAAACAGCTTAATTTTATTTCGTTAAATAGTCTTAACAAATGCCACTCTTGATTTCCATTTCGTGACATCGTGAATTTTTGTATAATTTGGAAATCACTCGTGGCATTACTTACGAAAAAAGGTCCACATGCCATTAATAAACAATTTGGGGAAAAAACAATTAGGACTGTAAGGTGGTTCTGGGCGGCTGTTCAATTAAATGAGTTGATTTCAATTGTTTCCTATTATTAAAAGTTAGTAAATGATTATTGCATTTGTTTATCAGCATTTTTAGACAATCTTAATAATAGGTGACAATGTTTAAAAATTGAAGCTAATTATAAGTTGAAATTGAGAAACAGAAGAATGTAGCCGCTGGACAAGTGAATGTTGAATAAGTTATCGTTTGGTTTATAAAGATTATTGAAGCGTTAAAACAGAATATTAGTTTCGTGAGGATTGTAAATGGATGCAAGAAGAGAAAATGCAAACTTCGCTATTACATTTAATTACATTATATATCTTAGAAAATTACAGTTCCTGCAGTAGCTGAAGCCTGCGGTGTCTTACACCCACCATATCTTTGCACATCTACTTTCCAAAATCTCGCAAGAAGCATCTAGTGAAATTTCTTGTTTGGAACACTATCTATTGTAAAAATACATTTGAAAGTCATGCAATATCAATATTGTTATGTGTGATGTCCAAGGACAGCCATGCTATGACACTGCTTGCTAGAAGCACATATGTTTTTTTTAACTGATCTTCTTCTTCTTCTACTACAAGGTTTAGGCTATGCAGCCTGTTCCGGCGAAGTTAAAAGTGGAGTCCATCTTCTGCGTGGTCGGCCAACATCTCTTGTTCCTCTGGGATTATACAGGAAGGTTCTTTTTGGTATTCTTTCGTTGTTCATTCTCATTAAGTGTTCTGTCCATTTCTTACAATTTTCGCTGATTTTATCTTCAATTTTATATATATTTAATTCTTCTCGTATAGTTTTTTACTGATGTGAAGTATAATTATTTAAACTATTTAATAAGTCGGCCTAACCCTCTACTCGGTCCGGTTAGTCCTAGGTCGAGTGATGCGATGTAGTCACTACTATATACCGTGTTTAATGTCTCTGATTTATAGGATGTGACTTAATTAGGCCGAAGAAATTTACATTGTTGTAGAGAGGCTACATCAAACAATTTGAGATAAGGAATCTAAGGACCAAGACAAAATATAATAATAATAATAATAATGATAATGATAATAATAGTAATAATAATAATAATAATAGTAATAATAATGATAATAATAATAAAATAATAGTAATAATAGTAATAATAATAATGATAATGATAATTTACATTTTCTTCTTAAAAAATCAGTAGGGTATATACAAATGTTCTGTTTCTTTTATATGATGTAAATCTCTGAACGTGTTCGTACTTTTTTCTGCCCTTCATATTTCAGGCAGCCCCGAAATAGAGGGTAATTTCAAAATAAATGGCTAGTTTACGGAATTTGCAGTTCATTATTTATTAATTTCTCAATGTTACAAATCTGCGGCAATCATTCTTCTAATAATTGCAAGATTTGATGATGGTGCACCAGGCGTGGTCGGCCGGCATTCTTGTGATTCACAGACCTTCAATGCCTTCATCGCATCTCATCCCCCGCCTCGGCTCTGTGTCGGAAACGAGTTGAGGTATTTAATAATAATAATAATAATAATAATAATAATAATAATAATAATAAAATTAAGCCTTTATATTTTCTTTTTAATAAATCAATGTACATATACAAATATTTTGTTTCTTTTAATTTGATGCAAAGCTCTAAATTTCATTGTACAGTGTTACAGGCAGCCCTTGAGTAGGGGAACATTTCAATTATGTTTTGCCCAATGCTACTAGATTATATTTTGACATTTCTGGCTTTCTCCCCAGGCATTGTAATCCACTTACAATGGGGCACCTGGAAGGCGGAGTTACGTTACCCCGATAATATGGTGGGTGATAAATTATACTGAAGCGCCAGGAGAGTCCTTAACCTAAATTCAAGACCATTGGATAACCACAGGAATAATTCCGTTTTAAGGGAAAAAAAAACTATGGTTTGACCGGGAATCAACCCCGGGACCTCATGAGCTGTAGTCAGAAACCTCACCACTAGCCCGAGAGGTTGGTCGTTTTATAGGTAATATTTCCTTTCAAACATCTTTAATAAATGGCTAGTTTTATAGAATTTGTAGTTTATTTATTATTTCTCAATGTTATAAATATAACTCCATCGCACATCATTGTTTTGGAAGAACTGCACTGCCAAATCAGGCTAGATTGATTTATTTTTTAGATATACATTTAAAGGTAACCGTTTCATTTATAGATGTTTAAGGAGGACACGATCTATTGATAAAATATATGTTTTATTCATTTTTATCTTGATATCGTTATTTGGAAGAGTGAATGTAACTAAAATTGCTTGTCCGTTCATTTCACTGTATGAACAGTGTCAGTCTTAAAAGATTTCTACACAGGCCATGTGATGAAATTTAGTAATTATTTCTTATAATTATCGCCGCGTTTAATTGATTGTGGTTAGGTGAAAATTGCGGCCATTTTGATGTATGGCAGAGTGACAGTTTAGAAGGATTTAATTCGGCGAAATGAAAGTAATAAAGGCAGGTGAATGGAGTAGCTTCCGGCATCGAGTACGCATGTACACTCCGACGTATAATAAGGGTTCACGCTGGATAACAATTTGAGGATCATTTGAGAGAGTTTGTAATTAGCCTCAGGTATTGCTGCAAGGTAGTGGTTAAGAATTAGTTACAGGATGGATGTTTCACCATCTATTTTATAATCTACTTTGCAGGAAGGAAAAATGCGTCATAAGATTAATGCGGTATGAATGACTTTTTATTTATTCACGTATTCAGTTAATAAGATACATAGCTGATGGCGATATTGGCTGTTAGAGAATTATGTAGGAAAGTAGCTTTTGAAATTGTTCCAGAGATCGACCAGCTATACTGCAAAATGCTACTCCGCCAAATGATCCGAAAATTCATTTCAACACAGACAACAAACATCTAAAAAAAAAAAAAGATCTCCATAAAGCATTCCCTAAAGCGTCTCAAAAAATGTCTTCCTACAGCTCTTAAAAGAATTTTAATCCAAACCTTAGTGATGCCTCATTTTGATTATTGTGACGTTCTACTAACTGACATAAGTGACGGATTGTCGGACAAACTGCAGCGTGTCCATAATATGTGTATCACACTCATATTTAATGTCCAAAAATACGATCACATTTCTCCATTATTCCACGAATTGTCATGGCTACATCTAAGAGAGAGAAGAAAAATCGCATTAATTCTCTTATATAAGATCCTACATACCTCGATTCCCAATTATTTATCATCTCGTTTCCAGCCATAACTTAAACACAAGATCACAACATAGTCTCTTACTTAATATACCGCAACATAGGACATCACATCACTCCATGTCATATACCATCTCCACTTCTCGCAACTGGAATTCCCTACCACAAGAAATAAGGGGCTGCCAGACATTGGCATCTTTTAAAAGAAATCTAAATTTATATTTGCTCTAAACTCGACTTCATCATTACCCAGTGTAAGGTATATTTATTAATTGTTGTTTCTCGTATCATCATCATCACCATCATCATCATCATCATCTTAAGGCACGACAACTTCAAAAGTGAAAGTTTTGGCCTTCTCAACTATCCTCCTCCATACCAATCTGTCTCTTGCCATATTCAAATTGGTCACTTTCATTTTCCTTAGATCGTTCATTGTGTCATCCTCCCATCTGATCTTCGGTCTTCCAACACCTCTGCCTCTTATAGGTTTCCATTTGTAGAGTTTTTTTGACCAGTCTCTGATCATCCATTCTTATCAAATGTCCTAGCCAACCAATTCTGAGCGTTTTTCGTATAATTTATCATATTTATATTATTATTATTATTACCCTATAAAATGTTGTTTGCATATGAAATTTACATTACTACATTTAATATATTTTAACTCTTTATAATTAGTATAGTGTATATCTAAAGTAAAGTGATCCCACTACAGGCCTCAGGAGGCCCTTGGGGTAGTAGGAGGTTAAGGCTCCCACTTTTTCTTGACAATCGGCACTTGATGTCAGCCGGGTTGTCAGCCCTGCGTGACGGCCGCCTTTACCCCAGAACAAGCGTCTGGTACTCATTTCAGTTAGAGGCTGAGTCGACCCCAGGGCCATAGTGCCGCCAGAAGGTTTGGGTCAGTTTAAAAATCCTGACCCCACCGGGACTCGAACCCTCGACCTTCCGGCTTGTAGCACAGTGCCTTAACCACTACGCTACGGCGTGCCCCTAGTGTATATCTATATTTGTTAAATATTTATTTGTATTTGTGCTGGTTGAGTGTAAGAGAAGGCCTTATGGCCTTAACTCTGCCAGAATAAATAAAATTATTATTATTATTATTATTATTATTATTATTATTATTATTATTATTATTATTATTATTATTATTATTATTATTATTATTAAACGTTGCAGAATTTCTCACGCAGATCTGCCATCAACTATTACAATAACGACGTTAATAATTTTATTGCATATCAAAAACTCTAAATACCCCGTGATACCGCCCTTGGTAAAACATGGATTGTAGCATTTATGTTTAAATAAAAAAAATGTTCTCATGAAAATACGTATTATATACGGTGTTCTGACCTAGTGCAGATCTTTCACTGCAATCACAGCATGTTCATGCTATGCCTGCAGCTTTACTAGGGAATTATAGATGTGTTAGCTTCCTGTTGCTTTCCACACCGGTGAGGGATGATGATAATGGCCTAAACCTTCTGACGCTACCTTCTGCTGATGATGGGACTAGTCCCGAGAGGCCTATTTTAGGAAGTTGAGAAGACGGATCTATAATATACATACTTTTATAATTGCATATTATAATTTTAATTTTAATGTGAGATCTATATCATATACGTCATGTTTAATATTATTGAGTGAGTGAATGGTATGTTTTGCCTTATATGTTCGTGTTGTATAGGATGTGGCCCTGGCATTGTCCTGATCACTCATCCACGAAGGCCCTAAAAGGCCTTATGTGATTAAAAAGTATGTGTATGATCTAGAGTTAAATATCCTCTCTCGACTGGTCATCTCCCTGTAAGGCATAATTAATGTGACATATGGCGTACAGAAGTTTTTACTAAGAGAGGGATTAAACTAAGGTAAATAATGATATATAAGCATGTCAGCTAACTCACTGGCACTTGGTCCATGGTCGCGCGGACATAAGCTATACATATATCCCTATCCTGAGCTAATGTTTTCCAACCATCCAATCATCCCCTGTATAATCTACTTCCATCACTTCATTCTTGGTCTACCAACTGCGTTTTCTCTCTGGTTTTCCTACAAAAAACTTCTATGCACCTCTTTCATTCCTCATTCGTGTCACATGTTCTGCCCATCGCTTTCTACGAGACTTAATGCTTCTTATTATATTGGTTTCGTATAAAGAGCATGTAGCTCACTGTAATGTAGTCTGTATATTCGTCCCTCTTTGGTCAAAAAAGTGTATTAGCATTCCATAGTATTTCTGCATGAAGGACCTGCGTCCTTCACTGCAATCATAACATTTTCATGCTATGCTTGCAGCTTTACTAGAGAATTGTAGGTGTGGTAGCTTCCCGTTGCTTTTCACACCGGTGAAGGATAATGATGATGACCATATGATTTCGGGGACCTTTTGGGCCTTAAAGTTCTCCTGACATTTGTCTTACAGGTGAGGAAAAATCCCGATAAAAACCTCACCCAGAAAAACTGCCCCGACTGGGGATCGAACCCGGGCCCACTGCGTAACAAGCAGCACGCTACCTCGAGACCACAGCGGTGGGCTATATATTAGCATATAGAGTAATATTTTAACCTTGGTAAATAATTTTGTGGTGGGTTAAGCATATTTGGAAGAACACAAAAAACGATATTGGTAAAACATAATTTGTTGCAATGTATGGAAGTGAGGTATGGACAATTAATAAGTACTACAAGAATAAGCTCATAGCTCTAGAAATGGATTATTTACGCAGAAGTGCCAGAATGTCACAAATAAGGAAATTAGAAATATAATGGAAGCAGAAGAAAGCATAATTGAAAGAATTGAGGAGAAGGAAGTGGTTAGAACATGTTTTAAGAATGGAAGATGTGCAATGGCCGAAGTAACTATATCAATGGCAACCTACTAGAAAGAAGAAAAAGAGGAAGACCAAAGTTATCATGGAAGGAAAACATGAAGATAATAATGCAAGCAGGAGGGCTAAGCATTGAAGATGCCCAAGATCGTAGGCTTTGGAGGTTTGGCACGGGAAGACGGCAGCAACTGTAAAAACCCGAAGATATAAATTATTTTATGATACTTGACAGAACGCTAATGGTTGTAAATGTTAGGTGCTTACAAAACTATTATAAATCTAATCCTTCCCCAACGTGAAAGTGGCCTTCAGAGTGTCAAGAAAATCTCTCTCATTCCCTAATCCCTTCAATTCCCGGGAAGTTCTTTCATCTTGTGAGTGAAATTGATTTTAGAGGAATTAAACCCAATGGGTACAACTTGGACACTACACACACCCAGTCCCAAGGTTGAGATTTGTTTTAAAAATCCCTTACCCCGCCGGGAATCGAACCCGGATCGCCGGAATGGAAGGTAGGGACTCTACCGACTACGCCACAGCGATGTTGAAATTGAGGCCCCTACATAATCCTTCTCAGGGCCTTCGACGGTAAAATTCAGTATTTGCAAAGGTTTTTGATGGGTGAATAATGATGGCATAGTTATTCGTCAAAGTATAGGGTGTCCCATTCAAACCTCCCACATTTTAATTAATCATAACTAGCAAAGTATGCGGAATTATGAAATGAGGTTGGTATTAAAAGAAGCAGAAACTCAAAGAATTTTCATTATCACACACTGATTTTTGTACACTTCTCTGAAATTCTGCTCTAATTTCTTCAATATTTTCTTATGAAACACGTGTACGAGCACCTCCTGATTCTTTTTTTAACTCTTCCAGTCGCCAGAAACCTCTCAAGCCATGCCAATAGTCTTCCCACCAGGTTCATTTCTTCCACATTCTCTCCGGCAATTTCTTTGCACTTGTCTTAGCATACCAGAAAACAGTTTGTGCTCTTTGCTGAGGAGTCGCCATTTTGTTTTATGTCATTATTATCCAACATGCGACAGATGAATTAACTGCAACAATGAAAACAAAAATTCTTTGAGTTTCCCTTTCTTTTGATACCAACTTCATTTCATAATTCCGCATACTTTGAGAGTTATGATTAATTAAAATGTGGGAGGTTTGAATGGGACACAGTGTATTATGAACAACTTTTGAATGATCATTTATGGTTTTGATGTAGCATCTGTTTTGTGAGAAAAGTGAAGGTTTTAGTGAAGTATTCATTGGTACTGGTTCTCTTATCGTTAATGTCATCTTTAACTAATCATGAAGGTCATTGGACAAAATGGACAAGAATTTTGTGAAAGCATACAATTTCTCTTTCCTCTCGAATTCTCCATTCAGAGTGATTGTGAATAAATGCATGTTTTGGTATTTGAAAAAAGGCGTGTCTAGGATTTTTTATGTGCAAGTTTGTAAAATATCTATCTTCTTGCTTTACGTACATTTGAGGGATATTTACACTTACACTATGGAACCCGTAGGTTCATGGCCGCACGGACATAAGATCTCCATACATCCCTAACATGAGCTAATGCTTTCCAATCATTCCCTGTATAATTTACTACCCTCAAATCATAGTTAATGTTATTCTCCCTTTGGCATGGGTTCCTTGAAATAGCCCTCCCCGGATAACCGAATGGGGGACTGTTTGAACTCTGGAAAATTTTGCCCCAGTGGAACCCATGTCCGCATTTCTTGATGGTTGTATTTTTACGGTGAGAGATCGTCACCCTTTCGACCAAGGTACTTTTTTCGTCTGGCTTATCACCTTCGACCAGTCCGGCATGGGTAACCCTATTGGCAGCAATGCTTACCGCCGGCATAACTCTCGGGATCATTTAAGCACGCAAGCCACTCCACCACGACAAGGTAAATATACAATGGAGGGGATTTTTACAAGGTAAATAATTTAATAATTTAATATTGTATTATAATTGAAGGGTCCAGGGAATGAAACCTGGTAAATAGCTTTTTTTGTCGAAATGTTATTTCAAATACAATTAAAACCGTCCATGAAAAGGGCTACATTTTAGAATTTTGGAACAGTAAAAAAAAAAAACTCATTGATTTATTTAGCTTCAAAGTAATTAAAGATGCTTTTTCTTAGTATAAAGGAAAACAGGCTTATCTGGTTCTTTCCTTGTACCCTTCAATTGTAATATTGTGACTAAACCTCAATGGAGTATTGCCATGAATTTTATTAATGTTCCTCTGTAGCTCAGTGGTAGAGCTTTAGCACTTGAATGTAAGGATCTTGAGTTCATGTGCCGGCTCTAGTGCATATTTTTCTCTCCAATTATGTCTATATCAATACATTTAAATAAATATACATTTACTAAAACTCATAATAGTTATGAGATAGTATCCCTGAATATATTCTGTAGTCTTCCAGATGATATAAAGAACATTTCTATTTCAAATTCTTATAGAACAAATAAATCAGTATTGACTTCGAATTCTCTTTACATTGTTCCTGAATTTTTTAGCCCGATTGGTTGAGGCACCACGGTAATTATTTTACTAATGGATGCTGCCATAATTACATGGGCCCTATGTCTCAGGCAATAAATGACTATCTAATGTATAGTGAATGACAAATTTTAAAGCATTTTCTTTCCAGCGCCCCCTTTCCACTAGTTAAACCCAAGTTACAACCTAGTAAGCACTAGCCGAATATATATATATATTATACATTCCGAGTATACAAACAAAAGCTGAGCGAATATACTTAAAATGGAAACGCTGACAACTTCGCAAAATTTAAATGACTGACACTACAAAATAAAGATGTTGCCTTTGTTCAATGATATCTCCATTAATGGCGGCTTGGGCAGATAAATTTATGACAGCTTGGAAGAAAGATCTTAAGATTTGCGCCAATGTGTATTACATAATCTTTCCGGGAACAATGGGAGAAATGGACAGTAAGGTGTTGCTAGAACTCAAAGGGGCAATTCCGCGGCCCGAAGTCAAGCTATTAGTACTTTTTTTAGTCTTCCTTTATTTGCCATTAAGGGGGATGATGGGTGAAATTTCTATTTTCTACATTTTTTGAGCTAAAGACATGAGTTTATGCACTGAACCGAAATAGCACTTTCGGTTCGATACATCTGTGCTGTTATCCTCCCTCTACATTGAGATTCGTGAACTATGCCAATTTCCTTTCTCTTTGTATCTTCAACTTTTATAAGATTCATGATGTGTTCCGTTGAGGTTTATTCAAAATTAATATAAAATTATAGAATATTCACCTGAAAGGTCCGTCTCCTCAACTTAATTATCATTTAACTGTAGCGCTTTCGGGACTTGTCCCATCATCGGCAGGATTCAAAACTGGTGTTTCACTGAAGATCTGGTAGAGGGGGTTGCATGTATTTGGTTCGTTTTCGTTTATCAGGCTGTCGTTGTGAGCTGCTTTCATGATTTCCATCTCTTCGAGTACGTTTATCTTCGCTGGATTATTTTCTCTGTGCAGCGAAGATAAACGTACTCGAAGAGATGGAAATCATGAAAGCAGCTCACAACGACAGCCTGATAAACGAAAACGAACCAAATACATGCAACCCCCTTTACCAGATCTTCAGTGAAACACCAGTTTTGAATCCTGCCGATGATGGGACAAGTCCCGAAAGCGCTACAGTTAAATGATAATTAAGTTGAGGAGACGGACCTTTCAGGTGAATATTCTATAATTTTATATTAATCTTTGTATCTACTCCCACTCTCCTTTCTACCCTCCCTTTGCTCTGTTTGTAGTGCGCAACTTCCCCTTCTGCCTCGGAACTCTCAAATAGGTCAAACACGTAGTGAACTCTATCATTCGATCATAGATTTTCGTTGGAACACTTGTCTGTCGTCTGGAGGACGCGAGCTCCAGGAGAGCTGAGTATTTTGGGTTGGTCCGGCAAGCCAGGGCAAGGCACCCTAGGCAGGGCTAAAAAGTATGTGTGAGTGGTTGATTGTATAAACAATGTTATTTTTGTTATTACTTATTGTTAGTTCTTTAATATTTGAATGTTATGTTTATATTTAATTTCACTTTTCAACTTGAGACGTGTAATTTAAACATTAAATCTCATTTTAAGTAAATATCAATGTCTGGTTATTGTATTTGTTAGCTACGCTACAGCTGTCTTGCATAATTCCCGTATACAAGCTTTCTCAAAGTTATATCAGCTTCTTTTTCACGTCTAGCTTTCATGGTTGAAAATAGTATATTCAGGTTAACTAAGAATCCTAAATTACTACAGTGTATTTTAAGAATTATTATTAATTATCATCATCATCATAGTACATTCACGAATTTAGGCCATTTGTTGTTGACCTGTTTCGGTCTCAAGAGAAACACCATCCAAAAGTCTTTTGAGTGGACGTCCTGGTCTTCTTCTTCCTGCAGGTTGATATCTTAACATTTGTTTGGGTATTCTGTGATCTTTCATTCGATGACCATGTTGCATCCATATTGACTTATAATCAGAAATTTTGTTTTCTAAAGGTTCCATGTGTAATTCTTCTAAGATGTCTTCATTTTTTTTTTTTTTGCGATCTAGTAGTGTGTATCCTGCAGTCCTCCGAAGGTATCTCATTTCAGCAGATCTAAGTATCTGTTAATTAATGTTTATGAATCTGGTTAGGAAGGATGAATCAATCTTTGCCTCTCATGGGCCCGGGCAAAGGATTGGAAATAGCACTGATAGCTATGAACTCGATGCTGCTATGAGTGTAATGGAATATATGAGTAAATCCTCTAAAGAAACGGTGCGAAAAGGTAGCAGATCCGAAAAACCACGGCACAGTACAAACATTCACTGCATGATACATAATGTGTTCAAGTTTCATTCTTGTGAGACATTTATTTCATGAGTTATTAAATATTATATTTTAAAAAAATACATATATTATAATTAAATTGATTCCACGATTTTTTTAGTAAAATGTCTGATTTTTTACAAGACCCCTAACATATTTAGAAAAACATCTGTATTAGAATTCTTATAATGTGAATACAAAGGGAGAAAAAAAAAATGTTATACCTCATGGCGTGGAATTAGAAAAAAATTAATAATTGCATGATTTTTATTTTTTATTTCTTAAAATACTACTTCAATCATTTAATACACAATTGATCTTCTTGGTGATGCAATATTAAAATATATATACAGTCAATATGCCCATTTCACCAATAAATGTTTAAAATGGTCAACAAGTTTCTACAGCCAAGCTGTCATTCTCAAGACCAGATATTGACTTGGCTGTAGAAACTTGTTGACCATTTTAAACATTTATTGGTGAAATGGGCATATTGACTGTATATATATTTTTACTTCAATCATAAAACCCATGCACTACTTTGTTACTCATTGTTTTTAGGACGTGCAGTAAAAATTTGAACTTTCTAGGATAAAAATTTGTGAATTCCATTCAATTTTGAATGTACAAAAATTCAGTGAAAATAAAAGTGTGGAAAAACAAGTTTAAACATTTGCATGCAGTTTAAATACAAAATGTAACATACAGGCCTAATCAGCACTTTAGGGCACTTAGAGGCGTCATAGGCCTCTGAAACTTTGCCAACATATACATTAGAGTACAGGCTATTTTTTGGTACAAAGAACAAAAAAAAAGTCAATTTTGATCTCAAATGGTCAATTTTTCACCCATCACCCCCTTTAAGTTAATAATCCATGCTCTATAGTTAGTTGGTTGTAGGCAAAATATTAAAATTATAAAATTCGTACCTGTTGTATCAGTCGTCCTCAACTTCTGTTTATAAAACATCGTTAAACATTAATAATGTAGGCCTTTCATAATTGAAACTTCCATCATCAGCATGTATAATGGGACTGAAGGTTTTAGTAAATTTTATACAGCGAGTTCAGGTCATTGGGTATATTCTCATTCTACGTGCTTGACACTCCCAATCATTTGAATCTGCTGTATAAAATAGATTAAAACCTTCAGTACAATTGCAGATGCTGTTCATGGATGACTGTCTTCGGAAAGGCCTAAATTTTTAATGTTTGACTATGTTTTATAAACAGGAGTTTGTTTTATTTGAGGACGACTGGTACAACAGTTATAATTTTATAATTTTAGCAATTTAATCATTAACCTCAACGGTGGTTTACCTTGATTTTTAAGAGTAGCCCTATCAATGATAGATAATCCTGCAGTTAAAACATAGTTTATCCACTATTGAATATGAGAGATGGTCATTAAGTGGATGTAGGACCTAATTATGAGAAGTTTAGTATGGCTGGTGACAGTTGAAAGACGTGCGTGACGGGTGCCCGGGGAGAGTTGAAGTGCGGGAGAAGATGCTGACACTCCAGTAGTCACTGGAGTGACAACTGAATTATCCTGAGTAATTGTGTAACACTTTCTAGGGCAACAGGTTCTAAATCTACTTTTTTTTCCCCCTTATAAAATCTCATTTACAACTCTCTTCACAGTTCACGAATTATTTCAGAAAGTTTCAGGTTTTCGTTCACTGACTGCTTCTGTTTATAATTTAGAAACGAAACAAGTTGGATTATTCTATAAACGCATTATGGGATTAACGTTTTTTCCCATACAAAACTACTTTAGAAAATTTGAATCAAGTGATGTTGACCGATCTCTACTCTACAATGTCGTCACAGCGCAATATATGGTTTTAAATTCCTGTAAAAGGTTGTACAAGAGAACAACATATTAGAAATGAGAATATTAGAGAGGAACTAAAAGTACAACCACTTCTTCAACAAATAGAAGAACACAGGAACAATTGGATAGAACATCTGCAAAGAATGGCAGAGGATAGGATACCAAAGATGGCACTGATGTATAATCCTGGAGGACGAAAGTCGGAGGGAGGACCAAGAAAGCGCTGGACTGAACAGATGTGAGATCGGAACACGCAAAGACCTAATCCGTGAAGTTGTTGTTGTTGATGATGATGATGATAAAATTCCTTTATCGTTTTCCTCTATTATTCTCCCTTCGGTGTCATTCTTTTCCGTGGTGCCGTGAAAAGGAGTTCTGTAGATCATGTTCTTACTGCACCAATAAGGGTCGATTTCACCAACAGAGATAACAACTGTTCATAGTTAAATATGGGAAATAAGATTATGAGGTTCTTAATTCGTAAATTAATGAGTCATGTTTTAACATCTTACCTCATATTTTATGTTTCTTCAAACACGGGAACTAGTTTTCGAGAGAAGGATATAGTCATAATGTCGGTTGAAAATGAGAGAGATCATTCTCTCGAAAACTAGTTCCCGTGTTTGAAGAAACATAAAATATGAGATAAGATGTTAAAAAATTACTCATTAATTTAGGAAGAGGTAAGCTTAAACGGGCGTAATACCGTTTCGTCTGTTGGTGAAACCGACCCTAAATACGATTTTTTACTACTACAGACCTTACAAGGCCATGGGGTAGTAAGTGATAAGTCTCCCACCATTTTAGACAATTGCCTGGAGATGTTAGCCTGGTTAAAGAATTCTGTAGAGTAGCCTATGTTGTTATTCCATCGATAAATGTAAAACTATACTATTACAGGACTTAGGAGGCCATGAAGCAGTAAGTCGTTAAGCCTCGTACCATTTCGGAAATGTCAGCTTAATTATCAGCCCCGAGAAATGACCTCTTTTACCCTCAGCACATAATCTGGTACTCATTTCGATTAAAACCTGACCCGATTCTAAAGCCATGCCGCCGCCAGTAGGTGCTTTACTGAAACTCCTGATTTCATCGGGGCTTAAATTTTGAGATTTGTAACATATTGCTTTGAAAACTATTCTACGGCGTGCCTCCTACTGCATCAATAAAATCCAGTCTATTAGATTCAAATACCACATTACATTACTTACGCCGTTACCAATAAGCTATTCGAGATTTTGGTAAAGGGGTTTCGACAATATTTCTGTTTTCTATATATCTTCTATTCAACATCCAACCAGCAGAGCAAAGTCCCATAATTGTTGGACCTATCTGGGACAAGAATAAACGTCAATACAACTTAATATATGTTCAACATATGAATACAAATATGGACAATTTTGGGAGAAATGGCACGATTCAAATACCTAGGAAAATAATTTCAAACAGGAATGAGGCGCAGAAAGATATTAAACGTAGCGCGGAACTTCGTTCTATGAAATTCCATCCTAGGCGCCCTTCATAAAGAAAAAAATATTAATTGGTTATAAAAATGTTAGTAAGGGAAGAACATTTATTTTTATTTTGTTATTTTCAATCATTATGTTCAACAATTTTCTAGGACTATTCCCACATGTATTTAAGGGGCAGCCATAGAGTAGGTGATACAGTTATAAAATTTGTTATACCTCCAGATATTTTCATTATTCTTGTAAAGTTTTATTTAAGGGACTCTACAAGAGTATTGAAAATATCTGGAGCTATAACAACTTTTATAACTTTATCACCTGTTCTATGGGAACATTTTATCCGGTTTAATTCTCCTCGGATTAGCATTCTTAAGGATGTCCCTACTATTCCTGATCAGGCCCCGAAGATGGAAATTCTGGAAATGTATCCTATTGCGCATTACAGGGACTTCAGTCATCTCAACTTCTCTTCAAAAACATTATAATGAAAATATATAAAACTGTTATTCTTCCACTTATATGAATAGGAAACATGGACTCTTACTTTAAGAGAGGAAAAGAGATTACGAGTATATGATAATAATGTTCTTAGGAAAATGTTTTAACCAAAGAGAAATGGAGAAAACAGCATAAATGTGAACTACATGTTCTTTATAGGAAGCCAGATATAATAAGAGCAGTTAAGTCTCGTAGACTGTGATGGGAAGGACATGTGGCACGAATGGGGAATAAAAGAGGAGCATGGAAGTTTCTTGTAAGAAAACCAGAGAGATAACGCGAGTTTAGACCAACTAGGCCTATGAGGTGGGAAAATAACATTAACCATGATTCGGAGTCCTTCCTTTTTTTCCATTTCTTCTTTCCTTTATTTTCTTTTCTTCTCCACAAAAGCCTGACCAGAGGCTATAAGATGGCAGCCCCATCACTGGTCTTGCCTTCCTTTGGCCAGCAACCAATCGAAGAGACTATTATTATGCTTTCAAGTCTTATACGAGAATTTCCCATAAGGGAAAATGTTCTATAGGATCGTAACAGGCCTCGGCCTAATACTTGGAAGGAAGAAGAAGAAAGAAGATTATACGGGAGAGCATTAGCTCAGGATAGGGATGTATGGAGAGCTTATGCCCATGCTTCCATGAACCTATAGGTTCGATAGTGCCACTGAGTTAACACTTAATACATACAATGCAAAGCAATGCAATAAATACAGTACGGTACATTTCTTAAGAAGGATAGCAGAACACACTTTAAGAGATCATATCCGCAATACCGACATTAGAGAACAATTACAAATATATGAATTAGCAAATAAATTGATAGACAAAAATTAAAATGGTTTCAACATATAAATAGAATGGAGACATCTCGTCTATCAAAACAAGCTTTACAATATATTTCAAGAAGTAAACGTCCCGATGGATGCCCCATGACCAGATGGAAGGAGTCGGCACAGGCATATGGCCTAACCTTAAAGTCGAAGAAGAAGACGATGCGATTCATACATTACGATACAATGGATTACAATTAAGAATTAAAGATTAGCCTATAATAATCTCATTTCGGGCAAGGACCTCCTGCGACTGCAGACTGGCTTACGTTACATCCCCGGGTTAGCCAACCCCTTGGGTATATCACTTCCACCTTTTTTATGGATTGCTTTCACTTTTGTCTGTCTTGCGCTATTCTAGTCCACAATTTTCCTAGATGACACTTATAAATTTCACTCCAACGCTTTTTTTTGTCGTCCAACTTTCCTTTTCCCATGCCATACCATACCATAAATACATACTCTGTCTACAAGTAATGGGTTCTAGAAGCGATATGAGCTTGAATATTAAAGCAATTATAAATAAGCGTGAAATATGTATAATATATGGAGACATAGGTGTAAGATATGTTAGTACATCATAGGATAATCTTTCTTGTAATTAAAATTTTAGAAAGCTGTTACTGGAAGATACAGTATTTCATATAGAGATAATAAAATATTTCATGGCGACTGGATGAAGTATGATCCTGGGTCAGTCCGTAATAAAACAGAAATTTCACTGTCAACGTGAGGAAAAAGCGTGCAACACAGTTGTTTGTTTACATGTCTTGTGACACTTTAATTTTAGTCGCCATTAAAGTGAAACTTGTTCCCAGTTTGTCAACTGTAGGAAGTAACAGAGATGTCGCATTTTCTTTTCTTTAATGAACAATTATTTGACTCCTAATTCCATGCTACTTCCTCACTTCTTGAATAATTTCCGTATTTCTAATAACCGGCGTGACAATTTCAGAGCAAGGCCACATTCTGTGTGTTAATGACACTTTGTCTATTACGTAATACAATTATTCTGAATTATATTGTTTATTTCATGCTATTCTCATTGCATCATTTTACGAATTTTAGAGTGACCAATAAATTGAATGTACTACATAATGTTATTATTAGACTATATTATTATTATTATTATTATTATTATTATTATTAACTTATTATTATTATTATTATTATTATTATTATTTTATTTCAGGATTGTTTCTGTTATTTACACAGGAATCCTCAACCAAAATATATCATTTTTTTTTCTTCGACAGTTTTATTATTATTATTATTATTATTATTATTATTATTATTTTATTTCAGGATTGTTTCTGTTATTTACACAGGAATCCTCAACCAAAATATATAATTTTTTTTCTTCGACAGTTTTATTATTATTATTATTATTATTATTATTATTATTATTATTATTATTATTTCAGGATTGTTTCTGTTATTTACACAGGAATACTCAACCAAAATATATAATTTTTTTTCTTCGACAGTTTTATTATTATTATTATTATTATTTTATTTTATTTCAGGATTGTTTCTGTTATTTACACAGGAATCCTCAACCGAAATATATCTTTTTTTTTCTTCGACAGTTTTATAATTATTATTACTATTATTTTTTATTTATTTATTATAATTTTTTTATTGTTTTTATTAATTATTTTTATTATTATTTTATTATCATTTTGTTATTATTTCAGGATTGTTTCTGTTATTTACACAGGAAACCTCAACCAAAATATATATTTTTTTTCTTCGACAGTTTCCGAGCTTGCGTATCTATACTCCTGGCGCGATAGGCCTAGAAGGCCCTTAGCCAGCTGCTGACCTCACATTCACATGTGTCAATCACAGAGATGGATGATCATCAGTCAGTGAAGGGGTGACATGTGGGCATGTCGAGTTCCCCAGCCGTTGTAGTTACTTCTCTCAACCTGGAGCCGCTACTTATTGGAGCTACCCAAATGCCTCACGATGCTGGCCGAAATACCATGAGAAAATTTCTTCCCCCATGGAGACCAGGGCAAGTCCCGTAGCTCTGCGCTAAGGCTTCCTGCCTTAACCACTCGGCTACGACGTAGGAAGTATCTGCTTCTGTCACATTTCTCTTCTTCATGTTGCCTTGAATTCCCTTTATCCGCGTTGGCTATGGTCTACCACGTCTCCCTTTTCCAGGAGGTATCCATTTCAATAATTCTTTGTTTGTTTCTGTATCCCTTCTTCTCATTAAATGTCCATACCATCTTAGTTGGATTTCTTCAATCTCTTGTACAATATCCTTTTCTACATTCATTATTTCTCTTATTGTATTTTTTTATTTTATCCAATTTTGATATTCTTGCCGATCTTCTTAAAAAGTCCATTTCTGTGCCTAATAATTTATTTCTATGTTTTTGCTTCAACACCCAAGTTATTATCATTATTATTATTATTATTATCATTACTATTAATAAAATAAAATACAATTATGTAATTAAAACAATAAAACCAAAATAAAAAAATAAAAATCAGATGTATATAATTGAAGTGTGGCACACGTGACAATGTCTATATAGGACAAATTGGTAGACCTTTTATCTCTCGGATAAAGGAACACATGAGAGCATATAACAGAAATTTGGAATATCCAAAATATGCTAACCACCTATTCCAATTTAATCATTGTTTCGATCCAAATTTTGAAATTTTACATGTTTGTCATAAGGGTAAGAAGTTGGACTTTTGGAGGCTGTAGAAATAAATACATTGAAAAGTAGTAATAAATTGTTAAATTCTCAACTTGATTTGAATGAATCGCCTTTGTTAAATTAAAAAAATTAAATAAATTATTGTTGTATTGTTGCTTAGATCAGTTGATATGTACTACTAATAACACTATTCATAATTTGTTAACATGTCTGAAGTTTAATTTTTTTTAAATAATTTATAATTGTTACTATTATTGTTTTAATTTGTTTTCTTTACTTGTCATCTGTATATTGTGTTTAGCCTATTCGTAATCTACAATGGCGTAGCCCAATATTGAGCCTTAATCTCTCCTTTGTTAGGAGTTACTAGACAAAGTTAATTTAGTTAGACTTATTTGCCCATAGATGTCATTAATGGTATGCGGTCAACATACCGACCCAATGAGACATCTAATGCAGGCAACAGTGTTACTAAGGTCGTGAGGTCGGCAAAGATTGCTTAAAGGCCTTTTTATTCAGGCTTAAGGATATTTATTTATTTATATAGCCTAGTGAAGTTATTACCATATGACCTTCTCTTCCACTCACCAGACAAACATATTAGATTCAAATACAAAAATCACAATAATATTAGATAATAAATAATTAACTGAACAATAATAAATACAAGATCTAATAATACAATAAATGTCCACCGCTGTGGTCTCGGGGTAGCGTGCTGCCTTGTCACGCAGCGGGCCCAGGTTCGATCCCCGGTCGGGACAGTTTTTCTGGGTGAGGTTTTTATCGGGGTTACTCCTCACCTGTAAGACAAATGTCAGGAAAAGTTTTAAGGCCCAAACGGTCCCCGAAACCATATGGTCATCGCAATCATCATCATTCATATTCATCTTAGGTTAAGCTTAAGATTAGGGACTCTCCTGGCGCACCATTATCATCATCATCACCCATCATATCATCGAGGCAACGTAACCCCGCCTTCCAGGCGCCCCAACCTCAGAAGTGGGTTACAAGTACGCCATGCCAGGAGAGAAACCAGGAATGTCGAAAGACAGACCTGGAGCATTTGAAAGAAAAAAACAAAGTTAAAGACGATTAAAATTAAAACTGATGAAATGATATACAAAAAAATGAATTACTCGAATCTACTAAACATGAAAAGTAGTAGGCCTAATAAACTGTCTTCTTCTTCATCAGGATTTGGGCTTATTTACTAGCCTGTTCCAGCTCCAAATTGCTGATGTTTCCACCTTTTCTTTGGTCTTCCCAAACTTCTTCTTCCTCGTGGTGAATTGTTGTATGCTGCTTTTGGCATTCTATTATCTGTCATCCTTGCTAAGTGTTCTTTCCAGTTCGTTCTGTATTTCCCTATTCTTATGTTTAATTCCTCTACTTTTAGTTGTCTTATTTCGGTGTTTTCTTTTTTTGTCTGTTCTTTGATATCCAGCTATTGGTCTGACGAATTTCATTTCAGCAGCTTGTATTCTGTAAAAAAAGTAAAGTGATCCCACTACAGGCCTCAGGAGGCCCTTGGGGTAGTGGGAGGTTAAGGCTCCCACTTTTTCTGGACAATCGGCATTTGATGTCAGCCATGTTGTCATCCCTGCGTGACGACCGCATTTATCCTAGAACAAGTATCCGGTACTCATTTCCGTTAGAGGCTGAGTCGACTCCAGGACCACAGTGCCGCCAGAAGGTTTGGGTTAGTTAAAAAAATCCTGAACCCACCGGGACTCGAGCCCTCGACCTCCCGGTTTGTAGCGCAGTGCCTTAACCATTACGCTACGGCGTAATAAATTGTAATTAATTGATTAATCTATCGCTTAATAATTGGTTTATATAAGACACTGGAACATTTGGTTATTCTTAATAGGCTCTACCTTTTCATTAAATGAAGGGAAAACACAAATTTCTTCTGTTAGTTATTTGAATGTGGCGGACCGCAGTGGAAACGGAATCTTGTATAACTGTTATTGTTAGGTGTATTGTGTAATTAGATACACATTTAAGTGGTTTATTTTTGTTTGTTTTCTTCTGATTTATTTAAAATATTAAATTAACAGAACCAACTGATGTATCCAAAAGGACACATTACGAATTTAAGGGTTAATATTAGATGTTGCCAACATCTCTGATGCTGGATAAGCTATGCGAGAACGTGATATGGAAGTCACGTGACTGGATCTATATTCTGAAAACGTTGTAGTTGGGTTTCAAAGTCAATTTTGTATAAAATTCAATGCACATGTTCAAATGAAGATTCATGGCAAATCCTTTCCGTATCATAAAATATTTTTGAAAGTCAGGACCTTTATTGTGTTCCTGAAGACGTAAAGCCGACAAATGAGCCATAAACAAGATGGCTGTCAATATGACGGGGATACCTGCGCGCTCAGGTAAAATGAAACGTTTATTGCTCTGCGACTGAAGTCATTTGTTACTCAGTTGAAGTCATATTTCTCTCTCTCAGGCGCTTTGTTGTTCATCGTCACGCATATTACTGGAAACTGGCGACACCCTACACCCCCTGCTACAGCCTGTTCATCAAATAAGGTGTCTAAGTCCGAAAAGAAGATAAAATTAAATCCAGTCTACTCATTGGAAACGGTGCTATTACGCACGTAGAAATGCAACAAATACAGAAATTACTGATTACAAGTTTATAATCAATACCGATTCCATACTAAAATTCCGTTGAGGTAAATAGCCACAAATATATCCATCCGTGGTAATTCTGCCCGAGGGCAGGTCTTTCACTGCAATCATAGCATTTTCATGCTATGCTTTGCAGCTTTACTAGGGAATTATAGATATGGTAGCTTCCCCCGTTGCTTCCCGTGAAGGATGATGATGACGATGATGATGCTCGGATGATTTTTGGGGACCATTGGTCCCTAAGCTTCGTGACATTTGTCTTACAGGTGAGGAAAAAACCTTACCCAGGAGCCTGTCCCGACCGGGAATCGAACCCGGGCCCGCTGCGTGACAAGGCTGCGTGACCTCGAGACCACAGTGGTGAACCCACAAATATATATATATATATATATATATATATACGCCGTAGCGTAGTGGTTAAGGCACTGAGCTACAAGCCAGAGGGTCGAGGGTTCAAGTCCCGTTGGGGTCAGGATTTTTAAACTGACCCAAACCCTCTGGCGGCACTATGGCCCTGGGGTCGACTCAGCCTCTAACGTAAATGAGTACCAGACGCTTGTTCAGGGGGCAAAGGCGGCCGTCACGCAGGGCTGACAACCCGGCTGACATAAAGTGCCGATTGTCTAGAAAAAGTGGGAGCCCTAACCTCCTACTACCCCAAGGGCCTCCGGGTCTGTTGTGGGATCACTTTACTTTTACTTATATATATATATATATATATATATATATATATATATGTTCCACCGCTGTGGTCTCGAGGTATCGTGCTGCCTTGTCACGCAGCGGGCCCGGGTTCGATCCTCGGTCGGGGCAGTTTTTCTGGGTGAGGTTTTTATCGGGGTTTTTCCTCACCTGTAAGACAAATGTCAGGAAAACTTTAAGGCCCAGACGGTCCCCGAAATCATATGGCTATAATCATCATCATCATCCTTCACCGGTGTGGAAACCAACTGGAAGCTATCACCTACAATTCCCTAGTAAAGCTGCAAGCATAGCATGAAAATGTAGTGAAGGACCTGCCTTCGGGCAGAATTACTATATCATCATCATCATAGTACATTCACGAATTTAGGCCATTTGTTGACCTGTTTCGGCCTCAAGAGAAACACCATCCAGAAGTCTTTTGAGTGGACGTCCTGGTCTTCTTCTTCCTGCAGGTTGATAATTACTATATATATATAAATTAAATCCATTTTCATAGATGTCCAGAGGAACAAGACCAGGGAAATACCGAAATCAAGATGGTGGACTGTGTGGGCCGGGTTCTTAAGAGGGCAAAAATGGGAAATTGGAGGCAGCTGATGAGGGTCAGGGATGAATGGAGGATAGCCATAGAGAAAGCAAGGGTTGTTGTGTTAATTATGAAGAAGACTTTCTCAATTTTGACCAGCCTCATGGGCTAGTGGTTAGCGTTTCTGACTACAGTTCATGATACCCGGAGTTCGATTCCCGGTCAAACCATAGACATTTTTTCTCAAAGGGAATTATTCCTGTGGTTGCCCATGGTCTGGAATTTTGGTTAAGTGTAGGTTAAGAACTCTCCTGGCTCTTCATTATCCTTTATCACCCATCATTTCATCGGGGTAACGTAACTCCGCCTTCTAGGCGCCCCAACTTCAGAAGTGGCTAACAATTAAGCCAGTACCAGGAAAGAATACTTCTTCTTTATTCTTGTAAGCCCATGTTTCCCTTAACAGATATTTAGGCATTCTCCACCTACAGGGAAGAATTTGAACCATACTAATTTAGTTACACTTGTTTTCGTATAGATGTCATTTGAGTGGTTCGTGGTCAGGGTTCCGCCTCATACTGACATCTAGGAAACCAAGGTAGTACTAGGACGGAAACATTCGGTAAATTTTGCTCAGAGGCCTTTTCATTCAGGCTTAAGGATCTTTCACGAGCCTCAAAATCTTCAGACTCGGGACCCACGGCTTAAAGTCCCTCCCGGAGGACTTTGCACCTTGGATTTTTCCATCTTAAAAAAATTAATGGACCCCGGCCGGGTTTGAACCCGCGACCCTAGGGACCAGAGGCAAGGAGCATAACCACTAGTCCACCGCGGCCGATAGGAGAGAATACCAGAAATAAAAAAAATAAAAAAAAACACTTCTTCTTCTTCCTTCCAAGTATTAGGCCAAGGCCTGTACGATCCTATAGAAAATTTTCCCTCCAGCGTTTCATAGGACGGCCCAGTGATCTTCGTCCTCTTGGTATATAATTATAAACAGCTTTGGGGATCCGATTTGAACTCATTCTTTCAAGATGGTGTTTCCAATTTAGTTGGTACTGTTTAATATATTCCAAAATTGGCGTAGTCTTCAATTCTTTTAAGAGATCGGTGTTCCTTTTCCGATCCCATCTGGTGTAACCCGCTGTTCTGCGCATGAATCTCCATTCACAAGCCGTTATTCTGCTTTCATCTGTTGTTTTCTTAGTGTCCATGCTTCACTACCATAGGTCAACACTGGTCTAGCCAAAGTGTTATATAAACGTAATCTGGTGTTTTTTTGTACAAGGGATGGTTTTCATAACTTGATTAATAATTCCTAAACTTTTATTATAACTAGTAACTTTTCCAGGGATATCCTTTTCATCCCAGATAGAGAGATAATATCCAAGATATTTAAATTGATTAGATCTCTCTAAAATTTTATTCTGGAGACAGATTTTACTTTGTATGGGGTCCTTCCCATGAAATGCCATAATTTTAGTTTTGTTAATTGATATTTCCATATTAAATTTGGCACCTATTTTTTGTAAATTATAAATTGATCGTTGCAAATCATTTTCGGAAAGTGCCAGAAGAGCTAAATCGTCTGCAAAAAGAATAGCATCGAGTTTTGAGGTTCCTATTGATGGGTATATATCCTCGTTGTGTTTTCCTCCTCCATTCATTTATTAATTTATTCATGTATATAATGAAAAGCAACCGGTGAAAGTCCACATCCCTGTCTTACTCCAGTGTTGATCTTTTCCCAAGAAAGATAATTTGCCATCTTGTTTAACAGAGATTTCATTATCTTTATACATGTTGAAGATATTAGTAGTATATTGTTGTGGAACGTTATCATCAGCTAAAATTTGTAGTAATATATTTCTGTCTACTTTGTCAAAAGCCTTTATGAAGTCAACGAAGGCGATATGAGTTTCTATATTGAATTCCTTGTGCTTTTCTAATAGTAGTTTTAGAGTAAAGAATCCATCTGTACAAGATCTACCCTTTCTGAATCCATTCTGCTCTTCTCCAATTATATTTTCATAAATTTTCCTCAATTTATTCTTAACTATATTAGCATAAATTTTATATCCAGAGTTCAACAAGCTAATTCCACGATAGTTATCTTTGATTTGGCGACTTCCTTTTTTGAAGATTGGTATTACAATGGATTGTTCCAGCTTTGTGGTGGTTCTTGTCCTTCCCATATCATATTAAGGAGAATAAGAAATCTGTCTAAAAATTTTTTTAGTTGAAAATTTAAATAATTCTTGATTAATGTGGTCTTCTCCGGGAGCTTTGTTACTTTTTAATGATTTAACAACATCAGTTAATTCATCTATAGAAATTTGTTCCAAAGCAGTGTTATTAGAGATTGGTATTTGTAATAAATCATCCTTTAGTGTCCATAAATGATGAAAGTAGGTAAGCTAAGATTCTTTAGATATACAATTTAAATGTGCATTTTCTCTTGAATCATTATTTAAATTTTTTAAAACTTTATATATTTTTGGTTGAGGCCTAGTGATATCATTTTCCAAAAATGAGACAAATTGTTCCCAGCTTTGTCTATGTTTTTTTGCGAACTTCCATTTTTTAACTATGGCTCTCTTCCTATGATACTCTACTTTATCTTCATCTTTTTTTGTAGACAGAAATTTTTTGTATGCTTCACGTTTATCATCAATTACTTTTTTTATGTTTTCATCCCATATCCGTAGTCCTTTTTTTCGATTCCATTTGGTTTTGATACCCAGGCTTTCATTTGCTGCTTGTGTCAAAATACTTTGTAGAGCAAGCCATTCTTCTTCAATATTTTCACCAACCGGTGTTTCTTGAACTAGACGATCTAATCTGCATTTGTATAGCCAGGTAATAGTGGGATCTCGGAAAAGACTTACTTTATAAGTATAGTCCACTTTTTTCAAATTTTACATTATTAATTTTATTTTTATTTTTCCATCTCGGTGGCATACGAATTGGACAAACAAGTAAGTAATGGTCTGATTCGATTTCAGGTCCTCTGTAAACTCTTGTATCAAGAACTTTAGATGCTAATTTTTTATTACATATAGCATAGTCAATTATTGATTTAAGACCCCTGGCTTCCCATGTATATTTGTGACTATCCTTGTGGTTAAATACTGAGTTCAAAAAAAAACACAAATTTCTATATTCACGCAACGTTACTGAATATAGCTTGTAAGAAAAGGAATCCAATTGAAAAAAAAGGACAAAAACAAGAGAATGAATGATCGCCTTAAAACACAATAGGTTAATAAAAATATCACAATTGCAGTCCTTGTGTTATGTTGACTGACGTTTATTTGTATTGAGAAAACATTTGGAGTAGAATTACCTCAACTTGATTTGACGAGGATGCAAAACTGACATTTTTATGGAACACAATCTCCATAGATTATGGTGATATCGTCCCCCAGAGCGACTGGGTGAACAATTCGTGTTCATTTAATGGATTTGACGGCCACATGCAACAACTTTTAAGATTATTATCGTAAATTTGTAAGCATAAAAATGTTTATTTGCCTCTGGGAGAGTTATTGAACAGTTACCATCATGTTTCAAAGCAAACAATTACATAGCTTTGTTACATTATGACAATGCATGCTGGGTAAATAGTTTCTTACCGAAAGCCAATTTGATTTATGCAGAAAACTGGTTTGTTTTGAATTTTTATTGAAGAGGCGTACATGAACTCAAATGTGTTATTTTCATATAGTACTAAGCAATTGTCTCTATTTGATGTACCCTATAACTTACTTCACTAATAGCCTATAGCAGCAATTCTGTTTGTCTGATGGATGATGATTTAAAAACGTCCGTCGCCGTTTTCGTAGTCGGTAGTCGCTACCTTCCGCTCCGGCGACCCGGCTTCGATTCCCGGCGGGGTAGGGGATTTTAAATCTCCATCTTGGGTCTGGGTGTGTGTCCTGTCTTGTGTTTGTATGTGTGAATAAGATAACAAGATTAACAAAGGTAAAACAGAAAGGAATACAAGTGTAAACGAAAGAAAAGAAAAAAACGAGAAAGAAAGAAATTTAAAAAAAAAGTAACATAAAAAGTTTTCTAGTATGTTTACATTAAACAATTAGGCTTAAATTGTAATAGTTTAGGAACAACTGAGAGAACGAACCGTTCTTTGTCCGTCGCCGTGGCGTAGTCGGTAGAGTCGTTACCTTCCACTCCGGCGACCCGGGTTCGGTTCCCGGCGGGGTAGGGGATTTTTAATCTCCACCTTGGGTCTGGGTGTGTGTCCTGTCCTTGTGCCTATATGTGAGAATAACAGAAAGTTAACAAAAATGTAAAAAAAAAGAAAGGTAAAACAAGAAGGAAAACAGTGTAAACGCAAAAAAAAAAAAAAAAAAAAAAAAAAAAAAAAGGTCCTTACGGTAGTAGGGGTTTAAGGTTCCACCTTTTATAAATTAAAGAATAAAGTTGATAAATCTCTATCTATCTATCTTCGGATTTCGGGTTTTTACAGCTGCTGCCGTCTTCCCGTGCCAAACCTCCAAAGCCTACAGTCTTGGGCATCTTCGATGCTTAGCCCTCTAGCTTGCATTACTGTCTTCATGTTTTCCTTCCATGTTAACCTTGGTCTTCCTCTTTTCTTCTTTCTGTTCTGATGCCATTCATACAGTTGCTTCGGCCATCGCTCATCTTCCATTCTTAAAACATGTCCTAACCACTTTAATTCCTTCTCCTCAATTCTTTCAATTATGCTTTCTTCTGCTTCCATTATGTTTCTAATTTCCTTATTTGTGACATGTTCTAATTTAGACTTTCTGGCACTTCTTCGTAAATAATCAATTTCTAGAGCTGTTAGTCTGTTCTTATAGTACTTATTGATTGTCCATACCTCACTTCCGTACATTGCAACAGATTCCACCAATGCTTTACCAATATATTTTTTTGTGTCTTTCCAAATATGCTTATCCCACCATGTGGAATTTAACAATGATATTATTTTGCTACTCAATTCAATTCTATGTTTTATGTTCTCTTAAAGTTGATAAATAAAAACATAAATAAATAAGAAACCGGAGATATTTAAGAAAACATTGAAATATACGGAATTGCAATAAGTCACACGGTTTTAGAAAGGCACACACAAACACTGTTTTACCACTGTATCCCGTCTGTTAGTGGAGAAAATATAAAACCAATGGAGTATATATTCAAGGATCGATAACTCGAGCCCCACGCTGACTATAAACGTGGCACTTACACATTCATGTTTTAAAAATGTGTCCCCGTGCTGGACACTGAAATTCTTTACCACAAGACATTAGGGACTGCCGGACATCAGCTTCCTTTAAAATAAATGTAACCTTTAAATAGCAATTAATCTTTTAAGATATATTGATTTAATTTATTTAATATTTTTATAGATAAATTAAAAAAATGAATCAGTAAAAATATTTAAATTTGTATCAAATAATACAACAATATAAATCATATGGCCATCATCATCATCCTTATCATTATCAACATTATCATCATCCTTCACCGGTGTGGAAAGCAACGGGAAGCTACCACACCTACAATTCCCTAGTAAAGCTGCGAGCATAGCATGAAAATGCTATGATTGCAGTGAAGGACCTACCCTCGGGCAGAATTACAAAAGAAGAAGAAGAATGGAATAATTACTTATGTGATTTGTTTTCACTGCACTCCGACATATTTTAATATTTTTCTAGTTATATGAATTTGAAACATGACTCGTTATCATCAACAACAAGGATTAAGCCCAATGGCCTGTTCCGATCTCATTATAGGTCGAATTGGTCCTTCCATCTCTTCGATGGTCTTCCCAACATTCTTCTCCCTTTTGGTTTATAATTATACATTCGCGAAACATGACTCTTACTTTAAAGGACGAGAAAAGATTACGAGTATTTGAGAATAAAGTTGTTAGATTTTTTTTGGACCAAAGAGAGATGAACAGACAGGCGAATAGAGATGATTACATAACAGTGAGCTGCTTGGTCTTTATAGGATGCCAGATATAAGGAGAACTGTTAAGTCTCGTTGACTGTGATGGGCAGGACATATTGCACGAATGGGGAATGAAAGAGGGGCATGGTCGCTTCTTGTAGGAAAACCAGTGGGAAAATGCCCAGATAATAGACCAATGATTAAGTGGGGGGAAAAATTATGATTTCAGGAAGTAGATTAGAAAATATTAGCTGAGGATAGGGATGTATGGAAAGCTTGTGAGCGCGACCATGACCCTACGATTTCGATAGTACCAATGAATTAGTTTAAACAAATCTATTATAAACGTTAAAATTAAGTCCTTTAGTTCATACATAAGACTTAGTCATCGTGAATGGCACCAAATGTTCTCGGTTAGTTGTGAGATAAGGTGTTGAAATTTGCTGCGGTTGTCAAGGGTTGTTTACCACCTCCGCATTGCAAGTTTCCGTATTTGCCAGAAGAGAGTTGTGTGGAACCCACTGTGGGGGTCGGACCGGTAGTCCTTGAGGCTCGCCAACAGGTAGGCGAACAAACTCTGAAACTTTAGCAATAAGTGCTGCCAACTTTAGATATAACGATTATAATGACAGTGCTTTAATAAACATTTTCCAATTTTAATATGTTTTCTTCTTCATTTACCGTTATTGAGCATTCACATTACATGCTTCTGGAAATTGTAGAGGGCATTTAGTAGATAAAGTTTTGTTGAAGAACCAATATCCGGAAATTATAATTTCTAGTGCTTTAATTTTATGAAACAGATTTCCTGTTTTAATCAAAATTCTAAGAATTTTAGGGTTAATAAATTCTATCTTCAAGCCACAGTTAGTCCAAAAACACTGGCTCTTCCAACTCTTTTGTATGTAAGGAAATATGGACATTGAAACAGAAGGGTATGCAGAGACTCAGATCTGCTGAAATGAGATATCTTCGTAGAACTGCAGGATACACACTACTAGATCACAAAAAAAAAATTAGAAGAATTACACATGGAATCTTTAGAAAACAAAATATATTATTATAAGTCAAGATGGATGCAACATGTTCATAGAATGGAAGATTACAGGATACCCAAACAAATGTTAAGCTTTCAACCTGAAGGAAGAAGCAATACCAGGACTTCCACTCAAAAGACTTTTGGATGCTGTTTTTCTTGCGGCCGAAACAGGTCAACAAATGGCCTAAATTCATGAATGTACTATGATGATGATGATATATCCTATTTCTTCTAGTCAGTGAACTAAATAGTTGTCTACCTCTCGACCATTTCAAAGTACCTCAAATGTTCAGTTGCTGTTTTGTCCGGTGGCAAGTAAAAAGTGTATTGGTGCAATCTGATTAGCTCAAGAATGTTCAATGTTTTATTTTAAGGAACACTTGCTAGAAAGTCAAGTACCTGGAATTTTTTAGCACAGTTCTTAGTGGGACCTTGGGATAGAAGAAGGCTAAGACTCCCAACTTTAAGACAATAGCAGGAAATGCCAACCGAGCTGTCACTCTGCGTGACGGTAGCTTTTACCCCTAAAACATAGGTTGGTACTCATTTTCGTTAGAAGTTTAGTCGACGAATGACCATTGTAACGCCAGATGTTTCTCAAAAATCCAAATCCCACCGAAACTCGAACCCGCGATCTTCTAACTTTTAGCGTATTTCCTTATACAAGATAAAATTCCTGCTGGAGGTCAAAGGGATCCAATATCAATAGTGGGGGATAATCTTCTATGGAAGAAGGCTAAAAAAAATGAAAGAAAGGAAAATACTTCTGAGATAAAAATACTATTATTCTACCAGTTATATTATATGGATGCGAAACATGACTCTTACTTTAAGGGATGAAAGGAGATTACAAGTATTTGAGAATAAAGTACGTAGGAACATTTTTGGACCAAAGAGAGATGGACAGACAGGTGAATGGAAAAGACTACATAACAATGAACTACATGGTCTTTATAGGAAGCCAGATATAATAAGAACAGTTAAGTCTCGTAGACTGCGATGGGCAGGACATGTTGCACGTATGGGAAATGAAAGACTTGCTTGGAAGCTTCTTGTAGGAAAGCCAGAGGGAAAACGCCCAGTTGGTAGACCAAGAATGAGGTGGGAGAATAACATTAATATGATTTGAAGGATGTATATTATACAGGGAATGATTGGAAAGCATTAGCTCAGGATAGGGATGTATGGAGAGCTTATGTCCGCGCGGCCATGAACCTACGGGTTCGATAGTGCCAGTGAGTAAGTAAGTAAGTAAGAGATAATAATTAGGATTATCCCTAATCGTAACCCTTTTGTGACAAATTTGGTGTGAAGACCTTGATAGGTCCCTTCACGTACGATATCTTGCCCCCAGAAAATCCTCACTCAGGAAATTTGCCTCAATTTGGGACCGAAAACAGGTCTTCTGTGTCTGAAGCAACGACGTTACCAGTATACCAAAGCGGTGGATGACGTACTGTGAAGTAGTTGATTCAAAATCGTTGTTGTCACCATCATAGCGTCAAAAGAGTGCATTCTCGGACATGAGTTCTTTATAAAAAATCTATCTAGCAAGTGTCCTCTACAAATCCCAGAACCGTTCAACAAGAATTCCGAATCAGCCCATATTTCTGCGAAAAATATATTCATTCATAATATAGAGGTCTAACTGGAAAATTCTAGATTTAATACTAACTATTATCATATTTTGAAAAAGTATAGGTCATCAATGTGCATCTGTTATAGTACATTTCATAATAGTTCCTAATCGTTCTCTATTTTATGTTTTCTGTATCTTACACATGCATTGAACTCCCCAATAAATACTGATTTTAATGAAAATTTAAGCATTTACAATTGTGAGATGGTATTTTATATAAATTTATTTTAAAATGAGCGTGTCTTGATGATATCAGAGTATTGTCATTCTTTGCATACCGAATTCGAAGATTCGTACCAGATAAATTCGTTGCCGTTTTTGAGATGACGAAATTATAGAATGCGACAGTTTCATGTCACAGAGATGAGAAGCATATAAAGATATCATGGACAATGAAGCAGTGCTGACAAAATTACAAGATGTTGTAGAGGTTATACACTCCGGGAGGGATTTTGAGTCGTAGGTCCCGAATCTGAAGATTACGAGGGTCGTTAAAGAACCTTAAGCTAGAGAAAGATGCCTCTAAGCAAAATATATCGACCTTCATCATCCAAGTAATGCCTTAGTTTCCTACTAGAGGTCTCATTGGGTCCGTATCCTGACTACATATGTAGGGATAGAAGCGTAAGTAAATAAGCTTGGTCTAGAAATTAGAAACAAAGAGAGGATATAGCTAGACTGAAAGGGCCGTAAAGCAAAAAAGTAAGTAGGGATTAAACAATCCATATTTTAGTCGAAATAAACGACATTAATCGCACTTACAGCTAAACAGTTATTATGTGGGTCTGAGTTCGATTTGCGTTCAGATCAATTTGGTTCTTGAGATGTTTAGCTGAATGTTCCCTCAACTATAAAACAATTGCAAGAAATGTATAGGCTATCTTACTTTTTTTGTCGTCAGTCATCATGTTTACGAAAAATCGTCCTCTGCTGACGATCATTGCCGTTTTTTAATTAAAGAATATTGCGAAAGTTAAAAAAATTATAAAATAAAATAAAAAATAATAAAATATTTAAAAGACTGCAATTTTTTAATCAGTTTAGGCGTGTTAAGTGGATTTATCTTTAATAATTTAATTAGAACACAAGTAATTTTTACTTAAATCGTTCTATATTTTACTTGCCAATGCCCGGCGTGCGCTGCTACGCCTAAACCATGAAATATGTGATTTTATTTTTAGTTGAATAATTTAAAACAAAATTATAAGTTAATTAAATTATATTACATACACTGCAACGATCCAAACATGGCAATTGCTGGCCAATATTTATTTCGTATTTCAGATAAATTCCCGCTACTAATTGTCTGATTTCACGTATTTTCCGAGAATATCTACCTTGGTTTATTGTAATAGAATATGCTGAGTTTAGCTGTGAAACATCGAAAATTGCAACCGCTAGAGCGTTTTTTAAATTTTCGTTTCAGGTGAACTGTTACACCTAATGGTTTCAGAGAATAATTTTACTATAGAAACCTTTTTATTTTACTATAAAACACGGGAGCATTCGAGTGCAACTTTGTGTCAAAATTTCAAATCGGTTGATCGGATGTTTTGCAAGTACAAACATATGCAGACTGAATTTTGCATATAGGCCTAAATAACTTATAGGTCTATTAATTTGTGGTTAATGTAAATAACTACATGCAAAAAAAAAGTTTTAACATGATTTGCCTTATTTTTGTGATATTCTGAGATAGCGATTAGATATTTGGATACTAATTATGTATGGATTAATGAGATAGGTCTGATTTGTTTATAAGTGACATGGCGTATTATTGTGCTAATTTGTACAGTCATGGAAACATATAATGACACCCATGTTTCCTTCGACATATTTAGCTATATTACGATTATGTGATATACCCTTATTTTCATCATCATAGAGTTTGCAATTCTGAAAGGACTCTTATCGTCTACAAAAGTATCCAGGAATCTCTTCTTAGGCCCGGCCGTCCTAACGATCTTTTACCATTTGGGTATTATAATGATATTGTGAAAAGAAAAATTAATGTCCGAACCAGGAATCGAACCGTAGACCTCTAGTTCTCCAGACTAATGTGCAGCCCACTACACATTCGAGACTTGGCACAAACATTAACAATTCTTTCCACATATACAAATCTATAATTCTCGTTTCGTCCCCTGTCGGGTAGGTGTCACTACCATCGCCAACGGCCGGCTTCGTTTAGAAGTATCTATATTTGTGAATTTTACACCACCGCTTTTATAAGGAGTAAACGATGTTTAATTCAAATAATTCCGATTCCTGGTTCAGACATTTTTTCTTTTCACAATATCATTATAATATTATAATATGATCCATTATTGGAACTGTGTTAAAATAAAAGTATTGGAAAATGTCAAATACCATTTGGGTGGCACCTTAAAATTGCCTTAGATATCTTCGAACTCTATATCTGGCTAGCATGCTGACAATAGTTATATTGATGGATGTAATATGTTATGGGGACCAAATACGATTCCTCAAGGATGTCGTCATTCCTTCTGTGATCACACCTGGTACAGCCTGCTATTCAATGCATGGATCTCATCTCAATAGCTGTAATTCAATTCTACTTGCGCCATTTTGTCAAAGGAAGCATTGGAAATCATACCTCGGTCCTATAGTATGGAATTGCATTGCTAATAACTTTCTTATTTTCATACATATAGGGCCTATGTAGAAACATTTGTGGGCACAGATATAACCATAAGATTCTCCATGGTGAAAAAAACAATTATGCACAATATTTAAGGTCTGAAATTCACGGGAATTCTATGCCACTAGGCCACTAGCATCAATTAAAAAAAACACAATTTGTTGTTGCAGTATGTGAAAATAATAATTGCTTTAGTCTGCTGATACAGTTCATGAATCACTGGCCTGAACATGTTTTGCGAGTAATCAGAAGGAAAAATGAACGATTTTATCATAACTATCATCATCATCCGGTATCATGACAGCTGCCGCCGTCTTCCGGAAACCAAACGCCATTCCTCTCTGTCCATCCATTGATCTTCCTCCAACCCTCTGATATTCATAGCTGCTTGTACCCCTACTGTCCAAGTTTTCTTCGGTCTTCCTCTTTTCCTCCTTTCTATTGGGATCCATCCCATAACAATTTTAGGCAATCTTTGCTCTGGCATTCTTTTGAAATGTCCATACAACTGTATATTTTCTTTTCTATAATGTCTATGATGTCTGGCTTCTCTTGTACACCCATAATTTCCCTTTTATGATAACTATATTTAAGTAAATTTATGTTTAAAATATTATCTTGACACCTTATTTAAACATTTCATTGCAATTAATGCATATTTTGAAAATATGTCATATATTGTCATTGCGAAATGCAAAAGGAAAACATCCTGCAAACTTTGGACATTTATTTTGAAATAAAAATAAAAATTATTACGTTCACTCCTAACTTGGTCTACACGTCACAAATTTGTAACGTTTTCTCTAAAATGAGCCAATTTCTCTCTCTCTCTCTCTCTCTCTCTCTCTATATATATATATATATATATATATATATACATACACACACTCCACCGCTGTGGTCTCGAGGTAGCGTGCTGCCTTGTCACGCAGCGGACCCGGGTTCGATCTTCGGTAGGGGCAGTTTTTCTGGGTGAGGTTTTTATCGGGGTTTTTCCTCACCTGTAAGACAAATGTCAGGAAAACTTTAAGGCCCAAACGGTCCCCGAAATCATATGACAATCATCATCCGTATCATTATTATCATCATCATCCTTCACCGGTGTGGAAAGCAACGGGAAGCTACCACACCTACAATTCCCTAGTAAAGCTGCAAGCATAGCATGAAAATGCTATGATTGCAGTGAAGGACCTGCATTCGGGTAGAATTACTATGGATGTGTATATATATATATATATATAGTTTAGAGACTCGGGTTCAAATCCCGACTCAAGCATTCATTTTTCTTTTCATATATATATATATATATATATAATTTTTTTTCTCAGAACTGTGTTGTATGGGATATTTTTCTTTTCCATCTCATCGATTCAATTTACAAGTGACCTTGATAAGAACAAAGGACAAGGTCGTTAAACATTTCTGAATAACGCATAAACTGTGGAAGTGAACAGTTTTGTGTGGGCAACATGTGCGTTCGTAATTTAATCTGCTCTTCTCCTAGAAACCTAAGTAAATTTTATTTTTACTGACGTATCGAGTATCAAGAAATTTCTAGAAAATTGCCGAGTAGAAAGAAAACATGACTATTACATTTTTTATCGGTCTCTGTAGCCCAAGGATCAGGTTCTTTGCCTCTGGTCTCGAGGCTCGCATTTGAAATTGATTGGATAGACTTAATAAGCCATGGATCCCGATTGTGAAGATTTTTGGGCTTGTAAAAAACTCACAGCCCTAAATTAGAGCCTCTGAGCAAAATTAATTATCATTTCCATCCGTATAATACCTAATTGCCTAATAAGTGGAGTCAGTATTTTAATATAATAAAGTATAAGATTGCAGTACAGATAGAATATGTATTATTCAACTGTTTGTATATTAAACCAAGATAAAATACTTGATACAATAGAAGGATGTTCTTGATAACTATTTAAGTCATGCCACAAATTCTAGTCAATGACCAATCACGTTTCAATGAATTTTGTTTTACAACCAATGACAGTCGTGTTTCACCTCGTTCTTTATAGATTTCTCTTTATCAGCTCCTGCTTTTGTGATAAAGAAAGCTCCTCCTTTTTAATGTTCTCAACAGGACAGAACATTATTTTTCTCCAACAAATATATTGAATATAGCAAATAATGAACAGATTCCTTGATTTTACTGAGTTGTTTACTAAAAAAATAAATGAATAACCCGTGATGTTGATTATGATATATAGTTTGATGTGTTTCATTATTTCTCCACTAGGGTGCATTCTTACAATATTGCGATCTTATTTGGCAACAAATAATATGATCTAGTTGCAGTGAATGAACATAGCCTCACATTTCTGATTTGTTTTCAAACATAGCCGTTTACATTAAATATATAAATATTTTAAAATAACTATATTTGAATAATGGTTTGTGAGTAAACAGCTTAATTTTATTCGTTAAATATTCCTAACAAATGCTACTCTTATTCAAATGTTGCGGACCGCAGTGAAAACGGTGCATAAGTGTTATTATTAGGTATATTGTAAAATTAATTTAAAAAAATAAGAAATCTCTTCTCGTTTGTTTTCATCTGTTTTTTATTAAAATTATTAAATAAATCAAACTAATTGATGTATCTTTTAGGATACATTTTTAATTTAAAGCTTAAAAGGAGAAAAAAAAAACAAATTAAAAACAGGGGTACAAATTATCCGAAGTTCCTCTATTAATTAAATCTCCTTTATTTTTCTTATATGAAATATATGGGCCCTATTGGAGAAAACCACATAACAGTGAGCTACAGAATCTTTATTAGTAAACCAAATATAATAAGAATAATTAAGCCTCATAAAATGAGATAGGCAGGACATGGCTTTTACCAAATAGCATCCTCATTGATAAAATATACGTATTTGTGTAAAGTGGATACCCAGGTCCTCGTGGATAGTCCGCATTAACCTAATTCCTTTGTTATGTTTAATTATTTTATACAGCCACCATGTCATATAATATCAAACCAAATTCATCAGTATATTAAAAGAGCATCTACATAATATATTTAGGTCAACATTTATAATATTCATTAGCAGAAATTAAAAATTGATTCTTAGCTTGAAAAGTGTTTAAAGTTATCATTTTGATAAATATCACAAATAAATCCTTCTTCGCACAAAGAATGAAAGAAACTGGCCTTCAACCCTTCAAAGTTGATGAGGGGAAGAAGTTAAACTATTTTCTGTTCGAGGGCAGCATCAATTAAAGAAGATATTAACAGGGTCCACTTAAACAGAAGGGTCAACATTACCCCAACTTCCCTATACAATTGACAACTCACAAATATTCCCTTGATATAGCATTAGTTTATAAAATTTATAACGGATCCATTGCTTTCAATTGCATTCCTAATGTTTTATTGTCCTTCATGTTGTGTGCCACAAGTTGAAAACTCTTTTCTTGCTAATGAAAGTAAAGTATTGAAGCAAACAAAGGAGCTTGATGAATAAATAATGGCGTGGGTTTATTAATTACTCTTAGAAGGTGATAAGGTGGGCAGTGTTAACTAGAAACTTCTTACATTCACTTACAAGATGCGAACCTGATATTGTGTTCATTGACCCTAGGAATCGAACTCTGTAAAAATAAATAAATAAATTGTTCCCTCCTAGCAAGAGGCTAGAAGTGAACGCAAATGTCTGCAAGTCCTTGGCTTGCCATTTGTTTATCATAAGTAATGCCACGAGTGATTTCCAATTTACCTAGAGAATTTGGAAATCAAGAGTGGCATTTGTTAGGACTATTTAACGAATACAATTAAGCTGTTTACTCACAAATCATTATTTAAATATAGTATTTTAAAATATTTATATAGTTAATGTAAACGGCGATGTTTGAAAACAAATGAGAAACGATTGGTACGCTACATTTGCTTCTTTTATTCATCACTGCAACCGGATCATATTATTTATTGCCAAAGGAACACAATATTGTAAGAATGCACTCTAGTGGAGAAAAAATGAAACACTTCAAACTATATATTAATTCATTTCTGATGTCCTATGATGTAAATATGACAATTATATTTTTCTGGAATGTTATTACCTGGGAAAAAATACATTTAAGAAAGTGCAGTGTTTTTTTTCTGGTACAATCAATTGCTACAAAGGTTTTATATTAACTCCCGCATGCGCTGTGTGATGACATTCATGCACTATATATACAATCTGGTAGCCGTATTTCTTAGAGAGTCAGTCACTGCAAAATAGTGTTATGACCTATTCAGAATGTTAAAGAGGAGGTGCTTTCTTTATTATGACTATTTAACTCATGCCCCAAATGGGAGTCAATGACCAATCACGTTTCAATTATTTATGTTTTACAACCAATCAGAGTCGTGTTTCACTAAATATTTATCAGTGTTATAATTACCATATTAAAGAAAGCTCCTCCTTACAATATTGCGTTCCTTTGGCAATAAATAGTATGATCTCGTTGCAGTGATAAACAAAAGAAGCAGTAGAAGCGTACCTATCGTTTCTCATTTGTTTTCAAACATCGCCGTTTACATTAATATATAAATATTTAAAATAACTATAGTTAAATAATGATTTGTGAGTAAACATCTTAATTTTATTCGTTAAATAGTCCTAACAAATGCCACTCTTGATTTCCAAATTCTCTAGATAAATTCACTCCTCACTTCGTGAGTCGTGAATTTATCGATAATTTGGAAATCACTCGTGGCATTACTTATGATAAACTTTAGTTGGCAAATTCTAGGTGAAACACGACTGTGATTGGTTGTAAACAAAAAATCATTGAAATGTGATTGGTCATTGACTCCTATTTGGGACATGAGTTAAATAGTCATAAGTAATGCCACGAGTGATTTCCAAATTATCCATAAATTCACGACTCACGAAGTGAGGAGTGAATTTATCTAGAGAATTTGGAAATCAAGAGTGACATTGGTTAGGACAATTTAACGAATAAAATTAAGCTGTTTACTCACAAATCATTATTTAAATATAGTTATTTTAAGATATTTATATATTTAATGTAAACGGCGATAGAGTTTAGGTTGAAGGAGAAACACTGTATTGTGGAATATTCCTAAATGAAAAAGTGATTATATATGTGTCACTAAAATTTATTTTATACAGAAAGGCGACATTTAATTATTGTTTGGTTTTCAGTTTTTGTTGCAAAGAAGACTTCTTGTAGAATAATTTGAAGACACCATTTTTTATACTAACCGAAATGATTGCGCAGTTGAGTGCATAATTGTCTAAAGCAGTTAATTCCTGGTTATGATTTTAAATTTATTATGTTTTAATCCCTGGGTGTCGACAACTCCATAAACTAACATATAAACCTTGGAATTGCTGCATACAATATATTAATCGTCATCTAGCAATTTGTTCGCAGCTCTGATCAGATCACAGATAGTTATATGTGTAATTGATTCAGTTCGAGTTAGACTGCAAGTTAATAAAAATTATTTTAATTATTTTAGAGGTGATAAAATTGTAAAGCTGTATAAAGCAACATTTAATTTCTATCTATCTTCGGATTTTTACAGCTGCTGCCATTTTCCCGTGCCAAACCTCCAAAGCCTACAATCTTGGGCATCTTCAATGCTTAGCCCTCTTGCCTGCATTACTATCTTCATGTTTTCCTTCCATGTTAACTTTGAACTCCCTCTTTTCTTCTTTCTAGTGGTTGCCATTGATATAGTTGCTTTGGCCATCGCTCATCTTCCATTCTTAGAACATGTCCTAACCACTTTAATTCCTTCTCCTCAATTCTTTCAATTATGCTTTCTTCTGTTTCCATTATGTTTCTTCTAATTTAATTATTTGTGACATGTTATAATTTTGACTTTCTGGCACTTATGCGTAAATAATCCATTTCTAGAGCTATTAGTCTATTCTGGTAGTACTTATTGATTGCCCATTTAATTAAAAAATGTATATATTTCATAGATGTCCACCGTTGTGGTCTCGAGGTAGCGTGCTGCCTTGTCACGCAGCGGGCCCGGGTTCGATCCCCGGTCGGGGCAGTTTTTATGGGTGAGGTTTTTATCGGTTTTTTTTCCTCACCTGTAAGGGAAATGTCAGGAAAACTTTAAGGCCCAAACGATCCCCGAAATCATATGGCCATCATCATCATCATCATCATCCTTATCATTATCATCATCACCATCATCCTTCACCGGTGTGGAAAGCAACGGGAAGCTACCACACCTACAATTCCCTAGTAAAGCTGCAATCATAGCATTTTCATGCTATGATTGCAGTGAGGGACCTGTCTTCGGGTAGAATTACTATGGATGGATGGATATTTCATAGGTCAATACTAAATTAGACAGGATCAGAAACAATATTATCCGAGAAAAAATGAAATTTAACGAAACAATTTTACAATTTGTGGGAAATGAACAATTATAATGGTTTGGACATGTGAAGAGGATGAATGAAGATAGATCGCGAGCTAGGATAGGAGTTTGGAGCGGATTCCGAATCGGAGGAAAATAGTGGGAGACCTAAGAAGACATGGATAGAGGAAATTATGAATTTGATGAATGACAGGGGACTGCAGGATGGTGACTTGAAGGATAGAGATGAATGGAGGAAGAGAATCAAAACTTAATATTGGGACAGGAAGATGTATAGGCCTAAATTTAAACCTGTTATAAATAAATGTGTGAGGCATTTTTTCACCATTTAGTAGCATACAACTTTTAAAAAGAATTTGTAATCGTGTAGAAAAATGACGAAATTAGTATTCCCTTAATTAGATTGAAAAAAGAAAACTTTTTAAACGTCTCTTCGTAATTTTCATATTACATAATTTATTTGGTACATGTTTTGTGATTTTTGTTACATATTAATGCACATAGCCTATTTCATAGGGTAATATTATATAAAAATCCGCTTCTACTAATGGCATATTTGTTTCTTGCATTGATATTTAAAATCAGAAATTGCACTGTGCATTTACAACTTAATAACTGTAACTTTCTTTTTGTGTTATAGGTGAGTTGTTGATATGCTGTTTACCTGCTTACGTTGGTGTCATTAATGTGGGTTTCCGTAAGTAAGTTTACAATTAATATTCACTACCTCGTTTTAACTAATATGTGAAGTGTTGAGAGTCACAATGGCGTAAAGAACATTTTGGTATTTACAAATTATTGTATTTATTGCCTACTAGTGGTTGCCCAGCGGTCGAAATTCGACCACATTTAATTAAATTTTTAAGCTTGTCACAAATACGTCATCATGCATTAATTTTCGATTTATTTAAAAATACGAACGGTGGGAAATATGTGGTATAGCTTGGCTAAGCCATGTTAATAAAAACAATAACGCGTCATTTGACATTTGTATACTATTTCTATTGTTTATATAGGAAGGACAAACAGGAGTTTTAACATCAGATTCAAAGAACATTTTCGAGACTTCATTCACGCAGAAGGGAAATCAAGCTATGCAAAACACGTTATCCATGAAGGACATCGCATGTTAAATATTGAAAACACCCTAACAGTAATGCACAGAGAAAATAATTCAGCGAAGATAAACGTACTCGAAGAGATGGAAATCATGAAAGCAGCTCACAACGACATCCTGATAAACGAAAACGAACCCAATACATGCAACCCTCTCTACCAGATCTTCAGTGAAACACCAGTTTTGAATCCTGCCGATGATGGGACAAGTCCCGAAAGCGCTACAGTTAAATGATTAATTAAGTTGAGGAGACGGACCTTTCAGGTGAATATTCTATAATTTTATATTAATTTTTAATAAACCTCAACGGAACACATCATGATTCTTATAAAAGTTTTCTTTTAGTTGTGAATTTAAGATTCGTTGTTCTTTGGTAGCACACGTCTGATCATGCAAAGAAAGGTGTAAAGTTTGTTTATCCATATCCAATCTGTCTAGCTTTATTCCGATCTTCCATTTTCGGTCCTTACGTTAAGGTGACGAGGAATTAAAAGGCTCAGGCATTCAGGAGTTTATTTTTAGGTCATTTAAGGGGAAGAAAGCTTAAGTCTCTCTGCTTATTGCATCTGTTGTGTCTTATGTATGCTGTTTTTGTTACTTATGTAAGTTCATCTAGTTTTGAAAGTGGGCCTACTGTGTTGGGAGGAGTGTTTTGTATGAGTTCTGTTAGTAATAGTCTGTACATTGCTTTATTTGGTGGTAGTATTTAGTGTTTTCTCAAGTCAGTTATTTAAATGTGGCGGACTGTGGTGAAAACAAAATCATGTGTTATTACTGTATATTGTGTAGTTCATGACAAATTTAATTTCTATTCAGTTGTTTTTATACCGATGTATTAAAAATATTAAATAAATTAAATAACACTGAGCAACAAAAAAGAAACTTTTTATTGTCTCAGAAAGTAAAATATGTAATTCTGATAGTATTTTTTCTCCTGAATTCAAATATGATATAGGTGTTTCTCCATCTCGCAAGGTTTCCGAGAGACAGACATTTATAATTTCAAACACTTTAATATTTTCTACATTCGTAACTACACAATATTCGAACATTCGGACTCACCTAGAAAGTAAGAAATGACGATTTTATGCTATATTTCGCCTGTGGAGCATTCCTCTTGATGGTCCAACATTAATCGGCCAGCATATTAGGATTCCATTTGCCTTGATATCTCTTTTCCACAGCTGAAATCTCCTGATGAAAGTGTTCCCCGTTTTATTTTACAATGGACAAATGGATGAAAAAAAGTTTATTAAAAAATAATTATTTAAATCTATTAATTGAAAATGAAATAAAAAAAACTGTGGGTGATAGAGAAATTCCGAATACATATTTGAAAACACAATAAAAAAACTTCATTAAGTACAACTATTGGTACTCATGAGACAAAAATCATGTTGACCACTGTAATTGTATATTATGGGATACTTTCCCAATTTAAGGGTTAAAGGAATTGTGCTTTTTCCTGTGGGTGTGAGAGATTTTGATTCTGCAAAACGAAATATTTATTTTGTTCAGTGTTTTGATTATGCTTGAATTATGTCTTCACTTGAATGTTTTAATTGTGTGTTACCTAGTGATGTAGGACTTATATGAGCTTGCGCAGTGGTCTGTTTCTGAAACTTAGACATTTTTCGTCGTGTCATTCGTTTTGAACATTGATATACATTCGTGAAACCGTGGGTCGTGTTTTCTTCGCACTTTATATTTCCCGCACCCTTACTCCCCATGGGGCTCCGGCAGGGGGTGTAACGAACATGCCCAGAGTTCTGCACGCACTCTCATCAATCAAGCAAGTTTAATACATGTCTTGACCCTTGCAGGCCCTGCCTTCAACACAATTATATACCCCGTACAAAGATTTTACTGTCCTCTTTCTTGTCATCTTAGCAATTTAAAATCACTGCTGTATAGCAATAAATCAACAGATATATTTATTTAATGTTCGCTGACAGGTTCACAAAAATATAGCTGACCCTACATCTTCTTTGTATATAAAAATTCAGCCTACCTGTGTTTGTGAATTTGTAGACTTGACCGCTCAACCGAACCGATCTTCACTAAAGTGTACAAGATAGCATCTGGAATTGTGTTCCGAAGTGACAATGTCATTAGCGCAATACGCCAATTAATTAATTTTGCACGGTTGTGTGCAATTATATTATTTATTAAAATGTTGAATATAGTTATGTGGTTCTTAGGAAAATTTTTGGACCAAAGAGAGATGAACAGACAGGTGAATGGAGAAGGCTGGATAACAGTGAATTATGTGGTATTTATAGGAAGCCATATATAACAAAAACAGTTAAGTCTCGTAGACTGCGATGGGCAGGACATGTGGCACGAATGGGGAATGAAAGACGTGCATGGAAGCTTCTTGGAGGAAAACCCCAAGTTGGTAGACCAAGAATGAGGTAGGAGAATAACATTAACTATGATTTGAAGGAAGTAGATTATACAGGGAATGATTGGAAAGCATTAGCTCAGGATAGGGATGCATGGAGAGCTTATGTCCGCGCGGCCATGAAACACATCAAACTATTATTATCAACATTATAGGTTAATCATTTATATTTTGAATAAACAGCTCAGTAAAATCACTGAATCTATTCATTATTTGCTATATGCAGTGTATTTGTTGGAGAAAAATAATGGTCTAACCTGTTCAGAATATTAAAAAAAAGGAGGAGCTTTCTTTATCACAAAAGCAGGAGCTGATAAAGAGAAATCGACAAAGAGTGAGTTGAAACACGACTGTCATTGGTGTAAAACAGAATTCATTGAAACGTGATTGGTCATTGACTGCCATCTGAGCCAATTCGTTTGGTTTACGTTAATTTGTTACTGTAGAAAGCAATTCAGATGAAATCGAAATTATCGCTTACGGAAATGAAGGAAGGTGATAAAAAACTGCCTGTAACTCTACTACTGGCGAATGCGATATAGAGGAAATCTCACCCCTCCCCTAAACAAGGTATTTAGTGTTTCATTATATTGCACGATGTGAACTAGCCCGTGTATAATCAATTATCATACAGGAATTGTGCGAGAAATAGAAAGGGTGAAATTGGATTTTGTATACTAAGCAGGGAGAAAATGGTCCAATTCCGGAAACAATTCTAAATAGGGTGTGTTCGCATACACGTGTGTTAAAGTTTGTGGGAAAATTTTGAATCGGACGAGGAAATGGAAAGTGGCTGTCAGAGTTTCTCATGGCGAATCTGAAACGCACAGTCCAGATATTAATGTTACGTTCCCAGAACGAAAAACGAGCAAGTTTTATGGGTCTATTCGTAACGTTAATTATTTAAACAGCTCGTTAAAAAAAAATTTTACTTAAAAACTGAGCACGAACACGCAATAAACTGCTCTAAAAAAACCTCTCTCTCATATCGCATCATCTTGACGCAACAATGGCTACTATGTTATATTTGCGAGGTTCGATCTATAATCCTTAATATAGGCTTTGTGTGTGGGACCTGATTGAATTTTTTAAAATGCATTTACAAATTTATATGGAACTCTAAGTAAACATGAATAAAACGACTTTTATAAGATTCATGATGTGTTCCGTTGAGGTATTATTCAAAATTAAAATATAAAATTATGGAATATTCACCTGAAAGGTCCGTCTCCTGAACTTATTAATTATGTAACTGTAGCGCTTTCGGGACTTGTCCCATCATCGGCAGGATTCAAAACTGGTGTTTCACTGAAGATGTTGAGGATATTATAAAAAATATAAAAAAAATCTTGTTTAATGTATCAAATTTATAACTATATATATATATATATATATATATATATATATATATATATATTAAGGTTCTTCCATATAACTTATATATAGCCTACTATATGCTAGATAATACTTTTTTTTTTTTTTGCGCGCGATACTGCGTTTTGTCGTACTTACAGCATTGGCCACCACAATTGAAAGTTTAACTTCCTACATTTCGGGGTTGTCAACCTAAATAACTATACTGTAATATTACATATTACAAACCTCGTGCGGGAAGTAAAACCACTGTCCTTTATTTTGTGCTACGTACACTGCATATACAAAAATATATCCAAAAGGTAGTGTTAATATACATGGCTGCATTTTAAATGAACTGAACTTTATTTGAAACAATATAAAAACAATAAATAAGTACTTGTCGCCATTTTTATGACGGATTGGTGTCACGGCCTGCGGTAGTCGCAACTAATAAACATTGCCCACACTGTTAACGTTAATCAGTTGTCTATAATGAACGCAAATATTTCCAACAAAGATATTATTATTTTACTATTATTTATTATTTTGAAAAAAATAATGTGCAACGCACGTTTGTGAAGTGTTTTACAGAATCTCGGAGATTAAAAACTCGCATCGTAATATACTATCACTTCCTTTATTACGAGCGTTGGAGAGCGAACTACATTTCCTTACAAGCTTAAGGGTAGAATCATTATTCCACTAATCAAAATGCAGTCATACATCTAGCTTTTGTTTACATTACAACTGGTACTTAGCATGGAAGAGGTATAGTAGTTAATTAGTTAATCTGGTTAATTAATATGTAGAAACGTCTGTTGAATCATAGATAAAAATAACTTTTTACACCTATTACAGTGTCAAAACATAGGAACCTCCATAACAGACTTCTGTAAGACATGAAAACTATTCTTTCTACATGGCCATTGGCTGCAATAATATATATTATTATAAAAATAACTTGTGTAGTTAATTGAAACGGAACAGAGCAAATGTAAGTGTTAGTCACCATAATATCGTAAAAATGTTCTCATAGCTTCCAGGCAGACGTTTCGTGCATCTACTTGTGTTGACACGCTATTAAGGACACATTTTTAGATCGTTCTCATAAGAAAGATGTGTCTATGTGGGGCGCAGTAATCGCTATTTACGTGCGGAGAAAAAAGTAGATTCAGTCAAACCGTGTTAAAATAAATGCTTATGTCCCTTACTTTAGTGTGCCACACATGCAACATTGTTTTTGTGTGTGTGGATATCCTGATTTTTAGGTATTTATAAACCGCAGTACACGAGAGTTTTTAAAATTGAATCAGTACACATAAGACCTCTCTTTCTCTTTCTCTCTCTCTCTCTCTCCTCTCTCCTCTCTCCCTTCCTCTCTCTCTCACTTTCTCTCTCTCTTTCTCTTTCTCTCTCTCTCTTTCTCTTTCTCTTTCTCTCCTTCCCTCCCTCTCTTTATCTCTCTCTTTCTATCTCACTTTCTCTCTCTTTCTCTCCCTCCCTTTTCTCTCTTTCTCTTTCTCTTTTTCTATATCTCTCTCTCGTTCTCTCTTTCTCTCCCTCTTTCTCTTTATCTCTCTCTTTCTTTCTATATTTCTTTCTCTCTCTCTCTTTCTCCTTTTCTTTCTCTCTGTTTCTCTTTTTCTCTCTCTTTCTGTCTCTCTCTCTCTCTTTCTCTTTCTCTCCCTCTCTCCCCTCTTTCTCTCTCTCTTTCTCTTTCTCTCCCTCTCTCCCCTCTTTCTCTCTCTCTTTCTCTCTCATTTTGTTTCTCTTGTTATTATTTCCTTTTCACTTTTGTTTTTAATTGCTCTATTCTTATTTTGTCTCGTTTCAATTATTTCCTTTTATATTTTGTCTACGTTTATTTTTAATTATTTATATTTCTTTTTTATTTCCGTATATTTTTAGTTCCTTTAAATATTTTCTGTCATTCTCTGTGTCTTTCTATAGTTACTATTTTTACGTATTTGTAAATCACAATACACGCCAATTTTCGAAAATGAATCTATACACTTGAGAAAACTACTCTCTCTCTGATTTTTTACACGCTTTATATTAGCCTGACGTGTATCCATCTATATAACGGAATCTTTCAACACGATTTTCACCCACTTAAAAACATTGGATCGACTTGAAACTTTGTATACTTGTAAAGGACCAATGACAACAGAATAATTTCATAAATAATATATAATAGGTTGCGGATTTATCGACTTTTTAGTCCATCGTTGTAAGAAATTAATATTATATTCTCTGGTAGCTCAGTTGGTAGAGCGGTGACTGTAGTGTTATATAATTTCATTAATCCATAGGTCGCTAGTTCTAATCCGGCCCGGAGGACTTTTTTTGAAGAGTATTACTGTTAGCTCATTAAAAAAACTAAAACAACACGCTTAATTAGAAAACCAAACTAAAAAATAAATCATGCTTTATTAGAAAACCGAACTAAAAAAAATGAAACATAATTTTAATTTCCAACACGCTTGGGATAAAATTAAAGTGGTCAACAAAAAAACATCTCAAATACATCTAGAATAAAGCTAGCGTTATCTACAAAAAAAGTAATTTTACCATCAAAAGCGTGGGGTGCTTTTTATGGTTTTTACGTTTTCTTCTTAGAGACTTTACTTTTACCAATGTCTGTTTATTATCAAATTGATATAGAGCACCCACGCTTTTAATGGTAATTTATTGTTTTTTTGTAGATGACTCTAGTTTTATTCTAGAGGTGTCGGAGATGATTTTTTTGTTGACCACTTTAATTTTATCCCAAGCGTGTTGAAAATTAAAATTATTTTTCATTTTTTAGTTCGGTTTTCTAATAAAGCGTGTTGTTTTAGTTTTTTTTAACTATTATTTATTTATGTTTTGTTTCCTTTTCACTTTTGTTTCTCAGTTAAGCTCATCTTATGCTATCCCATAGGTCGTGCCTTAAACCGCTCGCCTACGGCGCGGGACATATGTGGTTTCACTGATGTAAAATATTTGTTAACAAAGTAAATTCAACATATGTAAAAGTATGCGTATGTTAATCTAATATTAACTCGTATTTCTTCCCGAGACGTTGGCACCACACAGTCTAGGACTAACGTGCACTTCCGTGCATTCATGCATCATAAATTTAGCTGAAGGAGATAATTTATGTTGGTACACCTGCAAACATATGAAACCATCACAAACATGACCTTGATGCCAGAAATTACCTCGCGAAGTATTACGTCATTAACGCTAAAATGTTGTCATTAACTTCGCACAAATCATTGTCTCACAGTGGGGAGCTGCATTAAGTATGTCACAAAGTTGCACACAAAACTACTTTCAATAAAATATCGTAATAGGAAAGGGAGCTATTCCACTTTTTTCTTATATGAATGGCTATATTGTTTATGTAGTGAGTTTGATTTCTGAATAACTTCATGCAAGAAGGACCTAAGTCATTTTTATTTTTGTCTATCTACAGAATGAACAGTAATTACACCGACAAACTTCAGGGACTGATTGATGACCGAAAATGAAGGAAAAAAGGTCTTATAAACAGTGTCCGGAAATGAACGATGTGCGTGCAACGACAACAAATCGCCCCGGCACACAGTACGTAGCATAATTGCATCCATGTCACAGCAGATGTTCAGTGTGGCCTCCACGGGATGCAATGCACGCGTTCACACTTCGTATCATGGATTGCCTCACTCTTTCGCATGTTCCGGCCTGTCTCCGAATAGCGTCACAGACGACGTGGACACGCTGTTGGCGGGTATGCATATGAGGAACTGGTTCAACATACACAACACTTTTCAGATGCCCCCAGAAGTAAATGTCCAGGGCTTTAAGGCTCGAATCTATGAACGCATTAGACCGTAAAAGTCGTTCTCTGCCTGTACTCTGCTGAGAAAGTTGCATCCAAATACGTTTTTGCATACTCAGAAATCTGTTCATGCGATAATAATTGTTGAAATTCCTAAGCTACCTGGCGAGGTGACTTAGCAGAGAAACGAATCGTGAGCAACCCGATGGGAACCGATGATAACCGATGTAGTTTGAAACCTTGCCGCGTACCTTGCTGCTTTATCCAAAATGTCGGACCTTGAAGACTTCGATAATGTTTTCGGTATACGCGGAGAAGAGGAATTTGATAGAGTCTACCAAAGAATTCAACTGGAAGAACAGGAGAATCGGCGTAATATTGCGCGACGCAGACGTCGTCGTATACGGTATTATTTACGGGACACAAACGTAAATGCGTTCCTCTAGCAGAAGAAAATAACGGAAGTGGTTTTATCTCTGAGAATTCTGGGTAATTTCTTGCCAATATTACGTAAACGACGACTTTCATGCATGACCAGTTAGTGGGTAGCTAATTCGATCTTTGCACTTGCTCACGGTGAGTCAGCTCACCAGTGATTGGAAGTAATTTGAGTAGAGACTAATGTATTTGCATGCGGCCCGAAGTCCGATGGTCTAGCAGGCCATGCAACAGGGCCGAGATTATGTCATTCTTCAGTGCCATCTACCGTGGCAAAGATGCATTTATGCACACAATTATTCATAGGACATTTTTTTTCCATTTACAGTCAGGAATAAGTCCCTGCAGTTTGTCGGTGTAATTAAATCTCACTCTGTATAGTGCGACAGGCCTACAAGCTGGATGCTGAGCTCACATCCACATTCAACCTTCAGGATATGTGTGGCATGTCTGCCTATCTGGTCTCTCAGTCGTTATAGCTTTTTTTTTTTCCTCATCTGAAGCAGGTTTTTATTGTAGCCACCGAAGTTCCTCATAGGTACGAATATAGAATTTATGTTCGCGCGGCCATCAACCTACGTGTTAGATAATGCAAGTGAATGAATTAGAAAGGACTAATTTACTTATCTACTAAATAAAAGCGAATGTATGTATATTTGTGATTTTTAGTAATATTTTAAAATTGTAATGAGTATTTAATGTTTGTACAATTTTACTATTCGCTGATTGAGTGGAAGGGAAAGTCTTATGACCTTAAGGGCACCGGTACTAACTTCCTTGCAGTTTGGTTTAAAAATATGCAACTTACAAAAATATTTTTTTCACCTTAAGTTATGTGCATGAAAATTATGTCACTAATTAAACAAATCTTTCTGAACATAATGACACTCTGGCTAACGTTTTATATATATTTATTTATAAGTTAATCTGAAATACAAAAAAAAAATTAAATAAAAAACCCAACTGCTTAAAAGTATTTTCATGGTACAATTTTCTCAAAAACTACTTATCCAATCGTTTCCAAAATTTAGTATGTTAAGGTGGTATTGTTCGCCAGATCCCCTAAACAACTCCAATCAATGCTACAAGAGCTCTCAGAAACTAGCAAAATTGCAGACCTTTCGATGAACAAAAGCAAGACACAAATTATGTCTAATGGTCCGGAAAACCCAATCAAAGTCGATGGAATGGATCTTCAATATGTAAGCGAGTACATATACTTAGGACAACTACTCTCCTTCCATCAGAAAGTAGAGAAGGAAATAAGCAGAAGAATAGCTCTCGCCTGGAAGGCGTTCTGGTCACTGAAATTTATACTGCTGGACAAGTCACTTAACCGGAAACTCAAAATGGAAACACTACAAACCTGTGTTCTTCCAACACTGTTATTATGGCTGCCAAACTTGGAATCTTACTGCCAAACTGAAGTACACACTCCAAGTATGCCAAAGGAAAATGGAGAGGAAAATCTTAGGCATAACTCTGAAGGACAGAATCTCGAATACAAACACTTCAAGCGATATACTCAACAACTGATCCCGCACAACAAGCCATCAGGAAAAAATGGAAGTGGGGAGGGCCACGTCGCAAGAATACAGGACGACAGGTGGACAATAAAAACAACCATGTGGGACCCGTACACAGGCAAGAGACAGCGCGGAAGACCAAGACGACGATGGGCTGACATCTTCAAAGAACGAGCAGGGGCGCAATGGTCCAGAGTCGCCAGATGCAGGAAAAGCTGGAGAACGATGGAGAGCCAACTGTGTATTAACTAATCACAGAACAGACAGTGTATACAAACCAAGTGCTACATCCAAGTCAACTTCTCATCACGGAGTAGCTCACCGGGTGACACTCTCAAATAGAGCTTAACCCCTGTACAGGGAGGCCTTTGCCCTAAAGGGACATATCAGGCTTTATTTATTTATTATATTTATTTATTTATTGTCCATAGTTCATTTGCTAATACTATGTTTGTTTGTGTTCAGATTTGGATTGTGATTTATTTTTTTTTAATTCAAAGATAAAAAAAAATGTTAAAAATCTTGCATATATATTTTTTTAAATTTCAAACACTACCAACAGCACGAAGATAAATTTACCTTATTATTATAGAGCTCTTTAAACTGCATGTCGCTGCCAAAAATTATTCTATCTTTGTTAGTTTCAGAGAAAAAGTGTACCAAAATATGAAAAAAATTCAAGTTACGGGAAAATTAAAAAAAAAAAGTGCACATTAGCAGAACACAGAGATGCCATTTCTAAAAATCAATTTTTATGGGTTTGTCCACCGCTGTGGTCTCAAGGTAGCGTGCTGCCTTGTCACACAGCGGGCCCGGGTTCTATCCCCGGTCGGGACAGTTTTTCTGGGTGAGGGTTTTATCGGGGTTTTTCCTCACTTGTAAGACAAATGTCAGGAAAACTTTAAGACCCAAACGGTCCCCGAAATCGTTTGGCCATCATCATTCACATTGATCTTACATTAAACTTAGGATTAGGGACTCTCCTGGCGCACCATTATCATCATCACCCGTCATATCATCGGGGCAACGTAACCCCGCCTTCCAGTTGCCCCAACCTCAAAAGTGGAATACAAGTACGCCATGCCAGGAGAGAACACCAGGAATGTCGAAAAACAACCTGAGGCATTTGCAAAAAAAAAATGTATAGGCCTATGTTTAAATGTCCAAAATCGACAAAATAATATTACACATATTCCTGGACTTTTTGAAGCGAAATAAGTACTGGCTTTCCTAAATTTTGCCAGATAAAATAAAGCATTATTATTATTATTATTATTATTATTATTATTATTATTATTATTATTATTATTATTATTATTATTATTATTACTTAACGTCCCACTACCCCAAGGGCCTCCTGAGGCCTGTAGTGGGATCACTTTTTATTATTATTATAAACTTCATGAAAATTTGTACATAGGCCCTACAGATTTTGATGTACGGTAAGTGTTTAGCCTCCATCTTCTGTGCTCAAAAACAATAATACATAGGCCTACACATCATAATACACCTGATACTGAAATTTAAAAATCGCTCTAGCCGTCGGAATTTTAGAAGTTTTACAATGAAATTCAACATATGTTATTAAAATAAACCGAGGTAGGTATCATAAAAAAATCAGCGAAATATGACCATTACAAGTGGGGATTTACCTGAAATCCTAAATTAAAAATCTATTCTTAGCTACCCCCCCATGTTTGGTTCATCAGAATGTACACCATACACTTTAATTAACCCATAGTTTTCTTTAATTATTCAAATGCAAAATAAAGAAACACATATTTAATTTATTTAGGCGTAGCAGCGGACGCCGGGTATTAACTAATATAATTATAGTAAAATTTGAGACGTAAATTAAAGGAACTGAATTATTACTTTCCGGGAAACTGTCAACCGTTGAATGCCCGAAACCTACCTTGAAATTTCTCGCAGATGCATTGGTGTGTACCAAAACCATGTCCAAAAAAAATCTGCCTTTTTAACTGTATGACACAGAAATCGAGACCAAAATCCCGCAATGCAATCTACTGTGCGAAGCTGATCGGCTCCCTGCACGAGAAAAACGGAGTGCAGTGAGGCGGGACGCAGCCTGGACTGCAGGCTGTCAGAGTTATCCAGTCCGCCAATTTGGGAGTTGTATTACTTACCCAAGTTTAAATGAGAGATTTGGCTCTGGATTTTAATGCCTTGCAGATAATTTTTTGGACATGCCCTTCGTAAATTTTAACTTTTCTCTGGGAGAAATTTCAAGGTAGGTTTCGGCATGCAATGGTGAACGGTTCCCTTGTTATGAGTTTGTTAGACACCGGATATGACTATAAAATGAAGTCGTGATGCTTAAATTATGATGTTCAATAGTTACTACTTAATACGTGAAACTAGTTAATGCACAAGTGAAGAACCTTTTTAAAGCAGTGATTTATTAATAATCACTGACATACTTAATGCACGATATAGCACGTAAAGGTGTTGGGACATTTGATTGCGTGAAAGTTAATGAACCACATATGTGCATGTTTATGATTTACATAATTCTAAGAACAAGAAAATCTAGTCATCTTTTAGAACTCAACAAAATAAGGTAACCATTTATTACGTAAGAATTTATGTAGCTCGCAGCTACACGAATATTTCGTGCCAAGTGAATAGCCTACACTTAAATTTATTCACTGGCCGAGGTTAGCAAGAATGTGGGAGTCTGTGAAAATGAAGCAGTGTTTCCGTTATTTACACAAAATTGCACATATTGATGCCTTACGCCTCATTCCAACTTCTAAATAAGACAACTATTTTTTTTTGTGTTGGAATTTATTACAGGATAATGGCATATCAATTATTCAAAATTGCCAGCAAATATAATATGAAAATTTCCACATCAAAATCCAAAACAATGGCAATGTGTGGAAAAAACATACAACGGGTGAAAATTGAGATTGATGGAAAAATTATAGAACAAGTGTCAGATTTCTCTTACTTAGGAAGTGTATTTGCAGAGTATAAGAGTGACATTGATTCAAAATTACAAAAATATAATAAAATGAATGGGGTAATACGAAGACATTTTGGTAAACAGATGAGGACAGAGACAAAACTAAGATTACATAACGTCACATCAAAAGCTGCTCTAAAATACGGAAGTGAAATTTGGATTTTAAATAAAAGAAACTCTCATAAACTTCAAGTAAGCCAAATGCGCTTCTTACGATCATTGTTAGGAGTTAATAGACTGGATCACCAAAGGAAACACTACTATCAGAGGAAAACTTGGAGTAGCAAGTTTAAATGAAGATATACAAAGATACCAACAAGAATGGAAAAATCATCTGAGAAGAATGGCAAGAAATAGACTTCCAAAATTGGCATTCCAATATACCCCAACTGGACATAGGGACCAAGGAAGACCAAAACATCGGTGGAAAGATCAAGACCATCTTCGCTAGGTTTACCGTACAGGCCACATGGCCTAAAACGAATTTGTTCATGATGATGATGGTTTTCTGTCACCTACAAGAAATTCGCCTCCTCCAGTTAGAGTGGTCTTGAACAATCTCATCTGTAACACGTTAACCTGAAAATAATTATATAAAACTACTATTCTACCAGTTATATTATATGGATGCGAAACATGGACTCTTACCATAAGGGAGGAAAGGAGATTACGAATATTTGAGAATAAAGTTCTTAGAAAAAATGTTGGACAAAAGAGAGATGAACAGACGTGTGAATGGAGAAGACTATATAACAGTGAACTACATGGTATTTATAGGAAGTCAGATATACGTAATAACAGTTAAGCCTCGTAGAATGCGATGGGCAGCACATGAGGTAGGAATGGGGAATGTTTTTTGAGTATATTTACAGCTAAACACTGAAAAATGTGTATACACAAAGTAATACATTGCAACGAACCAAACTTAGCTGTTTGGTAGAGTCAATTCTTCTTCTTCTTCTTCTTCATCACGGTTTCGGCGTATTTACTAGCCTGTTCCGGCTCCAAATTGCTGCTGTTTCCATCTTTTCTTCCTCGTGGTGAAACGGTATGCTGCTTTTGGTATTCTATTCTCAGTCATCCTTGCCAAGTGTTCTTTCGAGTTTGTTCTGTATTTCACTATTGTTGTGTTTAATTCCTCTACTTTTAGTTGTCTTATTTGTGTGTTATGTTTTTGTCTGTTCTTTGATATCCTGCTATTGGTCTAAAGAATTTTATTTCAGCAACTTGTATCCGGCAGATTGTTGTGTTGTCACTGCCCATTCCATGTTCCCATAAATAATAATAGGCACTGCCATTGTCTTGTATAATTTCATTATAGAGTCTTTCCTGGCTTTATTTTTCAGAGTTCTTTTTAGTGTTCCTGTTATATAATTAAACTTATTTAGTTTGTTATTTATATCTGTTTCCGCTGTGTATGATATTTCGCAACTTAGGAAGTTATATCTTACTACTTGTTCTATTGGTTTATTTTCTAATATTATCTTTGTCCGAACTGGATGAGCGTCCTTGAAGACCATTGTTTTTTATTTTTCTGATGATATTTGCATATTGTATTTTTTTGATATTTCATTTAGTTATTTGTAGTTCGTCCTCTGTTTTAGCTATTAAAATCTGGTCATCTGCAAAGGCTACTGTTTTTATCACTATATTTCCTAAGTTAATTCCCCAGTCGTCATTTGCTTCCATGATCTTATCATGTCGTCGAAATAAATATTAAAAAGAGTGGTTGATAGTGGACAACACTGTCTAACTCCTCCTGTTATATGTATTGGTTCCCTTTGATTTATTTTCATACTTTTTTTAATTACAGCTATCAACTGTAGTGGAATTACTTTTTCACTTAATATGTTCAATTCATGTCCACTGCTGTGGTCTCGAGATAGCGTGCTGCCTTGTCAGGCAGCGGACCCGGTTCGATCCCCGGTCGGGGCAGTTTTTCTGGGTGAGGTTTTTATAGGGGTTTTTCCTCACCTGTAAGACAAATGTCACAAAAACGTTAAGGCCCAAACGGTCCCCGAAATCATATGGCCATCATCATCATCATCCTTATCATTATCTCATAATCATCATCATCCTTCACCAGTGTGGAAAGCAACGGGAAGCTACCACACCTATAATTCCCTAGTAAAGCTGCAAGCATAGCATGAAAATACTATGATTGCAGTGAAGGACCTGCTTTCGGGCAGAATTACTATGGATGGATGTTCAATTCTTAATTTCGGATTTCAGATAATGTTCGGAATTTGCTGCTTTTTGAATAATACTTACCTTAGTTTATTTTAATATTTTTATAAAGATTTATTAAACACATTGTTCCTTACGAGCACTCACAGCCTGGTTTATTTTAATAACATATACTGAGTGTCATTGTGATAAATCGAAAATTCCAACCTCTAGAGCTACTTTTTACTTTTCATTTCAGGTGAACTCCTACACCTAATTGTTTTGAGCGAAATAGATAATGGCTAAACACTCTGTGTACATGAAACATGTATGTACAAATTTTCATGAAGACCGGTTGACGGGTTGAAGTCCATAAGTTACAAACATAAGCAATATGAATTTTTATATATAAAAAATTCTACGATAATACTACTGGTGTTGGCCTGCATTCGTTATTGTAATAAAATGTATTGGCTCCTATAGAAAGTTGTACAGGCTTCCCGACTGATAGTAGTGTTGGAGAAGTTGTCGCTTGTCAGCTTGCAGGCGTTTTGTTTCCTGTGTTGATTCGATAATGATTTTGCACATAGACAAGAATGTCGCTTTGTCTTCCTGTAAAGGTACAGTACATGGTAGCGTATATGGTTAAATTAAAGTTTTTTTTGTAATATTCATCCCTTTTGTAAAATTAATCCTTCAAAATTTTCTATTCATAACATTGTTCTATTATACTGGCTATTGAATGACTGCGAATGCAGTTCATTTATACCACCCACCACCACCGCCACCACCACCACCACCACCACCGCCACCACCACCGCCACCACCACCACCGCCGCCACCACCGCCGCCACCACCACCGCCACCAACACCGCCACCACCACCACCACCACCGCTGTCAGTATCATTATTGGTAATAATAATAATAATAATAGTAATAATAATAATAATAGTAATAATAATAATATAATATTCACAACCATGCCATGACGATATCGTCTGCGTACAACACATATTTTCACTTCGTTTTCCTGGTCTTTTGTGTTCTCAGTAATGTATGTGGCCACATTGAATACCACTGAGCTCATCGGGTCATTGTTATTTTGTATACCAATTTGAATTTGTTTTTCTTTAGTTCAATAATTGGTCTTGAAAATGATAGCTTCGCTATTGAAACTAGTTGGTTCTTTTAAATTTTAATTTGGTGATTTGGGTCTTTTATTGACTTCCTATAATATCAATTTATCATAAGTAATGCCACGAGTGATTTCCAAATTATCGATAAATTCACGACTCACGAAGTGAAGAGTGAATTTATCTAGAGAATTTGGAATCAAGAGTGGCATTTGTTAGGACTATTTAACGAATAAAATTAAGCTGTTTACTCACAAATCATTATTTAAATATTGTTATTTTAAAATATTTATATATTTAATGTAAACGGCGATGTTTGGAAACAAATGAGAAACGTTATGTTTCACTTGTTTATCACTGCAACCAGATCATATTATTTATTGCCAAAGGATCGCAATATTGTAAGAATGCATCCCAGTGGAGAAAAAATGAAACACATCAAACTGTAAGTTAATTAGTTTCTGATGCCCTATGATGTAAATATGTCAATTATATTTTTCTGGAACGTTATTACCTGGGAAATAATAAATTTAAGAAAGTGCAAACGTGTTTTTTTTGTGGTATAATCAATTGCTACAAATAAATGTTTTTATATTATATCCTGCAAGCACTTTTTGGTTAGTTTTGTGTACTTTGTATTCAATCTGGCAGCCACATGCAGTCACTGCAAAATAATGCTATGATCTATGCAGAATGTTAAAAAAGGAGGAGCTTGATTTTAAAGTGATAACATTAAACTGATAAAATCGAGGCGAAAAAGACTGTGATTGGCTGTAAATAAAAAAATTGGTCATCGACTCCAATTTGGGGCAGTTAAATAGTCACCAAGAAGACCCTTCTGTTGTATTAACAAATACTAGGTTCCGTTGTGAAACATCGAAAATTGCGAGCGGTAGAGCGATTTTTAGGCTTTCCTTTCAGGTGAACTCCTAAACCTAATTGGTTAATGAACTTGACCTTACTGTTTTCAACTAATTGCTATATGCCAAGTTTGTTTTCGATTAAATAAAAATTGAGCTCTTTTTGAAACCCAGCTTAGTAAACAAAGTGCTTAAACTTACAATGGAATTGTCAATTATTACGTGCTGGAACCTACCTTGAAATTTCTTCTAGAGAAGCATTGTGATGCACAAAGGTCGTGTCCAAAGAAAATCTGCCTTTTTAACTGCAAGGCACAAAAATCCAGCGCCAAATCTCTCATTTAAGCTAAGGGAATTAATACAACTGCTGAGTTTTAGATAGTCCGCGCCGCGTTCCACTTGATCCAATCCGCTGTTACTCATGTACAGCTCGTGACCAAGCTCTGTGTGTTTGCGGGGAGAAGTGTTGGGAGTGGGAGGAGGTACACTTCTATGCTTCTCATAGTACTAACAGCTGAGACAGCAAATTCCTTTCAGACACACGGAGCTGAGTCCCGAGCAGTAGTGAGTCCATTTGTTCCCAACAGTGGGTTGCCATTGCTCTATACTGACTTCGATTTCTGTGCCTTACAGTTAAAAGAGCGAGATAATTTTTTGGACATGGCCTTGTTACTTCACAAAGCTTCTCTGGGAGAAATTTATTGGAATGTTTTGGCATGCAATGGTTGACAGTTTCTTTGTTAGTATGAACTCTAGATAAATAGGTATTTTACATGCCCCACGCCCCACGTCTTTATAGGGACATGACCTGTCGGGAAAGGACTTTTTTACTCTGGTTCACATACATACTTTTTGGACCACAGAAGGACGTGAAGGGTCATAATGGGATCATAAAAATGCTACTTTCTGAGGAATTCCCTTGATTTACGCAGTTTCCGCATGACTGACTTATTGTTTTATAATATAATCGTCCCTGTTGTGATCGAAGAGTGTGCATCCTAGAGTTTACTGGAAACATCTCTCTCTCTCTCTCTCTCTCTCTCTCTCTCTCTCTCTCTCTATATATATATATATATATATATTATATATATATATATATAGTAGAGAGAGCGAGAGAGAGAGAGAGAGAGAGAGTTTTTACAGCTGTTGCCGTCTTCCCGTGCCAAACCTCCAAAGCCAACGATCTTGGGCATCTTCAATGTTTAGCCCTCTTGATTGCATTACTATCCTCATGTTTTCCTTCTATGTTAACTTTGGTCTCCCTCTTTTCTTCTTTCTGGTCGGTTGCCATTGATATAGTAGTTTCGGCCATCGCTCATCTTCCATTCTTAAATTATGTCCTAACCATTTTAATTCTTTCTCCTCAATTCTTTAAATTATGCTTTCTTGTGCTTCCATTTTGTTTCTATTTTCCTTATTTGTGACATGTTCTAATTTTGACTTTCTGACACTTCTGCGTAAATAATCCATTTCTAGAGCTATTAGTCTATTCTTGTAGTACTTATTGATTGTCCATACCTCACTTCCATACATTACAACAGATTCCACCAATGGGAAATATATCATTTTAATTGAATAAGACCAGTTTTCCTCTGTCCTTCAATTCGAAGTGAACAATAACTACGCGTATTTGAAAGCTTGCATACTTTATAAGGACGATTAACAAGTGAAAAACTGTTTGACAAAAATCAATTAATTTAAGTTTGAGGCGAACATTGCTACTAATTATACAAGTGTGTGAATAATAACAATAAATTGTGCGTTAAAACGAGGCCAGCGAATCCATGTCTAGACTGAGACTGGCGCCTCCAGATGTCTCTAGCGATCTCATTTTCAAACAACCTGTACTTCAATGTTGACATACATGTTTCATTAGAAATCATATTCTTACGATATTTAAATTGTCAGGGGACGGGCCTTTTCTATGCCAGGACTCCACGTGCGAATCTTTCAAAGTGACTGCTACCGTCATGTTAGCCAACATGATAATAAACTTTTCCTCTATAAATTTTATAATATTACTCACTGGCACTATCGAACCAGTATCGCGGACATAAGTTCTCCACACATCCCTATCCTGAGCTAATATTTTTTAATCATTGCCTGTGCAATCTACTTCCCTCAAATCATAGTTAATGTTATTCTCCCACCTCATTTTTGGTCTACCAACTGGGCGTTTTCCCTCTGGTTTTCCTACAAGAAGCTTCCATGCATGTCTTTCATTCCCCATTCGTGCCACATGTCCTGCACATCGCAGTCTACTAGACTTAACTGTTCTTATTATATCTGGCTTCCTATAAAGACTATGTAGTTCACTGTTATGTAGTCTTCTCCATTCATCTGTCGTTCATTACTCTTTGGTCCAAAATTTTCCTAAGAACTTTATTCTTAAATACTCGTAATCTTCTTTCTCTCTTAAAATAAGAGTCCATGTTTCGCATCCATATAATATAACTGGTAGAATAATAGTTTTATATATTTTCAGTTTAACGTTTTTTGAAAGAAGTTGGGATGTCAAGAGTCTCTGTAATGCATAATAGCACGCATTTCCAGAATTGAGCCTATATTTAATTTCTTTGCGCATCTCATTCCTATTTGTGATTATTGTTCCTAGGTATTTGAATTCAGCCACTTCCTCATAATTTCCCTCATTTGTCATTAGCTCTCTATTTCCATTATATAATGTATTTCTATGTGTGACCATATGTTTAGTTTTATTGATATTTACTTCCAATCCGATACAAAATTACCATTCCATATTCACGGTTTCTGTATTCGCGGCACATTTACGGAACATATCACCCACGAATAAGGAGCTTTTACTGTATTTTCATGGGGGCACGCCGTAGCGTAGTGGTTAAAGCACCGCGCTGCAAGCCGGATGGTCGAGGGTTCAAGTCTCGGTGAGGTCAGGATTTTTAACTGGCCCAAACCTTCTGGCGACGTCCCTGGGGTCGACTCAGCCTCTAACAGAAATGAATACGAGACGCTTTTTTGGGGGTAAAGACGACCGTCACGCAGGGCTGACATAAAGTGCCGATTGTCTAGAAAAAGTGGGAGCCTTAACCTCCTACTACCCCAGTGCCTCTGTAGTGTGATCACTTTACTTTACTGTACAGGACAAGTCAATATGTTGTGCAGGTTTTCAGAAATTTATTATGTGAAATGTAATGAACATATAATATCGTGAGACATATTGTATGAAAGGTAAACTCTCAAAGTTTAGTTGTCCACTTCTAAAGTTCCGCGTTCACCCGCAAGATGTCAAGAGCAGAGGAGTAAAGGAAAATGGCGTTGACTGGGGATCAGAAGTCTTTCTGTGTGCTTGATTAGCATGTAAACAACTCTGTGACTAGTGTTCAACGACATTACCGTACCAGATACGATAAAGACCCGCCGGATGGGAGATCCATTCGTAAGTGGTACACACAATTTAGGGATTCAGGCTGTATCTGTAAACGAAAATCGACTGGCCGTCCGTCGACGAGTGAAGAGACAGTCGAACGCGTTAGCACATGCTTCGTGCGGAGTCCACAGAAATCCACCTACCGGGGAGCGACAGAACTTCAACTACCACAAAAAACTGTATGGCGGATTCTCCGGAAACGTTACAGATGAAACCCTACCACTTGCAACTGGTTCAAGCCTTAAAACCCGCCGATTATGCTTTGCGAGCGTCCTTCTGTGTTGATTTTCTCGCATTAATGGAAGAGGATGAGTTCCATGAGAGGGTAGTTTCCAGTGATGAAGCGACTTTCCACCTTTCAGGAAAAGTGAATAGACAAAATGTAAGGATTTGGGGAACTGGTAACCCCCATGCAACTCTGGAACATCAACGCGATTCTCCGAAAGTGAATGTCTTTTGTGCCATTTCCCATGCAAAGGTTTATGGGCCCTTTTTCTTTCATGAACGTACTGTGAACGGACATGTTTTCCTTGATATGCTACAACAATGGCTCCTTGGGCAGCTTGAAGCGGATAGTCCAGATTTCATTCTGCAGTTGGATGGTGCCCCTCCACATTACCATGGCAGTGTTCGAGACCATTTGAATACGGCTTTACCACAACGCTGGATAGGCCGTGCATCTCAGGGTGATCAACAACTCATTCATTGGCCACCTCGTTCACCCGATCTAACCCCGTGTGATTTCTTCATGTGGGGTCTTGTAAAGGATCATGTTTACGTACCACCACTTCCAACAACACTGCATGAACTGCGTGCCCGCATCACAGCAGCCATTGCTGATATCGACCGCGGACTGCTACAGAAAGTTTGGCAGGAGATTGAATATCGGCTTGACATCTGTCGTGTAACAAAAGGCGCTCACATAGAACATCTGTGAATATTTAAAAAAAAACTTTGAGAGTTTACCTTTCATACAATATGTCTCACAATATTATATGTTCATTACATTTCACATAATAAATTTCTGAAAACCTGCACAACATTTTGACTTGCCCTGTATTTTCATTTCAGCAGCTAAAGACTTTAAAGTTAATATCCAGTTTTACTGCACAGGTTATCTTGTAATCACTGAGAAGAGATGCAGGAAATGGCTCACAACTGCAAGGTGTAGCAAGGTATGTCATGATTACGTGTAGTTGGCGCCGGTGAGGTTGAGGGCGGGTTAGAGAGGTGACTGCACTTGTAGATTCCTGGAAACTTTACCAGAGGGAACTGTTTGAGAAAAAGAAGTATTTTCCTATGACACACTTGGCGAGAGAGGTCGCTTGTGTTGGATGTATAATTTAAACCATTTGTTATGCATAATTAAACAGACTCGCATGCAGTTCAGTGACTCACGTCACAGACTCATCATGTGTCCGCCTTAAGCTTATTGATACAAGAACAGACTAATCAACATAAAATGCATTAGGGATGTCATAATATCTCCTAATTCATACTTTCTTGATATATTAAAGATATTAATAATAATAATATTTATAATAAAAAATGCATATCTTTACATACAAAATTACGACACTATAACACTGTAATTAAACCAGAGTGCCTCTATGGAGCAGAAACATTAATTTTGAACAGGAAAAAAGATATCGAAAATGTAGTGAAAAAATAATGCAAAATTATAAGAAAAGTTTTAGGTCCACAAGTCATAGGTGAAGCATTTAGACTCAGAAGTAAAAAGTAAATAAAAATATATACAGACATTCGTAGTGATATTAGAAAACGAAGGTTAAAATTTTATGGCCATATTAAACGAATGAACTCAAATAGGCTTACAAAACAGATAATGGAATTCTACGAAAACAGAAGTAAAGCTCCAGTGGATACTATGAAGTGGATTGATGAAGTCAAAAAGGACTTAAAACTGGCAGGAATTACTAAAAAAGATATCTCAAACAGATATATATATTTAGAATTAAGGTGAATAAGTGGCAAGTTGACCAAGAGGACAAACCGAAGAAAAAAACTGGAACAACTTGGACAGATGATAGAAAACAAGCTCATAGCAAAAGAATGAAATAAATTTGGGCTCAAAGGAAACGCCTCTAAGTACTTTGCGAAGTCCTACATGGGCTCATCCGGAATCAAAAATAATTTTATTTATATACAGATTTTTAATGTGTACGCATCTTTCTGTGTCTAAAGGTTTATTTTCCTTATAATGATAATAATAATCATAATAATAATAAAGTAAAGTAATCCCACTACAGGCCACAGGAGGCTCTTGTGGTAGTAGGACGTTAAGGTTCCCACTTTTTCTGGACAATCGGCACTTGATGTCAGCCGGGTTGTCAGCTCTTCGTGACGGCCGCCTTTACCCCCAGAGCAAGTGTCTGGTACTCATTTCCGTTAGAGGCTGAGTCGACCCCAGGGCCATAGTGCCGTCAGAAGGTTTGGGTCAATTTAAAAATCCTGACCCACCGGGACTTTCCGGCTTGTAGCGCAGTGCCTTAATCACTAGGCTACGGCGTGCCCCACAATAATAATAATAATAATAATTAATAATACTTTAATAGTAATTTAATAATAATAATAGTAATTAGTCCACCGCTGTGGTCTCGAGGTAGCGTGCTGCCTTGTCACGCAGCGGGCCCGGGTTCGATCCCCGTCGGGGCACTTTTTTCTGGGTGAGGTTTTTATCGGGGTTTTTCCTCACCTGTAAGACAAATGTCAGGAAAACTTTAAGGCCCAAACGGTCCCCGAAATCATATGGCCATCATCATCATCCTTACCATTATCATCATCACCATCATCCTTCACCGGTGTGGAAAGCAACGGGAAGCTACCACACTTACACAGTTCCCTAGTAAAGCTGCAAAACATAGCATGGAAATGCTATGATTGCAATGAAGGACCTGCCTTCGGGCAGAATTACTATGGATGGAATAGTAATAATAGGTTTATTTTACCTATCAGAGTTTAAGACCTTATCTACCACTGAACCAGGTTAGGAAAAATACAAAAAATACCCATTCGTCTAAATTACATTAATAGTATATTACGATGCGAGGTTGGGAAGTGGTTTTACAGAATCGAGGAAAATGTTTAAAAACCGTGCGATAGCGAGGTCTTTAATTTCTGAGATTCTGTAAAACATTTGACAAATGTGCGATGTAATTATTTTTACGCGATGGTGTTTTCAAAATAATAAATAATAATAAAATACTAAAACATCTTTGTTGGAAATATTTACGTCCATTATAAACAACTAACTAGCGTTAACAGTTTGGATAATGCTCATTAGTTGAGAGTACCACTAATCAGTCATAAAATGGAGATAAGTATGTATTTATTTATTTTTATATTATTTCAAATAAAATTCAGTTCATTTAAAATGCAGTGATTTGTTTCGTATAATGTATATTAACACTACCTTTTGGATATATTTTTGCATATATATTGTACGTAGTATAAATAAAGGACAGTAGTTTAACTTCCTACACGAGATTTTTAATATGTAATATTACAGTATAGTTATTTAGATTGGCAACCCGAAATGAAGGAAGATTAACTTTCAATCATGGTCGCCATTGCTGTAAGTACAACAAAACGCACTATCGCGCAAAAAAATATATATCATCATCATCAATTGCAGGCATGGATTAGGCCATTGGCCTGTCCCGCTTCAGGATAGAAATTGACCCCTCCATCTCTTCTTAGGTCTTCCTGGGTCTCTTCGCCCTGTGGGTCTGTAGTTCAATAGCTGTAGAGGTAGTCTACTGTTTGGCATTCTAAGAAGGTGTTCATGCCAATTATTTTGATATTTTTGAATGGTTTCAGTTATTGCTGGTGTGTTGAGAGCTTTGGGGATATCTTCAATACGCATGTGGTCATAAAGTGTATAACCCGCTAAAGATCTTAATAACTTCATTTCTGCAGCTACTATCCTATTTAATTTACCTGTAGTAAGAGTCCAGGTTTCAGAACCATAAAGTTGGAAGACCCATTGTTTTATAAAATTTTAGAATTGTATCTGGGCGTACTTTTCGGAATAGAAGTTTTTTATTGTTCCTATACTTACTTACTTACTTACTTACTTACTTACTTACTTACTTACTTACTTACTTACTTACTTACTTACTTACTTACCTACCTACTTACTTACTCACTCACTGGCACTATCGAACCCGTAGGTTCATGGCCGCGCGGACATAAGCTCTCCATATATCCCTATCCTGAGCTAATGCTTTCCAGTCATTCCCTGTATAATCTGCTTCCCTCAAATCATAGTTAATGTTATTCTCCCACCTCATTTTTGGTCTACCAACTGGGCGTTTTCCCTCTGGCTTTCCTACCAGAAGCTTCCATGCAAGTCTTTCATTCCCCATACGTGCATCATGCCCTGCCCATCGCAATCTACGAGACTTAACTGTTCTCATTATATCTGGCTTCCTATGAAGGCCATGTAGCTCATTGTTATGTAAGTCTTCTCCATTCACCTGTCTGTTCATCTCTCTTTGGTCCAAAAATTTTCCTAAGTACTTTATTCTCAAATACTTGTAATCTCCTTTCCTCCCTTAAAGTAAGAGTCCATGTTTCGCACCCATATAATGTAACTGGTAGAATAATATTTTTATACATTTTCAGTTTACGTTTTTTGAAAGGAGGTGTGCCCTATAATTTTTTGAAATTTGACCAAATATTTATGGTCTATGTCTTTCCATGTGTGCATAGGAAAGAGTGCGAGTCAAGATAAGTAAAGTTAGTAAACTTGTTTTATTATATTGTTGTTAATAACAATTTTAGTTCGTATCGATATTTTCCCTTGAAACGCAATATATGTATCACTCCTCCCCTTTCTCACTCCGGTATCTCCGTGTTGCATAAGGCATAGAGTTGGCTAGTTGATTGGCGTCAAAAAAAGTAAGCTTGTCATGTTATGTTAATTTCTTTGTTAGAAAAAGTAACATAGTACAATGTTATTCATCAGGAAATTGTTAAACTTCATAACAGTGTATTTAATGGAGATGAAGTCGTTAAAGTTTTACATTGACGTGCTTGTGTGGAATGATAATGTAGCCTTACAGGGAGTGACTGACTGCCCCTCCCTTGTGGACACACAATCATATCTACTCAAATGGACATATTTTTCAAACTTGTACAAAAGCCTGGCACAGTTAGTCTTATGAATGGAATTTGAAATAAAACGTAATTTGAGAGATTTTTTTCTCCTTTATGGGTAACTAACTGGAATTGCGATAGCACTCTCCACTGCATTAATATAAGTTATCTAGCTCTGGTACCGTAATGTTGTTATTTTCGTTACAAGAATTGAAATATTATGATATTGTGAAAAGAAAAAAAATAATGTCTGAACCAGGAATCTAACCGTGGACCTCTAGTTCTCCAGACAAGTATGCAGTCAACTACACCGTTCTACACCTGGCACAAACATTAACAATTCTTTCCACAATACAAATATATAATTCTCGTTTCGTATAGATTTGTATATGTGGAAAGAATTGTTAATGTTTGTGCCAGGAGTAGAATGGTGTAGTGGGCTGCACACTAGTCTGGAGAACTAGAGGTCCACGGTTCGATTCCTGGTTCAGACCATTTTTCTTTTCACAATATTATTATAATATTATAATATGATCCATTATTGGTACTGCGTTAAAATAACAGTATTGGAAAATGTTTAAGAAGTGAAAATGAAGTTTTACGAATTTCGAATCGAATCCGTAAAATATTTTTAATCATTGTAATGTACGTAATTTTATTTCATATGCTGGAACTCATAAAGAAGAGGAAAATAAATTTGATTGGCCACTGGCTAAGAAGAAACTGCCTGCTGACGAATACCCTAGAAGGAATGGTCAATGCAAAGAAAGTTAGAGGTAGAAAAAGACATGAGATGATAGACAATATTAAAATAAATGGGCTGTTTGCAGATACATAAAGGAAAACTGAGTTAAAGAAAGATTAGAGAATGTTGAGTTTGCAGCGAAAGACCTGCTCTTGGGCAGAACACTATGAATGAATATCGAATTTAAAATTGCGTGCTTTTATACATTATAGGCCTTTCGACTTTTGCTGTTCCAACTCCTCTCAAGAAACGTTAAAATGAAAATATGGAAAGCAACGGGAAGCTACCACACCTATAATTCACTAGTAAAGCTGCAAAGCATAGCATGAAAATGCTGTGATTGCAGTGAAAAACCTGCCCTCAGGCAGAATTGCTATGGATGGATATAAAACTGTTATACTTCCAGATATGTTATATGGTTGCGAAACATAGACTCTTATTTTAAGTGTTGCATTTTGTTACAAATTTGTTCTTTTTAAACATTATTTCATTATATAGGCCTACATTAAAAATACAATACTTACTTACTTACTGACATTATCGAACCCATAGGTTCATGGCCGCGCGGATATATGCTCTCCATACATCCCTATCCTGAGCTAATACTTTCCAATCATTCCTTGTATAATCTGCTTCCCTCAAATCATAGTTAATGTTATTCTCCTACCTCATTCATGGTCTACCAACTGGGCGTTTTCCCTCTGGCTTTCCTACAAGAAGCTTCCATGCACGTCTTTCATTCCCCATACGTGCAACATGTCCTGCCCATCGCAGTCTACGAGACCTAACTGTTCTTATTATATCTGGCTTCCTATAAAGACCATGTTGGTCACTTATGTAGTCTTCTCCATTCACATGTCTGTTCATCTCTCGTTGGTCCAAAATTTTCCTAAGAACTTTATTCTCAAATACTCGTAATCTCATTTCCTCCCTTAAAGTAAGAGTCCATGTTTCGCACCCATATAATATAACTGGTAGAATAATAGTTTTATATATTTTCAGTTTAACGTTTTTTGAAACGAGTTGGGATATCAAGAGTCTCTGCAATGCATAATAGCACGCATTTCCAGAATTGAGCCTATATTTAATTTCTTTGTGCATCTCATTCCTATTTGTGATTATTGTTCCTAGGTATTTGAATTCAGCCACTTCCTCAAAATTTCCCTCATTTGTCATTAGCTGTCCATTTCCATTATATAATGAATATTAAAAATACAATTGGAACTAAAATTATTATTTAATTTGAATTGCCTTTTTACGCATTTTTTCAGTTTTAGATATTTTTTTAAGATATCTTTAGGCCTTTTTTAAAGGTCTTTTACAAATATTTTTTGGGCGATAATGCGTTTTGTCGTACTTACAGCAATGGCGACCATGATTGAAAGTTATACTTCCTTCATTTCGGGGTTTGCCAATGTAAATAACTATACTGTAATAAAATAACTGTACTATAATATTACATATTACAAAACGCGTGTGGAAGTAAAACCACTGACTGCCCCCTGCGTATGCTACATACAAAGGTTATACAAAAAATATTCAAAAGGTAGTGTTAATATACATTATACGATACAAATCACTGGATTTTAAATGAACTGAACTTTATTTGAAACAATACAAAACAATAAATACGTACTTGCGTACATTTTATCACTAAATTGGTCTCGCGGTCTTCTGTAGTTTCAACTAATAAACATTGCCCACACTGTTAACGTATTCAATTGTTCATAATGAACGCAAATATTTCCAACAAATATGTTATTGTTTTACTATTATTTATTATTTTGAAAACACCATCGCGCAAAAAAAATAACGTACAACGCACGTTTTTTAAGTGTTTTACAGAATCTCGTGAATTAAAAACATCGCTATCGCTCGGTTTTCAAACATTTCCCTCAATTCTGTAAAAACCACTTTCCACCTCGCATCGTAATATACTACTATAGGTCCTTAACTTCCGAGCCCTAGTTATTAAATTAGTTTTCGCAGTTCCTGTGCGATTGATTTCGCGATATTGTACATAGCTGTGTTGATCAGAGAACATGCGATGCATCATCACAATTATATGCAAGCTTTGAGGCCTGTGAATATGTAACATGGGTAAGATGAGGGTAACATGTAATGTCAAGGTTAGTAAAACAGTGGAGATGTGCGATAAGGCGACACGTGCGCGCTATGTATTGCGACACTCTGTGACAATGTAATCTTGTAATTTGGGTCAGTTCGTCTGGCACCAAACACCTGAACATCCGCATATTCCTGTAAAACAGCTGTTAAATGCTCTTTGGAGACAGGATGCAAACTCAGGTATGTGATAAACTCCTTAATATTCTACTACTGTGTCTTACAGGGACAATCCCATGACCACTGGTATTTAATATCCATCCTAGTACGTATGGGGAATGAAAGACTTGCATGGAAGCTTCTTGTAGGAAAGCCAGAGAGAAAACGCCCAGTTGGTAGACCAAGAATGAGGTGGGAGGATAATATTAACTATGATTTGAGGGAAGTAGATTATACAGGGAATGATTGGAAAGCATTAGCTCAGGATAGGGATGTATGGAGAGCTTATGTCCGTGCGGCCATGAACCTACGGGTTCGATAGTGCCAGTGAGTAAGTAAGTAAGTAAGTAATTCTGCCCGAGGGCAGGTCTTTCACTGCAATCGTAGCATTTGCATGCTATGCTTGCAGCTTTACTACGGAATTGTAGGTGTGATAGCTTCCCGTTGCTTTCCACACCGGCCAAGGATGATGATGATGATGGCCATATGATTTCGGGGACCGTTTGGGCCTTAAAGTTTTCCTGACATTTGTCTTACAGGTGAGGAAAAACCCCGTGTAACCCTCACCCAGAAAAATTGCCCCGACCGGGGATCGAACCCGGGCCCGCTGCGTGAAAAGGCAGCACGCTACCTCGAGACTACAGCGGTGGACATATTTAATATTAGCCTAGTTATATACCTACATACATAGTGTTCTGATCAAGAGCAGGTCTTTCACTGCAAACTCAGCATTCTCCACTCTTTCATTAGGTCAGCTTCCCTTTTTGTATCATCTGATGTATTTTTCTGCCTCTAACCTTCTTTCAGTGACCAGCCTCACGGATTATGGTCAGCGTTTCTGACTACTGTTCATAAGGTTCCGGGTTCGATTCCCGGTCAAACCATAGGAACTTTTCCTTAAGGGGAATATTTTCTGTGGTTGTCCATGCTCTGGAATTTAGGTTAAGTTTAGGTTAAGAACTCTCCTGGAGCTTTATTATCATTTATCACCCATCATATCATCGGGGTAACGTAACTGTGTCCCAACTTCAGAAGTGGGTTACAATTACGCCAATGCCAGGAGAGAAACCAGAAATGTCGAAATAATAACCTGGGTCAATGGGAAAAAAAAAAAAAAATCTTTCCGTCGAGTATTCCTTCTAGGGCATCCGTCAGCAGACAGTTCTTAGTTATTTTTCTGAATGTACTCATAATTTCTGGCGAAATAATTTTTCTGCGGTTTTCCATCAAACGTAGACTAAGACAGATAAAATGAGAGCTACCGGTACGCTTATTTATTAGTCGATAACTTGCTCGCCTCTGGTTCAAAGATTAATATTTATTTTTATTATACAGGGTGTAACTAAATTCCTATTAAAGACTTGGAAGACTTGTAGTAGGGACAAATGCGACGGTTACGATTAACATAGGAACTCATGTCCGGAAACGAACCGCTTTTCCGCAACACGAACCCAAAATATCACAATACACATCCAACTCTCCCGCTATTCGGCGCTAAAGACCCTGAACGTTCTTCCCACTTGACTCCGCTAGACTACTACTGTCCACAGACGAGAAGAATGAAAACAGTAGACGAAGGGATGCACGGAGAATTGAAAGCGATACTACCTATGAATGTAACAACAGTCCATGATGTCACACACAACTGTAGTTTATTTTAGGCCTATTCAATTTTGTTTTTATATTTTTCTGTAAATTGTGCCTTTCAGGGCAAAGTGCCAGTCAGAGCAAAAATAGTAATCAATAATGAAATAATATAACAGATAGCACACTTTAACTATCTTGGTTCAGATATAACATATAGCTAAGAATGGTATATACATAATAAATTAAACCGATATCAAATGATGTATGGTACCATAAGAAGAACCCTCCGAAAGACTAAGAGAAACTCTGCTCAGACTTTATAAAATTATGGCTATTCCTGTTCTCTTATATGGATCTGAATCTTGGATACTTACAAAAAAAAAGATATCTCACACATTCAAGCCATTGAAATGAAATTTTAAGATCCGTAAAAGGATGTACACGCATGGATAGATTACACAATGAATCAATAAGAAATTAACTGGAGATATTTTCAATAGTCGATAAACTAGAAGAACACAAATACCAATGGAAAGAACATTTAGACAGAATGGACAATACAAGATTACCCGAAAAGATGAAACCACGTGGAAAAAGATATTTGGGACGGCCAAGGGAACAATGGACTTGAGACCGAAAAAGGTCGCGTTGACCTAATCCTGGAAAGAAAAAAGAAGAATATTTTTCTGTTTTACGGTAATTAAATTTGCACTTTTATTCAGTTTAGTTACTTTATATCTGCATGTTTTGTAGTTCACTGTGAGGTAAGAACGATGATTAAAATTTTGAACTGTGTCCGCCAGACTGGGAACTAACACGTCCGCTCAGCGTCTAAATGAAGGTAAGTTATAGTACAATCCTTCATGATGAGAGTGAAATACCTACTGCTTTCATACACTTCGTCTGTGGACTATACCTGATCCTTGATTTACGAGACTCACGTGGCTTCCGAGGAAGACCTACTCTCGCGGGTTATAGCTGCGGCGGACGTTGTAGGACCAAGGATTGGTGATCTTGAGTACCAGAACAAAAGGAGGTATTACCCGTTTAAGGAGTAAGCGCAGTTGTTGACGGACGGCACTGCAGTCGTGTTTATGCGTGAATAGAACACGTGACACTGCTATCAATGACTGCAGGGGAGAATGGGACGTGGGACGCTGACAGTGAACACTGCCTTATATGAGTCGCGTGTAGAAACAAACAGAGCTTCGTAATTCTTCCGCCTGCAGAGATATTTTGAATGACCAATACCGTATCAATGTTGACGTAAAGACTATCCGCTCTTAAAGTGATCTTCATAAAAACAAAACCATGTGACCAGCTCGCTTTTCATTGGTCATTGACACCGACGTACGATGTAGAAGCAATAAGTATGCAAAGAAATAGTTTCCTTCATTAAATTAAAAATATGTACTCTGAATATAGTTACTTGTTATTCTTCGTGAATGAAAATAATGATATTCAAATCATAGAATATATTCTAAAATATAGCCCACCTAATCAATACTTACAACTTAAAATAGTTTATTACGTATGGATGATGCATTTGTTCTGATGCTACAATATCGCTGAAGCTCTCGAGTCTTCTATTGCTGTGTCGCCATCTACAATTTTAAAACAAAAGTCTTGCAAAACTTTGACTAGTGATAAAAAAGAAAATTATTATAAATGTATTTCACAAGTTCAGTGAAAAATCTCACCAGCTTTCTTGTAATCTATCCCATTCAACGACCACATGTCTTATATACATCACACGTGCTCTCTGTCAATGTGACAGTAATTGTGGCGCGAATGGCGGAAGGATACAATTGGCATTTGTTTATGTTAGAATCACTCTAAGAGAGGATAAGGTATAGGTGATTGTTACATCGAACCCTTCTTGTGGACCCAGACGACATGCAGCACGCATCAGAAAGAGCAACGTATGTTATGGTATTTTGCGTGTAGCGGGAAAACGGCACCTTTCCCGATATGAGTTCCTATTCTAAACATAACGTCTTGATCCATACTATACATCGTACAAGGCTGTAATGGGAGTTAAGTTTCGCTCTGTATAAAAAAAAAATTCAGTCTGCGTATGTTTGTGCTTGCAAAACTCGAAGCGCAGCCAGTCATTTGTTATGAAAATGTGCATATACAAATTTTTAGATACGGAGAGTGTTTAGTCACTATCTATTATTCTCTAAAACCATTAGGTGTAGGAGTTCATCTGAAACGAAAATTTAAAAATCCCTCTAGCAATCGGAATTTTTTTGTTTCACGACGAAACTCAGGTCTTTCACTGCAAACTCAGTATTCTCCACTCTTTCTTTAGCTCAGCTTTCCTTTTTGTATCTGCATACAAACCATCCACTTTAATATTGTCTATCACCTGATGTCTTTTTCTGCCTTCAGCTTTCTTTCCGTTGACCGTATAGGGTATTAAAATTGATCAAGGTAGATATTGTCCAAAAATAAGCGAAATGCGGTCATTAGAAATGGGAAAATATAAACTGAATTAAGTTGGCTGAGAATAGCAACCAGTGGATAGTCTTACTGAATGTATTGAATTTGGAGTTTCTGTAAGTCGTTGAATCTTATTATTATTATTATTATTATTATTATTATTATTATTATTATTATTATTATTATTATTATTATTGTTGTTGTTGTTGTTGTACACGTAAGAAGAACGCAGAATCGAAGACGACCAAGGCCTGTCTATGCATGGAAAATAGGAAGAAGGAGCAGAAAAGGAAGACCAAGAACAACTTGGAAGAATAACATTTAAAATTCATTGAGGAAATTTAGTGTAACGGATGAAGACACAGAGGGCGGAGAACGATGGGGAACTTTGATTAAGGGAAATTTGTGAATGTTTGTTACAAACTGACAACACTGAGCAACAAAAAAGAAACTTTTTTTTTTGTCTCAGAAAGAAAAATATGTGATTCGATTTTCTGCTATATTTCGCCTGTGGAGCATCCCTCTTGATGGTCCAACAATAATCGGCCAGCATATTAGGATTCCATTTGCCTTGATATCTCTTTTCCATAGCTGAAATCTCCTGATGGAAGTGTTCACCGTTTTATTTTACAATGGACAAATGGACGAAAAAACGTTTATTAAAAAATAATTATTTAAATCCATTAATTGAAATAAAAAAAAAACTGTGAGTGTTGGAGAAATTCCGAATACATATTTGAAAAGACGAAAAACACTGCATTAAGTACAACTATTGGTACTCATGAGAGAAAAATCACGTTTGTAGTCATTTAAGTATTTTTTTTAACTCAAGTAATTATTAAGATTGGTTGGAGAAAACCCTCAATGATAAGGAAAATTCTAAAAATGAATGTATTATTTTTTTTTGATTGCGGATCATTCCCATGTAGGACTACGCAAAGTACTTAGAGGCGTTTCCTTTGAGCCCGAATTTCTTTCATTCTTTTGCTATGAGCTTGTGTTCTATCATCTGTCCAAGTTGTTCCAGTTTTTTTCTTCGGTTTCTCCTCTTGGTCAATTTGTCACTTATTCACCTTAATTCTAAATATATCTCTGTTTGGGATATCTTCTTTAGTAATTCCTGCCAATTTTAAGTCCTTTTTGACTTCATCAATCCACTTCATAGTATCCACTGGAGCTTTACTTCTGTTTTCGTAGAATTCCATATCTGTTTTGTAAGCCTATTTGAGTTAATTCGTTTAATATGTCCATAAAAATTTAACCTTCATTTTCTAATATCACTATGAATGCCTGTATATATTTTTATTTCCTTTTTACTTCTGAGTATATTGACTTGTGGACCTAAAACTTTTCTTATAATTTGCTTGTATTATTGTTGTTGTTATTATTATTATTATTATTATTATTATTATTATTATTATTATTATTATTATTATTATTATTATTATTATTATCTGCATTTATACACAGATAAAATAGAGAATATTCAGAGTAGGCCTACATCTAACCTCTGGCATGTGCCGTATATGATTTTGATGGAAAGATTTTAAAATGTATGCGCAATAACCCTTCCCTGGGATAACTAGGGCCCCTGCGCAGGCAAGCACGCTGGTCATGAGGCAGGTCATTTCGTTTTATAAAATAAAATATGACCTAGTTACGACCTTACGTAATTAGTGTTAAGATTTATAATTGAATTCATTTCATAAGTTGGAATTATAAAGCGCTTTCTTGTATTTCATAAATGGACCGTTGATGTAGGAGAAAAAAATAATCATAAATATTGCGCACATTGCTGATTTCATTGCAGTTCTGTGTATTTGTTTGAAAATAGGACCGGTTCCACGTCTTACAGTCCACGTGCTAGTTTAGTTAATCTGATATTATAAGTGACCTGCATTCTTTACAAAGTACTGTCACTCAGAATAAGACAAATAAAATAAATGACATGTCAAATCATGACATTCATGTTCGTCTCTATATCTGAGGTTTCTGGGTGAAAATCCGTGCCTGTATATGGATTTTTAAGGGCATAAAAATGTAATCATGGCTTTCTTCAAAGACAAGTAGGCCTATATCTTGAAAAGAGAGGCTACATACAAAAAAATTAACCGAACTTTTCACGTCCAGATTGGTAGCTCTGTTATTAGAGAAGAATGTGAAATTCAACCTATAAACCTTTGGATAAATGATAGAAGACTAAATTGGAACGATCACATAGATAGAATGGATAACAGTAGATTAGTGAAGAAAGTACGCGACTGGACACCTCAGCAGAAAATGTCATTAGGAAGACCACAACTACGATGGAAGGATATCACCATACCCCGGACCTGTAGTGAATGAACACGCAACAAGCTGCCAGCTCTCATGCGCAGAGGAAGAAGAAAAAGAAGATTGGTATTATTGCCCTAATAATTAATTACTTCAGTCAGGGTCGTTGGTACCGAGGTGTGATGAAGTTTCATTATAAAAGAAACAAATTTAATTTTAAGAAATTCCTGAAATGAGGTATATTTTCGTAAATGATACATTTTGCTTAAAATCGCAACTCGAGCGAAAAATAGACGAACATACAGATGGGAGGACAGTGTGCAAACATATATTTTTTATTCAATGTCCCAGGTTGTCATTTTAACATTTCTGGTTTTGTCTCCTGGCATTGGCGTAATTGTAACCCACTTCTGAGGTTGAGGTGCCTGGAAGGCGGAGTTACGGCTGCCCCGATGATATGATGGATGATGATGGTGGTGCGCCAGGAGAGTCCTTAATTCTCCATTCATATGTAATTACCGTCATTCTCCTCCACATCTGTCATTCCAATCTCCTTCATCCAACCCCTTTTCTCCATGCTGCTCAAAACACCATCAATCCATGTTATGTTTGGACGTCGTCTTCTTCTTCTAACAAGGGGCACCCATTCTAGCATTCTTTTTGGGAATCCGTCTTCTGTCATTCTTTTGACATGACAATATCATTGTAATTGTTTGTTTTTTTATGAAATCCACAATTGAAGGTTAAACATTCATATTTTGTTCAATTGCATTGCTTCTTATTTTATCTCTTATTGAAATTCCAAATGTACGCCTCCAAAAATCGATTTCCGCAGAATTTTATTTACTTATTGTTCTAATTTTAATTCCCATGTTTCTGCATCGTATGCCATTGTACTCATTATTGTATTAAAATGTTTGTTTTTGTTTTAGCATAAAACGCCATTTAATTTTGGTATTGCAGATTTGCCCTTAATTTTCTTTTGGCCTATTAACTATTGTTTTACTTTTTAAAACAAATACTAGTTCTCTTCTTCTTCTACTTTTTCTTCTACTTCTTCTTCTACTACTACTTCTACTACTACTTCTTCTTCTACTACTACTACTACTACTTCTTCTTCTACTACTTCTACTTCTTCTACTACTACTTCTTCTACTACTACTTCTACTACTAATACTTCTTCTACTACTACTTCTACTTTTTCTACTAGTACTTCTACTTCTTCATCTTCTTTTTCCTCTTCTACTACTACTTCTATTACTACTACTACTTCTTCTTCTTCTACTACTACTACTACTTCTTCTACTATTACTTCTTCTTCTACTACTACTACTACTACTACTTCTTCTACTACTTCTACTACTAATACTTCTTTTACTACTACTACTACTTCTTCTACTTCTTCTTCTACTTTTTCTACTACTACTTCTACTTCTTCATCTTCTTCTTCCTCTTCTACTACTACTTCTTCTATTACTACTACTTCTTGAAAGGATTAAACCTTTTTTTGGTTCGTTCCGGCTCCAAGGATTATAGCTGCTGTGTCCATCTCTTTCGTGGGCTTCCTCGATCTCTTTTTCCTCCTCTTGGTTGATAGTTCAGACTTTTCCTAGGTCATCTGATTGTATCCATTCTTCAGACATGTTCATACAATTTTCTCCTATACTCTTCTATTTTATCTGTCAAACTGAATATTTGTAGTTCTTTACGGATATCTTCACTTCGCTTTCTATCCATTAAGTATATCCTGCCACAAATCGTAAATATTTGATTTCCGTTGCTTCTATTCTTTTTAATCGACTGTTTATTCAGAGTCCATATTTCGGAGCCATACAATATTGAGACCACCGCTGTGGTCTCGAGGTAGCGTGCTACCTTGTCACGCAGCGGGCCCGGGTTCGATCCCCGGTCGGGGCAGTTTTTCTGGGTGAGGTTTTTATCGGGGTTTTTCCTCACCTGTAAGACAAATGTCAGGAAAACTTTAAGGCCCAAACGGTCCCCGAAATCATATGGCCAATCATCATCATCATCCTTCACCGGTGTGGAAATCAACGGGAAGCTACCACATCTACAATTCCCTAGTAAAGCTGCAAGCATGGCATGAAAATGCTATGATTGCAGTGAAGGACCTGCCTTGGGGCAGAATTACTATGAATGAATACAATATTGCAGGTACAGCCAATACTTTATAACATTTTAGTTGTGTTTATTTTCTTACTTTCTTTCCCAGTGTTCTTTTAAGGGTGCCACATAAATCTTGAAATATTTGTAATTTATTATTTATGTCTTTTTCTCTTTTACAACCTAAAGATACACCTAGTTAATTGAAATCTTTTACTTCTTCTAGCGTTTTGTCATTTAGTACTATTTTTCAAATACTAGTTAACAGGGCAAAACATTCACAAAAATAATGTTGCAATGTCGTAAGAAGTAGAAGAATATATGTAGGTAAAGGAGGTTAAAACTAAAAATAAATTTTAGGCTCATCCTTTAATAGTGGCGAGGTTCCTTAAGAGATAGTTGTAAGTAATGCATTGCAATTGCAGTAGTTGCTATTTTTTAGGACACGCGAGTCGTGGGTAAAGGCTGGCGGCTACTTGTTCTTCTTTTCCATGTATGCGGAGTGTTTTAGAACCTGTTCATCAGTGACTGAGGGAAAGTTTGACAAAGACGCCGTCCCAGCGCCGCCATTCGGAATGTTGTTATGTTTATAAAAGTAATGATAATTAAATTTCACGTGTATTCAGTTATCGCTTGCACTTCTACTCGTCAACATCAAACTGTGCGCTATCTCTTACCGGTTCGGTGTGTGTGTGTGTGTTGTGTGTGTGTGTGTGTGTGTGTGTGTGTGATAAATATATCTTAATGTGATTACATTACTTGTTAATGTATTCTTATTATTATTTTCAATACATCTACCAGGTACGTCTTATTAAATACTAGCTAATACCCGGCGTGCGTTGCTACGCCTAACTTACTTACTTACTCACTGGCACTATCGAACCCGTAGGTTCATGGCCGCACGGACATAAGCTTTCCATACATCCCTATCCTGAGCTAATGCTTTCCAATCATTCCCTGTATAATCCACTTCCCTCAAATCATAGTTAATGTTATTCTCCCACCTCATTCTTAGTCTACCAACTGGGAGTTTTCCCTCTGGCTTTCCTACAACAAGCTTCCATGCAAGTCTTTCATTCCCCATAGTTGCTACATGTCCTGCCCATCGCAGTCTACGAGACTTAACTGTTTTTTTATATCTGGCTTCCTATAAAGGCCATGTAGTTGATTGTTATGTAGTCTTCTCCATTCACCCGTCTGTTCATCCCTCTTTGGTCCAAAAATTTTCCTAAGTACTTTATTCTCAAATCCCGCTATTGTATAAAGTCCTAACATTCCATGTTCCTTTGAACATGTCCCTGTGTTTGAGCCTTTGGCATGGGTTTCCCTGAAGTAGTCCCCGCCCGGAGAACCGAATGGGGGACTATTTGACCTCCGGAAAATTTTACCCCAGTTGAACCCATGTCCGCATTTCTTGACGGTTGTATTTTTACGGTGAAAGATCGTCACTCTTTCGACCAAGGTACTTTTTTTCGTCTGGCTTATCACCTTCGACCAGTCCGGCATGGGTAACCCTATCGGCAGCAATGCTACCGCCGGCATAGCTCTCAGGATCATTTAAGCACGCAAGCCACTCCACCACGACAAGGTGAAGATACCGTTGCTACGCCTAAATAAATTAAAATTAATGTGATTTTACACGCTTTATATTAGCTTGGCCTGTATCTATCTATCTATATATGTAACGGAATTTTTTAACACTATTTTCACCCACTTAGAAACATTGGATCGACTTGAAACTTTATATACGTGTAAAGGACCCGTGACAATACAATAATTTCATATTTATTTATGTTTAGTTGAATAAGTAATAGGCAAAAAAAATAATTATAACTTTATATTTTTAGATACCCCGTGCTGTTTACCCGGCGTTGTCCGGGAATCTACTCATCACGATGTTCTTGGCATAAATGAGCTGAAAGACAAAAATTAATGTACTTCTTATGATTAGTTGAATAAGTAAAATGAAAAATAATTATACATGTATATCGTAATTATTTTAAGATTCCCCATGCTGATTACGCGGTGTTGCCCGGAAATCTACTTATCTCGATCTTCTTGGCATAAATGAGCGTAAAGACAAAATTCGTTATTGTAAGTTATCCGTAAAAGAATATCCGCCATGCTGGTATGCTTGCACAGGAATCTACGTACTTGTCTCGATCTTCTTGACATCAATGAAAGACAAAAACGGTTATCGTGAGTCATCCGTAAGAGATAAACATGTGCTGTTGCGCTTTTTGAGATAATCGATTCTGTGTACATTAATTGTTTATATTTGTTACAGTTTAGGCAGCGTAAGACATTTAAACGTCAAAAGAGCTACTTTTTCACGTTTTCCACTACAAAGGGCGATTTTTAAGGATGTAGGAGTTGAGTATCACAACTCCCTTATAGCCCATGTTCAACCTGGGAACCTCCTGAACATTTTGTAAAAAAAAAAAAACTATCACAATCGGATCAACGTTATGGCCGCGCATAAAGTACGAATAAACAAACAAACAAACAAATATTATTTATATATATAAGACTAGGGTGCGTGTAGGCAAACAGTTTTCAGACACTTTTGAAATCCAGAATGGGTTGAAGCAAGGAGATGCACTATCTCCTCTACTATTTAATTTTGTACTAGAGCATGCCATTAAATCTTTAGAGAATGAGGAAGGCTTACAACTGAATGGTATTAATAAGCTATTAGTTTATGCTGATGATGTAGTACTACTGGCCGATAGCGAGGAGATACTAAAGGCCAACACGCACACACTATTGAGTAACACTAAGAAATTAGGACTGGAAGTAAATATCAGTAAAACTAAATATATGGTCTCACGTAGAAATACATTATATAATGGAAATGGACAGCTAATGACAAATGAGGGAAATTTTGAGGAATTGGCTGAATTCAAATACCTAGGAACAATAATCACAAATAGGAATGAGATGCACAAAGAAATTAAACATAGGCTCAATTCTGGAAATGCATGCTATTATGCATTGCAGAGACTTTTGATGTCCCAACTCCTTTCAAAAAACGTTAAGCTGAAAATATATAAAACTATTATTCTACCAGTTATATTATATGGATGCGAAACATGGACTCTTACTTTAAGGGAGGAAAGGAGATTACGAGTATTTGAGAATAAAGTTCTTAGGAAAATTTTTGGACCAAAGAGAGATGAACAGACAGGTGAATGGAGAAGACTACATAACAATGAACTACATGGTCTTTATAGGAAGCCAGATATAATAAGAACAGTTAAGTCCCGTAGACTGCGATGGGCAGGACATGTTGCGCGTATGGGGAATGAAAGACGTGCATGGAAACTTCTTGTAGGAAAGCCAGAAGGAAAACGCCCAGTTGGTAGACCAAGAATGAAGTGGGAGAACAACATTAACTATGATTTGAGGGAAGTAGATTATACAGGGAATGATTGGAAAGCATTAGCTCAGGATAGGGATGTATGGAGAGCTTATGTCCGTGCGGCCATGAACCTACGGGTTCGATAGTGCCAGTGAGTAAGTAAGTAAGACTAGCTAATACCCGGCGTGCGTTGTTAGGCTTAAATAAATATAATTAAATTGCATTGTGCACGCTGAGACGAACCAAACATGGCGGTTGCTAGTCGATTTTTAATTTCTGATTCCAGATAAACCTCCATTTCTAATTGTCGGATTTCGCTCATCTTTGGATAGTATCTAGACTGCGATAGGCAGGACATGTGGCACGAATGGGGTATGAAAGAGGTGCATGAAGTTTTCTTGTAGGTAAACCATAGAGAAGGAGCCCAGTTAGTAGACCAAGAATGAGGTCATTAGCTATGATTTGAGAGAAATAGGTTGTACAGAGGATACTTGAAAAAAAGCTCAGGATAGGAATGTATAGATAGCTCATGTCCGCGCAGCCATCAACCTACGGGTTCGATAGTGCTAGTGAGTTAGTAATCTTCTTTAAAACATTAAAGATGTACAACAAAAACAAACAAATCTAATGACCTTGATGTTACATTTATATGGAAATTTAAAAATAATGAACATTTTAAGAATCGTGACATCAGCAATGAAATTCTATAAGACTAGAGAATGAAAGTTTTTGAAACTTTTCTAATAGCTTGTAAGGCATAAACAAATTCCGTGACGATTGTCTAATGGCCGTCTTTAGTGTAACACACACAAATACAATAATAAAGATAGAAATACATGATTCTCCAGTGACAGTTATCTCTTTGCATTTGTTTTAAAAGTTGTAAAACGTTTTCTATGTTAGATGAGTGATCTTCAACTGTTTTTGATAAGTTGTACGACAGTTGTGATTCATTTGTCATTCATAGTGAGTGGGCAAATGAAAGTGACGCAGAAATGTAGAAAGAATAATGTCTGTTTCTCTAAAATGCGTGGGTAGTAGCTATCTATTGTGGTATACTTAGTAATGTCTATTTCGTAAGAATTTATTTGTGCAGGAAGTAATTGCATTTTTATCTTAGAAGGAAGAATTTTATCTTTACAGTATGACATGATTTTATGATCATTTGTTTTATCATTTCTGAATCAAATCATATGCAGTTTAAATATCGTGGTTCGAGGAAAAAGCTTAAATAAGTTAATGTGAAACTATGTTTACTTCTTAATACCAAAATTAAAACTTTTAATAAAAAAAATCCATTACAGTTCTGAAGGTGGTAAGAGATTAATTCTCTCACATTTTTATATTTAAAAAGAAACATATACGCCTAAACTGGGGTTTCAACCCAGGACCTTTGACTCTTTGGGTGGATTTCTCAAGCGAAGTCTAAACAACGACCGCGGTTTTCCGATTATTTATTGTTTCCATAACACCTATAAAAATGACTGAAAATTCACAGAAATTGTTATGAAACCATAGACAGGATTCAGACATTTGTTTTAGGTATTAACAGCCGTAGATTTTCAGTTGTTATGGAAACAATAAAAAATCGGAAAACCGCGGTCCTGGTTTAGACTTCGGTTGAGAAATGCACCCTTTGTGTCAATACTCTTCCAAGTGAGCTACCTATACCTCCAATCTAAATACGTATTTTTCTCTTATACATAGTTAATTCCATAACCCCAAATGCTACGAGCCATTGCTAAGATTTTTGCAAATGGCGGCTCCTTTATTAAGAATACTTTTTATTGGGAATTTAAACATTACTTATAAAGCCAGTAGTGCTTCTTTCAATATTTTTAATATTCGTTTTTAAACATCTTAATGATGGACAAATTACATTTGAAAAGAAAAATAAACGCCTAGACAGGGGTTTGAACCCAGGACCTTTGACTTTCTATGTCAATGCTCTTCCAAGTGAGCTACCTAGGCCTCCAATCGAAACGCGTATTTTCTTTTTCTCTTATACATAGTTAATTCCCTAACCCCAAATGCTACGAGCCGTTGCTGCGATTTTTGCAAATGGCGGCTTCTTTATTAAGAATTTTTATTGGGAATTTAAACATTAATTATAAAGCCAGTAGTGCTTCATTCAATGTTTTTAACCCTTAAATTCGTAATGTATCCTTTTGGATACATCAGTTGCTTTAATTAATTTAATATTTTAAATAAATCAGAAGAAAACGAACAAAAATAAACCACTTAAATGTTTGTCTAATTATACAATATACATAATGATAACAGTTTCACAATATTCCGTTTTCACTGCGGTCCGCCACATTCCAAATAACTAACAGAAGAAATTTGTGTTTTGCCAATTTAAGGTTTTTTCGTTTTTAGACATCGTATACATGGCATAGATATGTCACCGGAGTTTTCAGCCCTGCATGGCGGCCGCTTTACTCCCATAACATAGTCATATATTCATAATAAAATTTAAACAATAAGTTTATATCTATCTGTAATGGTGTAGTCCATTGTTGAGCCATAGCCTCTCCGTTGTTAGGAGTTACTAGACCAAGTTCATTTTTAGTTATCTTATTTGTTCATAGATGTCATGAGTGACAAGAGGTCAACACACCGACTCAATGATACATCTAAAATGCAACTAAGGTATTACTAGGACGTTGAGGTTTAAGGATCGTTTACGAGCCTGAAAAATCTTCAGACTCTGGACCCACGGCTTAAAAGTCCCTCTCGGAGGACTTGCTCCTTGGATTTTCCGTCCTAAAAAAAATCCATCGACCCCGGCCGGGTTGGAACACGCGACCCTCAGGACCAGAGGCAACGAGCATAACCACACCGCTTCCGACATTAAGTTTATACCTTAGTGGTAATTCCGCTAAAAGTTAGTAAACAATTTGTGATGCAGAATTGTCCAATTAAAATTACAGGTATGGTCTAATAGTAAAAGCAATAAATTCATGACAAAAACCATACCCAAATTGATACCAATGCGTGTTTCGCCCTTAAACATATCATCATAAGAGCAAAATACATGTTGGTATCAATTTGGGTATTTCTTTTTTGGTCAAGATTTTATTGCTTTTACTAGTATTTGTGATTTTAATTGGACAAATCTGCACCCAGATTGTTTACTGGCTTTTAGCGGAATTATCACTACGGTATATATTTTTTGTTTTTATTTTTAATATTGTGGATTTTCGCAAAGTTATGCTTGATTCCATTAATTGCACCGAGCAACATTTTTTTTTCTCATAAAGAAAAATATGTGATTCTGATAGTATTTTTTCTCTTGAATTCAAATATGATATCGGTTTTTTTTTTCATCACGCAAGCTTTCCGAGAGACAGGCATTATTTCAAATACTTTAATATTTTCTACATTCGTAACTACACAATATTCGAACATTTGGACTCATCTAGAAAGTAAGAAATTACGATTTTCTGCTATATTTCGCCTGTGAAGATCCAACAATAATCGGCCAGCATATTAGGATTCCATTTGCCTTGATATATATTTCCATAGCTCAAATCCCCTGATGAAAGTGTTCCCCATTCTCATCGCTCAGTGCGCTCAATGGAGAAATGGACGAAAAAACGTTTATTAAAAAAATATTTAAATCCATTAATTGAAACAAAAAAAAACTGTGGGTGATGGAGAAATTCCGAATACATATTTGAAAACACGTTAAAAAACTGCATTAAGTTCAACTATTGGTACTCATGAGACAAAAATCATGTTGACCAGTGTTATTGACGTATACTCATTTCAAGTACTGTAGAGACTGAGTAAACCTCAGGGTCATGATGCTGCCAGAAAGTTTAGGCCAGTTTAAAAAAAACAGGCCCCATTAGGACTAGAACCCTCGATCTTTCGGCTTGTAGCATATTGACTTAACGAACTATGGTACTGCTGATCCCAAAAAAAAAAAATCGAATATAAAATTATAAAATTGATGCCTGCAAGAGTGAGTCGTCCTCAACTTTGTTACACCTTTTTAAAATTATATTTTCAATTTTATTTAACATCCCGCTTCTTACGACGGAGTGAGGAAAAGCGATTGGAAGCTTTTGAGATGTGGATATGGAAAAGAATGGAACGTAAACAATGGACAGACAAAGTAAGAAATAAAGATGTGGTAGACAGAGTGGGTGAAAGAAGAACAATGCTGGAACTCATAAAGAAGAGGTACATAAATTGGATTGGCCACTGGCTAAGAAGGAACTGCCTGCTGAAGGATGCCCTAGAAGGAATGGTCAACGGAAAGAAAGTTAGGGGCAGAAAAATACATCAGATGATAGACAATATTAAAATGAATGGTTTGTATGCAGATACAAAAAGGAAAGCTGGGTTAAGGAAAGATGGAGAATACTGAGTTTGCAGTGAAATACCTGCTCTTGGGCAGAACATTATGAATGAACCCCACTTCTTAAGACAAATTTTGGATCAAAAATAGGTGAATGGAGAAGACTCCTTTCCTTGAGCTATGCAATTTTTATGGGATGTTAGATGTAATAGTTAATTCTCGTAGATTGCGATGATCAGGACATATGGCACGAATGGAGGATGTTAAAAGGATGTTACTGAATTGATAGGTTCTTAATGCGTAATGTTAATGAACCATGTTGATAGTTTTCCTCTTTTACTTAGACTATTTTCAAAATGTTGTGGTCTTTGGAGAACCCCCTGTATTTGCATTTCCCAGGAACATAATTCAAATAATGAACTGACCACTCCACAGAATTACGTACAGTATTTGGTTTGTTAAATGTAAACACAGACGCATTACCAGTAATGCTTAGGGTAAGCAACGCATTACGTGCGTTCAATGCAATTCCATACAACTCTCTATACTACCCTTGTTTAATGTGTAAACTCTTTATTTTTCACTTGAATCGTGGGGACGTAAGTCCAGATCCAAAGGGCATAAGAAGCTGTTCTGAGGCATAATGCCTCGCATCACTGCCGAGCGCTCTAATGCTTCCTTCATTAACACAGTGTTATAACGACGAATACAACTTGAAAATTTCGAGGAAAAAACAAAGATTTTAGCTGGACTTAACTCATGTCCGAAATTGGAGTCAATGACCAATCACACTTTAATAAAATTTGATTTACAACCAATCACAGTCTTTTTCATTTCGATTTTCAATTTAATTTGATCGTATCAAGCCCCTCCTTTTTAACATTCTGAATAGGTCAGAGCATTATTTTGCAGTGACTGACTCTCTAAGAAATACGTTGAATATAACAATTTATATATTAAGATGTAAGAATCCTAGAATGCAAGTAGCTCCCAGATTGTATATATAGTGCATGAATGTATCTAGATGCTGCTTGCGGATATAATAGAAAAACATTTGTAGCAATTGATTATACCACAAAAAAAACTGTTTCCACTTTCTTAAACGTATTATTTCCCAGGTATTTACTTTCCAAAAAATACAATTGACATATTTACATCATAAGACATCAGAAATTTATTAATAATCTATAATGTTGGTTATAAACAGTTTGATGTGTTTCATTTTTTTTTCTCCACTAGGATGCATTCTTACAATATTGGGATCCTTTGGCGATAAATAATATGATCTGGTTGTAGTGATGAACAAATAAAACATAATAAACGTTTCGTATTTTTGTTTTCAAATATCGCCGTTTACATTAAATATATGCATATTTTAAAATAACTATATTTAAATAATGTTTTGTGAGTAAACAACTTAATTTTATTCTTTAAATAGCCCTAACAAATGTCACTCTTGACTTCCAAATTCTCTAGATAAATTCACTCCTCACTTCATGAGACGTGAATTTATCGATAATTTGAAAATCACTCATGGCATTACTTATGACTATTTAACTCTTGCCCCAAATGGTAGTCAATGACCAATCACGTTTCAACGATTTTTTATTTACAACCTATCACAGTCGTGTTTCGCCTCGAATTTATCAACCGAAGTTTATCATATTAAAGAAAGCTCCTCCTTTTTAACATTCTGAATAAGTCACAGCATTATTTTGCAGTGACTGACTCTCCAAGAAATACGGCTACCAGATTGTATATATAGTGCATGAATGTCAACACATAGCGCATACGAGAGATAATATAAAAACATTTGTAACAATTGATTATACCACAAAAATAAACACTGTTTGCACTTTCTTAAACGAATTATTTTCCAGGAAATTAAGCAGACAAATATAATTGACATATTTACATCATAAGACATGAGAAATTAATGTATACCCATAACGTTGGTTATAAATTTCTCCACTAGTGTGCATTCTTACAATATTGCGATCTTTTGGCAATAAATAGTATGATCTGGTTGCAGTGATCGAACAAAAGAATCAAATGAAGCGTACCTATCGTTTCACATTTGTTTTCAAACATCGCCGTTTACATTAGATATATAAATATTTTAAAATAACTATAGTTAAATAATGATTTATGAGTATACAGCTTAATTTTATTCGTTAAATAGTCCTAACAAATGCCACTCTTGATTTCCAAAATTCTCTACATAAATTGGAAATCACTCGTGGCATTACTTATGATAATTATATCGTCCAATCGCTGTTCTGAACGATTTCAGATTATTACTGCTTATAATGTTTACAATGAATGACATGGGTAACAATGATGATTTCATTTTAAATCCCAGGCATGTGTATACCACCGCAGGAGTGTATTCCTATACCATGATAGAACGGGACTGTTGGGTTTATTTACTTATTATAATTTAAGGGGATTTTTATGATGTGGATCCTGGCAAAAAGGTGGCATAAGGCCCTTTTCCACAAAAGTATGGTATAATACTATCAGTGCTAGACTATGGAATCGTCTGCACGTAATGCTGGCGTAAATAATCCACACAGATGATCGTGTAATACTTGATAAATGCATTTGGAAATACTTCACAACATGTGAGGCGAATAATTTTTCTAATTTCCAATCATTCCTCAGCACCTTATAAGAGCCATCCAGAGTTTATATATATATATAAACAAATTTTAAAATAGACTGCGGAGATAAAATTAGTAGACAAAACATAGAAATAAACCAGGGAGTAAGACAAGGGTGTCCATTGTCACCAGTATTATTTAATTTATACTTGGACCATGTCATAAATGAATGGCAAGAACAAATTAATATAAATAGTGTATTGACAACTCTGCTTTTTGCAGACGGCCAAATAATAATGACAGCATCAGAAAATGCTCTGCAACAATTCCTTTATACATTAAATAATATCTCTCCAAAATACAATTTAAGAACATCTACATCTAAAACAAAAATATTAGCTCTGAAAGGAAAATGTGCAATAAGAACAAAAATAGTGATAACAATGTAATTATAGACCACGTTCAGAATTTTAATTATTTGGGTTGTCATTTAGGCAATGACAGAAATTTAGATAAACACACTAAAATACAACGATTCAATTATCTGTGTGGCACAATTAAACGCACTTTATTGAATAAGACTAGAAAAGAAACTATTTTGAAGTTTTACAAAGTATTGGCAGTTCCATCTCTTATCTATGGATGTGAAACCTGGACATTAACAAAGGCAGATAGTAAACAAATAGAGGCTGCTGAAATGAAGATGTTGAGAGCAATAGCAGGATACCAAAGGGCCGATAAAAAGAAAAACGAAGATATAAGAACAGAACTTAATATATTTAATCTCTGTGAAAGAATAACACATTACCAAAATGCTTATCTTCAGCACGTATTACGAATGAATGAACAGCGCATACCAAGAATAATTATAAACCAAACGGGAGAAGAACGTTGGGAAGACCATTGAAGAGATGGAAGGACCAATTCGACCTATAATGAGATCGGAACAGGCCATTGGGCCTAATCCTTGTTGATGATGTTGATTTCCAATCATAGGCTACACCATGCGCATGCGCCATTAAACGCGAAACGGTTTACACTATGGAATCACATTTTTCGATGTTTCACAATGAAACTCGTTATATCCTATTAAAATAAACCGAGGTAGGCGTTGTCAAAAAATGATCGAAATGCGACAATTAGAAGTGGAGGTTTACTTGAAATCCGAAATTAAGAACTGCATAAACGACTGGATCGATTTTGATTAAATTATGTGCGTGTGTGGGTGTGTGTGTGTGTGTGTGTGTGTGTGTGTGTGCGTCCCTGGATGGTTTATATTCACAATTGGACTCGGTAAGTGGCGCTGCGATCGGGTTATAGGATTTTTTTTACGTCGATGTGTAGTCATCTGCATTCTCGAAATATTCCGTGCGACAACAATGTGACGTCATTATGCACTCTTCTTGAGTCACAGTGGATGACAGTGAGGAGTTGTCTTGCGAACTATTTAATAACATCTAATTACGTCTTAATTCGTGAATTTTCTGGGAAAGAAGTAGTCTATCACACAATAACGAAACGAAAAGATTGAATTGTCAAACTCAGTGTTAAATTTCCCTTAAGCCTAGTATATGGTTTATCGATAATTGGAATATCGAGGAAACGTTTTTTAAACCCACTAGTAGCATGCAATCACACGTTCGGGCACGATGAATTCTTTTACGGATAACCATTTTCCTTTTTCAGCTCATTTATTTAAAGAAGATTGGGTAAGAGATGGATATATTCCGCGCGACAACAATGTGACGTGATCAGGCACGCTTCTTGAGCCACAACAGATGGCTGTAAGACATTTTATTACGAATTTATTTAATAATAACTAATTACGTCTTAGTAATTTTATGGTAAACATGTAACTTGTATTTTTATCGCCCGGCCATGACACGAGAATTCAGCATTCGGTCAGGACAATATCTGCCGTGTCCGCTAGTAGTTTATAAAATAATTGAAAAACAAAAGAGTAGAACTTGTTTCAAATTACATAATAATCTATAATATTAACATGGCGTTTTATATGATGATGTTTTCTTTGCGGTCCGGAACATGTAAATAACAGGCAGGAGAAATTATAGATTCGCCAATTTATGGTTTCGTTATTATTCTGGTCAAATGGAGGAAATTGAATAAGACAGTGATGGTTTTGTTAGAATTGGCACTTACCATCAGCGAGTGCCAAACAGTAAAATTTAAATTACTTCATAACCGTTTAATTTATAGACTCATGTCTAATGGGACTAAATAAACATAATAATATCCACTAAGAAGTACATATAAGAGTACAAAAGTTAAGATTTGTAATATTTCAATAAATAAAGTATTTAAATTCAAATTATTTAACACATGAAACAAAAACAGATTGTTCTGACTGAACATGACAAGTCTCAATTGGCTGATTTTGAAAGAAAGATGCTCAGAAGGATATATAGACGTATTAAGGAAAATGCGTTATCTTATATATATAAATTTATGTTTGTTTGTTTGTTCGTACTTTATGCGCGGCCTTACCGTTGACCCGATTGTGATGGGGTTTCTTGCAAAATGTTCAGGAGATTTCCGGGATGAACATAGGCTATAAGAGAGTTGTGATACTCAACTCCTACATCCTTAAAAATCGCCCTTTGTAGAAGAAAACGTGAAAAAATTAGCTCTTTGGACACTTAAATACCTCTCGCTGCCTACACCATATGAAATACACAAAATTAATGTACACAGAATTAAATATCTCAAAAAGCTCTACAAAAAAGTCCGCGATAGCATATGTTTATCTCTTACGGATAACTCACAATAACCATTTTTATCTTTCATTGACACCAAGAGAATAATACCCATTGGGATTAACCTTTCATCTTTATTATTGACACCAAGAGTCCCGCGCTGTAACCGAGTGGTTAAGGCAACACGTTTTGGCGCAGAACTACGGGACTTACGCTTGTATGATATAAATAACACTAAGGAAATGGGTCTGGAAGTTAACATTAATAAAACTGAATACTTGTTCACTTATAGAAACAGCTTATAAAGGGCTTCCAACATAAAACCGGACCGGCCTCACGGGGTTTCACCCGTCAGGCAGCGCTCTCTCCTCGTCCGCATTTCACTCTGCCAGCCGCTCGTCCTTGAACTAGTCAGTTTACTATCGTTCGACAAGATGAGACGTCAGCTGACATTAGAGCAGCGCATTTATGTGTGTAAATGTTATTATAAATACGAATCAGCTCGTCGCGTTCGCGAGGAATTTATTCGGAACTTCCCTGGACAATTACCTCCTTCCAGATCGATAATCCACGATCTTGTGACTAAATTTGAGACCACTGGTTCAGTACAAAATAAGAAACACTCGCTCCCCAGATCTAACAGTGTGTGATTTTTATTTGTGGGGTAGCCTGAAAGACAAAGTGTAGAAAACAAATCCGCACACATTGGAAGAACTGAAAAACAACATAAGAAATGAAATCAGAAACTTGACAGTGCCCGAACTACAGCGTGTCAATCTAAATGTGTTTACTCGGTATAAAGCCTGTTTAACTGCGGGAGGACATTTCCAGCATTTTCTATAAGGTAAGAAATAGTTCAAGGACGGGTGGCAGGCAGGATGAATTGCGGGAGGAAGAGACAGCACTGCGTGCCAGGTGAAACTCCGTAAGGCCGGTCCGGTTTTATATTGGAAGCCCTGTATAATGGAAATGGACAGTTAATGAACAAATGAGGGAAATTTTGAGGAAGCTGATCCAAGGTGTTTCAGACAAAACATATTCTAAGTTATAAGCTGTTTATTTTTTAAAACGCACGCCTCACCTTTAAAATAGGTGTAAGCTTACTGAATATTATGAGATACTTCGGACTACGATTAGGGATTCGATTGAATTCGACAATTAACTAGAAGTAACCAAATATATTTATAAAATTTAGCCTGTACAGAATGTTTCAGCAAATAACGAGCTGTACTTTCAAAACGTACATTTTCAAAATACAATTGGTTGAATTGAACCATACTAATTTAGTTACACTTGTTTTCGTATAGACGTCATTTTGAGTGGTACGTGGCCAGCCTTCCGCCTCATACTGACATACTGACATCTAGGAAACTAGGACGGGAAAATTTGGTAAATTTTGCTTAGAGGCCTTTTCATTCAGGCTTAAGGATTTTTTACGAGCCTGAAAATCTTCATACTCGGGACCCACGGCTTAAAGTCCCTCCCGGAGGACTTGCTCCTTGGATTTTTCCGTCCTAAAAAAATTCATCGACCCCGGCCGGGTTTGAACCCGCGACCCTCGGGACCAGAGGCAAGTAGCATAACCACTAGTACACACTCTGTATAAGTAAACTTTTATATAATTGTGTTAAGTTATATAGTAAAATTTAAACTAATCATTTACGTAAGTAATGCAAGTTAATAAAAGTTAAGCTTATAAACCGGATAATATTTAAGTAAATGTGTAGAAAAAAACGTGATATTCTCTTTTTTTAAACTGGCAATGACGTGCGTTCTTAACCGGTTATTAGGTAAATTCCTTGGTCTAGGAAAATAAGGAAATGGGAACAAATAAGTGACACGGATAGAAAGAAGAACACCTGGAAGGAAATTATTCCGATTCCTTTGAGCATGTTCGTGCGAATGCGAGATTTGTAGAACTCGTGGTTTAAACGTGAGAACTTGAGTTCAGTAAAATATATCGATTTAAAGACCCATTTATCTGACAGATACATAAGAAATTCCTGCATATCATTTCTTAAGCAATTTATGATCCATTCATCCATCCATAGTAATTCTGCCCGAAGGCAGGTCTTTCTCTGCAATCATAGCATTTTCATGATATGCTTTGCAGTTTTAGTGTGGAATTATAGATGTGGTAGCTTTCCGTTGCTTTCTACACCGGTGAAGGACGATGATGATGATGATGGCCGGATGATTTTCGGAGACCGTTGGACCCTAAGCTTGCTGACATTTGTCTTATAGGTGAGGAAAAACCCTCGCCCAGGAGCCTGTCCCGACCGGGAATCGAGCCCGGGCCTGCTGCGTGACAAGGCAGCAATTTATGATAATGCATATCATCCGAAATCTGTAGTATTATCTTCGTCCCCTCATTAATATAATTTAATCTTATGTATATTAAATTAATTTTGGGAAGTAAACATTATGAAGTATAATCATTCAAATTCATCGGGAAAATTTTGTTTTAACAACTCACCTCATAGGATTCATGCTTCCATGATATCGCGATTTCAAACACACACGTGTTCATCTTCAGCCATAACTCCGACTGACGAAATTCCTCGGATACTTATAAGTGGATAATCTTCATTCTCTTATTAATTGAATATAATCTTTCGTATACTTTGTGTATACAAGAGATAAAGAATTATATTTAACAATTTAATATTAACAATTTAACAATCATCATCTTATTATTTTTCTTATTCTTCTTCTTCTTCACTTCACGGGCTAGGCAAATTGCCAGTTCCGCATCACAGTTATTCTGCCATCTTTTCACTGACCTTCCTACATTCCTCGAACCTCTTGGCTTGTAGTTTAATGCTGCATTTGGTAATATTGTTACATTAATTTTTTCTACGTGTCTAAACCATTTATCTCTATATTCTTTGATTTTATCATTCGATGAGTATACAGGGTGTCCCATTCAAACCTCTCATATTTTAATTAATCATAACTAACAAAGTATATGGAATTATGAAATGAGGCCGGTATTAAACGAAACAGAAACTCAAAGAATTTCATTGCCACACATTGATTTTTGTGGACTTCTCTGAAATCCTGCTCAAATTTCTTCAATCTTTTCTTCTGAAATACGTGTACGAGCACCTCCTGATTCATTTTTAACGCTTCCAGTCGCCAGAAACTTCTCAAGCCATGTCTTAATGGTCTTCCCATCAGGTGCATTTCCTCCATATTCTCTCCGGTAATTTCTTTGCACTCCAATTATTGACTTCGTGTCTGCATACCAGAAAACAGTTTGTGCTCGTTGCTGAGGTGTCGCCATTTTGTTTTATGTCATTAATGTCCAACAGGCGACAGATGAATTAACTGCAACAATGAAAACAAACATTCTTTGAGTTTCTCTTTTTTTTTGTACCAACCTTATTTCATAATTCCGCATACTTTGAGAGTTACGATTAACTCTGTATATTTAACTCTGCTCTTATATATTCATTCTTTATCCGATCCTATCTTGTGCAGCCTTTTGTTCTACTAAGGAAGTTCATTTCTACACTTTGTATTCTACTTTGTAATTTTTTTGTCAATGCCCAAGTTTTACTCCCATAAAGTAATGCAGGAACTGCCAGTGTTTTATAAAACTTCAATCATTTTTATCGAAAACCAAGAATGCCAAATTTTACCGATGGATACAAGTTTTTTTCCGCCGCTAAGGTGTATTGGTAATGGAGTAGTGTTTAAAGCAACAAGCGGGTTTTATCACCGGTTGATAAACGTTTCTGGATGTGGGAATTACAAATCCCATGTAGCCCCCGAACGAAATCTGGCCGTAATCATAGCCCGTATCACATTCGCCTTGTTCAGTATGCGTAAATCGCGTGTCTTAAACGTTCATGTTTTCTCCATGTTCTTGTGTGTTCAAAAAAGTTTGTGATCCAGATTTCAAATCGTCTCCCGACAGTCCCTGTTACACCCGAATGGCTGGGGAACATAAAGGTACATACAAAAGGAACTATTTTATTAATGAAAAGATGTAAAGAACTAGAAGTCCCGTCCACGCGTTTCTGTGGCTAAGGTATACGTTAAAATTTTAAATTAAGTTGCTGTCTTTCAGCCAGATTACTTAAAACTAATACACACGAAATTAATAATATTGAAAATAAAATAAACACTGAACACATTTAAATTATGAAATAATCAATATTTGTAATTCAATTGAAATTCGCGGTTGCAACAAAAAGCACAGCCATCTGGATCTCTCTTTTGTTAAATAATAAACCAATTACCTTACACCGCCATCTGTTAGAATCGTATGGAACTCACAGATAATTATAACTCTTTGTTAAATAATAAACAAATAATTTGCAATAAAAAATAATGCGACTATAAATTTAGTTATAAACTACCCTAAGTCTCAAGTTGGATAAAACTGCAGTGTGCAAAATTTTATTAAAATCGGTACAGTAGTTTAGGATTCCATCGCGGACAAACAACGTGACACGAAATTTTTATATATTAAGATATACTTTACTTTTTGCAGACGATCAGGTTGTGATATCTGAGACAGAAGATGGCCTACATCGGGCAATTTACAAGTTAAGTAAAATGTTGAAACATACAACCTGAAAATATCTACTCTAAAACAAAAGTTTTGGTTTTTCGAGGGTATGAGCCTCTAAGAGTAAAAATTCAATTAGAGAATAAAATAATAGAAGAACTGAGCAATTTATCTGGGATACAATGTATCATATAGAAAAAGTTAAGTCATTGAAATCAAAATAAATAAATTTAATTATATGTGTAGCACCATAAAACTAAGTCTCAAAGTAACTAGAAAGGAGACACTTTAAAAATTATATAAACAATGACGGTTCTAACGCTACTATATGGATCGGAACATTGGGTCTTAACCATAATCCAGGAACGAAGAATAGAATCGTCAGAAATGAGGTTTCTGCGGAGTGTACAATAATGGATCAAAGGCGAAGTGATGATATACGAAGAGAACTGAATATATTCAAACTATTAGACAGAATTACACAATACAGAGATGAATGGATGGACCACATCAATAGAATGGATAACAATATAATTCCGAAACAGATTCTTCACTACAAACCACTAGGACGAAGAAATGTTGGAAGACCCAGTAAAAGATGGATAGACCAATTCTAACATGAGTTCGGAACAGACCAGCAGGTCTAATCCTTGATGCTGCTGCTGATGATACAGAGAATAAATAAATATCCTCAACTCGTGTCCAACTCAGGGTCGGGTCGAGGGATGAGATCAGCCCCTTTTATAGAGGTGTGTGTGAATAACAAGGGTGCCGGCCGACCACGCCTGACGCACCATCATAGAGGCAGATGAATGAAATGGAATGGATGAGATGAGTATGAATAAATGGTGGAATGAAATTGTGGCAGGGGAAAAAGGGAGAAAAACCCCGTGAAAAACCTGCCCGAGCTCCGTTTCGTCCACCATGAAACCCATATGGAGTGACCGAGACTCGGAACAGTGAGAGGTGAGCGTATAACCGCTTACGCCATGGAGTCACCATAATGAAAACAAAGAATACTTTATTTTTCGCACAAAAAGTAATTGTTTAAAATTTGTTTCAGGTATTAGATTTTAGAACTTTTTCATTAAATTCATCACTTCATTATTATTATTATTATTATTATTATTATTATTATTATTATTATTATTATTATTATTATTATTATTATTATTGTTGTTGTTGTTGTTGTTAATTGAATGCAGGCTTTCACGGCCGGTAATCATAATGTGGAGTGATTCCGGGTTATGTGGCCGTGGTCCATAGTTGGTGTTGATACCAGACGTTTCGCCCTCAACTGCGGAGGGCATCTTCAGTGGCGAGTGCTTCTAGGCGTGTTTCCTGGTCGGAAGATCTACTTAGAGTAGTTGAGGGCGAAACGTCTGGTATCAACACCAACTATGGACCACGGCCACATAACCCGGAATCACTCAACATTATTATTGTTGCTCGAATTATTTCTACTACTGTTTTTATAATAATAATAATAATAATAATAATAATAATAATAATAATAATTTCATTTCATTCCATTGGGCAATTAAACTTCTGACCTTATAGGTACTTTCACGTTCCACACACCGCCCAGGCCTTATAGTGGCAGAGCATGTCGGGAGAGGGATTTTAATTATGGATAACACACATTACTTTTTTGACCTTGCAAGGACATGGAAAGCCTCCCTGAATACGTGATCAGTTCAATGTCAGGACTTTGTCCCAAACAACATAATATTAGAACTAAAATAATAATAATAATAATAATAATAATAATAAGTATAATAAGAATAAGAATAATGCTATTGATACTGTTGTTATTACAATTATTTTCATTATTATTGTTATTATTATTGCTTGTATATTTATATTATCATTTGTTAGTATTACTACTAGTAGAACCAATTATTAATTATTGTCTTTTTTAACATTTTATCATTGTATTTTTTTTTTTTTAGTTTGTGTTTTAATTTGTTAGAATTAAAAATTCATACGAAAGTGTCTGTTTGGATGATAATATCCAGATATTTCTTTGTAATATCTGAATGACGATTACTGTCATTTGTTAGGAAGGCTTCTTATCCAACCGATGAAACCAGAACTGAGTAATAACTGCTTAGCACCCTCCAATTACCGCCTCCTGGTGACGTACACCGGAATAATGCCTTGGAGGGTTTTGGAGAAACCTACATCTAACATCGCCTGATGTTTGATACAATTGTGACAACTCTTAACCAGTGTCTGTAGTGTTGTAATAATTTACGTTATTTGATTTTTTTTACTGCCATGGCGTGATCGGTAGAGTTCCTACCTTACACTCCGGCGGTCCGGTTTCGATCTCTAGCATCCTGCAAAGTACGTGGCGAATTATTTTCCTACACAAAAATGTTGTTGCAATGCTAAATTCTATTTTCAGTCGGGATCAATATTTGTTTTCAGGCCGTACAAATCCTTAATACGGCTTCCTTCGGAAATGGACTATTACTCCACCAAGTAACATGCCCAGGTGGAAAATGTATTAACTAACATGCTGTCGTTCTCTTTCTCTTTCTTACTAAGTTGCCACTTCCCATCCTCTGTATATGTTCTTTGTCTGGCAGATAGAGAGCTGATAAGTACTATGGATTTTAATGGTCCATCCTTCTAGGCGGTCATTGGCAAAATGCCTAATTTGACAATCCTGTTAGTATTGGGGTTACGTGTAGGAATGGGCTGTCCCTTATCATTACATGTTGCCACTTGTGATTTATTTTGAGGCTGGTAACGGAGAGACGACAAATACTGTGATTTTTAAATGATCCGACCACTTGAGCGATCAGTGCTTAAATGACTAATTTGACAACCATGTTAAGATCTTTCACACGTGTTTAGAGATTCTCCGCCCACAATTAAAATTGAACCATTTCAATACGTGATCGGATGTACAGTCTTCACCTACATCCCTTCCACATATTCAGTAGTTCGGCGACACTAGCCCTAAAACTCTCCCCCTCCACCCGTGTGAAGTTAACTTGGTTGTGTAATAAAGCTTTATGTCCTCCCCGTATCGTAGAATTTATGGCACGTAAAAGAATCTCAAGCCTGAAAAAAGAGGCCTCTGTGCATGATTAGCTGGCCTTTTCCCCCCAGATTTATATTTTAAGCTAATGATTTAAGCTGTTGGATATTATTAACTAACTCATTGACACTCTCCAACCTGTAGGTTCATGGAGCGTGGACATAAGCCCTCCATATATCCCTACCCTGAGCTAATATTTTCCAGTCATCCCCTGTATAATCTACGTCCCTCAGATTATGGTTAATGCTATTTTCCCACTTCTTTCTTGATCTATGAGCTGAGTGTTTTACCTCTTTCATCCCCGCTAGGCAATCAACTATGTTCCGACGTGGGATGAACGGTGACTAACTGATCATTCAATTAAAATTGAGAAATGCGGGCACATGAATATCGGACTTTTCTGGCTGTTAAAACATTTTATCATTAGTAATGCCACGAGTGATTTCCAATTTATCTAAAGAATTTGGAAATCAAGAGTGGCATTTGTTAGGACTATTCAACGAATAAAATTAAGATGTTTACTCACAAAACATTATTTAAATATAGTTATTTTAAAATATTTATATATTTAATGTAAACGGCGCTGTTTGAAAACAAATGAAAAACGATTGTTACGCTTCATTTGTTCATCACTGCAACCAGATCATATTATTTATTGCCAAAGGGTCGCAATATTGTAAGAATACACCCTAGTGGAGAAATTTATGACCAACATTATAGGTTATTAATTAATTTCTAATGTCCTATGATGTAAATATGTCAATTATATTTTTCTGCAACGTCATTTCCTGGAAAATAATTCATTTAAGAAAGTGCAAACAGTAGTTTCTATTTTTTTTGTGGTATGATCAATTGCTACAAATGTTTTTTATATTATCTCCCGCATGCACTATCTGTTGACATACATACACTATATATACAATCTGGTAGCCGGTTTTCTTGGAGTCAGTTACTGCAAAATAATGCTATGACCTATTCAGAATGTTAAAAAGGAGGAGCTTGAATTTAATATGATAAGATTAAACTGATAAAATGGAGGTGAAAAACGACTGTGATTGGTTGTAAATAAAAAACATTGAAATGTGATTGGTCATTGACTCCCATTTGGGGCATGAGTTAAATAGTTTATTTTTTTAAATAGCAATCTATCCATATAACATCATCATTTGTCAATATATTTACTTACTGTTCACGATTATTAAAGAAGTTGATAGGTGTTGTATGACGTGTTTGTGTCTTGTTTATGAAAGTGACCATTCATCATTCCAAGTTAGGAAGTGTTTAAATTGACATTTATTCCACTTCCGACCACCGTACATTATGGTTGTCAGAGCTTGTATTTATTTGTCTTCTTTTGTTCACTTTTGTTTTCTAAGTTGGTAGTATGTGGGCACCATATGGTTATGTAATGAAAACAATAGCCCAACTTAATCACTTGTATTTTAAACTCCGCCATATTTTATTTTGGTCAACTCAGTTTTAAAATATTTTAGGTGTCTTACTTGTTAGCATAGGAATGCCTAATTTCTTCCATTTTTATATACACCGTGCATCACTAAATTTTATTCATGTTACTAATATAATAATAATAATAATAATAATAATAATAATAATAATAATAATAATAATAATAATCATCATCATCACTCCAGGGATTAGGCAATTGCCCGTTCCGACTTCATATTGCATCAGCCCAACGTCTTCTAGGTCTTCCAACATCACGCCTTCCTCTTGCTTGATAATTTCTGGCTAACAATGGATATCTCTCCTTACTCATTCCATCCATGTGATCAATCCATTTCTGTCTGTAATTCGCGACTTTATCCAATAAAGGCTGTACTTTCAATTCTTCTCTTATATCCTCATTTCTTATTCTATCAAGTCTTGTACATCCTTTTACTTGTCTTAGGAACCGCATCTCTGCCGTCTGTATTCTATCCTTCTGTCTTTTCACTGGAGCCCAAGTTTCACATCCATACAATATTGTGGGAACCGCCATAACATTATACATTTTTATCTTGGTTTCTTTTCTAATTTTATTTTTGAATGTTCTCTGTATTGTTCCACACACCGTCTGAATTCTATTTATTTTGGAGTATATAATAATAATAATAATATAATAATAATTAACCAACCAATTCACTGACACTATTAAACCGAGAGGTTCATAACTGCGCGGTGATAAGCTCTCGTTTCTTCCCTATCCTGACCTAATGTTTTCCAATCATCCCCTGCATAATTCGCTTCCCTCAAATCATAGTTAATGGTATTCTCCTATCTCATTTTTGCCTACTTACTGGTCGCTTTCCCTCTGGTTTTCCATATAGGGCTTCCATCTATCTATCTTCAGGTTTCTACAGCTGCTGCAGCCAAAATGTAGAATTTAAGTTGAAATATATCTAATTTGCAGTTATCAACAATTGTAAATTTTTAGGCTGAACAGGACGGAAGGAATGTTAAGCCTGAATGGAAAGGCCTCTAAGCAAAACTTACCGAATTTTCCCGTCCTAGTACTACCTTGGTTTCCTAGATGTCAGTATGAGGCGGAACGCTGACCACGGACCACTCAAATGACATCTATACGAAAAGAAGTTAACTAAATTAGTATCGTTCAAATTCTTCCCTGTAGGGTGAGAGCGCTTAAATCTCTGTTAAGGGAAACATGGTCTTACAAGATACAAGATTATTATTATTATTATTATTTATTTCAAAATTTATATTATGGAATTATCACTCTGTGAAACAAAACTATTTTTGTTGTGTGCCAGAAACCCTGTAAATATATATATATATAATGTCCACCGCTGTGGTCTCGAGGTAGCGTGCTGCCTTGTCACGCAGCGGGCCCGGGTTCGATCCCCGGTCGGGGCAGTTTTTCTGGGTGAGGTTTTTATCGGGGTTTTTCCTCACCTGTAAGACGAATGTCAGGAAAAACTTTAAGACCCAAACGGTCCCCGAAATCATATGGCCATCATCATCACCCTTATCATTATCATCTTCATCATCATCATCCTTCACCGGTGTGGAAAGCAACGGGATGCTACCACACCTACAATTCCCTAGTAAAGCTGCAAGCATAGCATGAAAATGCTATGATTGCAGTGAAGGACCTGCCTTCGGGCAGAATTACTATGGATGGATATATATATATATATATATATATATATATATATATATATATATATATGTTTTTTCAAATGCCCCAGGTTTGTCTTTCGACATTATTGGTTTCTCTCCTGGCATGGCGTACTTGTAACCCACTTCTGAGGTTGGGGCGCCTGGAAGGCGGGGTTACGTTGCTCCGATGATATGATGGGTGATGATGATGATGATAATGGTGCGCCAGGAGAGTCCCTAATCCTAAGCTTAACCTAAGATGAATATATGAATGATGATGATTGCGATGGCCATATGATTTCGGGGACCTTTTATGCCTTAAAGTTTTCCTGACATTTGTCTTACAGGTGAGGAAAAACCCCGATAAAAACCTCACCCAGAAAAACTGTCCCGACCGGGGATCGAACCCGGGTCCGCTGCGTGACCAGGCAGCACCCTACCCCGATACCACAGCGGTGGACAAATATAAAAATTAATATAAATAACAATATTCTGGAAAGAGTTTATGAACTTAGTTATCTTGGTTTAAAACTTTTACAGTACTTTCAGCTTGGTTAAAAACTATTACAGTACTCAACTTTTATAAGATCCATGATGTGTTCCGTTGAGGTATTATTCTCTCTATCTTCGGGATTTTACAGCTGCTGCCGTCTTCCCGTGCCAAACCTCCAAAGCCTACGGTCTTGGGCATCTTCGATGCTTAGCCCTCTAGCTTGCATTACTGTTTTCATGTTTTCCTTCCATTTTAACTTGAGGTATTATTCAAAATTAAAATATAAAATTATGGAATATTCACCTGAAAAGTCCGTATCCTCAACTTAATTAGTTATTTAACTGTAGCGCTTTCGGGACTTTTCCCATCATCGGCAGGTTTCAAAACAGACATATTTTTATGTTTTAATATTACAGTACTTTGAGCAAAATCAGACCTGCAAAAAAAGTAATTTTTAAAATCTGTTAAATAAATCAGGCAGTCTAGAAGGCAGGGGGGGAAAAAATGGCCTGAGATACATTGTAACAAGATTTGCTGTACATGGGTTCCATCACGGAATATGTAGAAGAAAGGGGTACCATGAACCTGGACCTGATTGTGTATGCTAGAGATGTGGGGAACCATGTGGTACCTGCCACGCTATGAACAGTTCGCACAGAGGCGAATCACTTACACAGTTCTGTTCTTTAATATAATGTAACATGCACATTAGCGCGCTATTGTTTTTATTAAAATGAAATAAAAAATTATACCTATTTATTACGCTCTCTATGGGAGAATTAGTAATATGAAGCTGAAAAACTGGTAGAAATTACAAGTTACCAATTTTTGTCACCTAGTGTTATTGTCTTAAGTGAAATTTTATAAGAGAAATGTCTCCAAAAATTATGTAAATTAATTTGATTGGGTGTTTAAACACGTGTATGTCGCAGGAATGTGGCACTTCTACGTGGCCATTTCAACAGACAATGTCAGCTCGTAAGAACAGTAGCAGGAGATAAGCCAATATTCAGTTGACCCCTTGGGTCAATGTGTACGTATTTCTATGCCAGGAGTGTACAAAGTAGTTATGTTGATCCAAATTAGACAAAACATAACTATGCAATATTTTGAATTTAGTCCACCGCTGTGGTCTCGAGGTAACGTAACGCCTTGTCTCGCAGGGGACCCGGGTTCGATCCTCATTTGAGGCAGTTTCTTGGGTGAGGTTTTTATCGGGGTTTTTCCTCACCTGTAAGACAAATGTCTGGAAACTTTAAGGCCCAAATGTTTCCCGAACATCATATAGCTATCGCAATCATCATCATTCATATTTATCGTAGATTAAGCTTAGGATTAAGGACTCTCCTGGCGCACCACTATCATCATCACCCATCATATCATCGGGACAACAACCCCGCCTTCCAGGCGTCCAAGCGTCTCAACCTCAGAAAGTGGGTTACAATTACGCCAATGCCAGGAGGAAACACCAGAAATGTCCAATATGGACAACCTGGGGCTTTAAATATATATATATATATATATATATATATATATATTGTATATATATATATATCCATAGTAATTCTGCCCGAAGGCAGGTCCTTCACTGCAATCATAGCATTCTCATGCTATGCTTGCAGCTTTACTAGGGAATTGTGTAGGTGTGGTAGCTTCCCGTTGCTTTCCACACCGGTGAAGGATGGTGATGATGATGAAGATGATAATGATAAGGATGATGATGATGGCTATATGATTTCGGGGACCGTTTGGGCCTTGAAGTTTTCCTGACATTTGTCTTACAGGTGAGGAAAAACCCCGATAAAAACCTCACCCAGAAAAACTGCCCCGACCGGGGATCGAACCCGGGCCCGCTGCGGACAAGGCAGCACGCTACCTCGAGACCACAGCGGTGGACATATATATATATATATATATATATATATATACACACACATACTTTTTGGATTTATAAGTAATAGAGATTTAACAAATGATTATGAAGTCCAAAACCACATAGGATACATCAGACAAGCGTTATTGCCGTTAATAACTACGCTACATTTCCAAAAAATATATATATCTACCACAGAGATTAAGTTAGAAACATTTACTTGAACTCTAAGTGTATATCTACTTCTTCATAACTTTCTGCTCTCTGAAGGTATAGGCGATTACACGACTTGGTCAGTCCACATGTTTAGGAGGTCTCCTACCACGTGGTTGGTAACGTAGTTCTTTTAACAGTAAACGATCTTCTGGAATCTTGGAAGATACTTGTGTATTATGTCCCTTTCCATACCCCAGCCACTGATTCTCCGGCCCCGAAGTTTTCACGGCGGTGTTGCCGATGTGGATATTCAGAGGGAGTGTCCGCTTTATGTATGCGATTAGCAGGCATACAGCTGACAACATCTCAGCAATTTCAAACCTTACTAGCGCGCTATAGCAGCGTCAAGAGCAGTGATTTATTGTGGCTGACATGCACTCCTACTTCAACCATTTCCTTATTGGCAGTAGAGGGCAAGTTTATCCGTTTGTCCCTCGAATAACCTAAACTTCAGAGCCGGAGATACAGTGACTGTAGTGTATTGTCCACAGACGAAGCGAATGTAAGCAGTAGGTATTTCATACGTCACGAGTGTTCCTTTATTCTCAGGTAGTATGCCATTGTGGGGTGCTCTGTGTGCCATTGTATCGCTTGCAATTCCCCGTGCTTTCATTCTCTTCGTCTCTGGACTATAGCTTTTCCAACATCCATGTATTTCTTAAATCTTCACCACATATTTTGTCTCTTAATGTTGCTAAACTTAAAGATAGCACTATTTATTTGTTCTTTATAATGCTGACGCAGTGTCCACTCCTCAATTCCACACAAGAGCTTGATTTAACCCTTAAATTGGCAATGTATCCTATGGGATACATCAGTTGGTTTAATTTAATAAAACAGAAGATAACGAAATAATAGAATTTTCTTATAATTGTGTCGAATTACACAATATACCTAATAATAATAGTTATGCAGAAATTCGTTTTTACTGCCATCCGACATATTTTAAGGGGGTGATTGGGTGAAAAATTGACCATTTGAGATCAAAATTGGCATTTTTTTGTTTTTTGTACTAAAAATAGCCTGTACTCTAATGTATTTGTTGGCAAAGTTTCAGAGGCCTATGACGCTTCTAAGTGCCCTAAAGTGCTGATTATGCCTGTATGTTACATATTGTATTTTGACAGGAGGTGGGATGACAAGAGTCCTTGTAATGCATAATAGCACACATTTCCAAAATTAAGCATATGTTTAATTTCTTTGTGCATCTCATTCCTATTTGTGATTGAGGTATACTTGAATTCAATCACTTCAAAATTTCCCTCATTTTTCATTAGCTGTTCATTTCCATTATATAATGTATTTTTATGTGTCACCATATATTTAGTTTTATTGATATTTACTTCCAGTCCCAATTTCTTAGTGTTACTCAATAGTGTGTGCGTGTTGGTCTTTAGTATCTCCTCGCTATCGGCCAGTAGTACTACATCATCAGTATAAACTAACAGCTTATTAATACCATTGAGTTGTAGGCCTTCTTCATCTTCTAAAGATTTGATATCATGCTCTAGTACACAATTAAATAGTAGAGGAGATAGTGCATCTCCTTGCTTCAACCCATTGTGAATTTCAAAAGTATCTGAAAACTGTTTGCCTACACGCACCCTACTCTTTGTGTCATTTAGACCATTCATATAAGTCTAACTAACTTTTTAGGAATTCCGAACTCCACATATTGTATTTTAACTGCACGCAAATCTTAATCTTGTGTTTCCACACTTTTATTTTCACTGCATTTTTGTACATTCAAAATTGAATGGAATTCACAAATTTTGTCCTAGAAGGTTCAAATTTTTACTGCATGTCCTAAAAACAATGGGTAACAAAGTAGTGCATGAGTTTCTTGATTGAAGTAGTATTTTAAGAAATAAGAAATAAAATGTATGCAATTATTATTTTTTTTTGTAATTCCACGCATGAGATGCAACATTATTTTCCCCCCTTTGTATTCACATTATAAGAATTCTAATGCATGATGTTTTTCTAAATCTTTTAGGGGTCTTGTAAAAAATCAGACGATTTTACTAAAAAAATTGTGGAGCCCATTTAATTATAATATATGCATTTTTTTAAGTATGATATTTAATAACTCATAAAATAAATCTCACAAGAATGAAACTTAAACACATCATTATTTATCATGCAGTGAATGTTTGTACAAAAAAATCAAGTCTCTAGCTCAAAAAAAAATGTAGAAAATAGAAATTTCACCCATAATTCACTCGTCTTATTATTATTAAGTAAAGTGATCCCACAACAGGCCCGGAGGCCCTTGGGGTAGTAGGAGGTTAGGGCTCCCACCTTTTCTAGACAATCGGCACTTTGTCAGCCCTGCGTGACGGCCGCCTTTACCCCCAGAACAAGCGTCTGGTACTCATTTCCGTTAGAGGCTGAGTCGACCCCAGGGCCATAGTACCGCCAGAGGGTTTGGGTCAGTTTAAAAATCCTGACCCCAACGGGACTTAAACCCTCGACCCTCTGGCTTGTAGCTCAGTGCCTTAACCACTACGCTACGGCGTGCCCCCTTATTATTATTATTATTATTATTATTATTATTATTATTATTATTATTATTATTATTATTATTATTATTATTATTATTATTATTATTATTAACCATAGAACGAGATCGTGTTAATGCGCAGAAGTTTGTGAGAGATGCCGATTCTAGTAAGAATTTGGAAAGAAATACTTTTACTGTGATATTTTTTTGATCATTAAAAAGTAAATTTGGTGAGACATGAATAATTTAGAGAAATAGGCGTGGGAAAGTGAAGTTTGGCCACCACTGAAGTGTCGCATTATATATTCTGCTCACAGTTGCATCTCTCTGGCACTTTATGGCACAGTAGTTGCCTTCCTGCTTGTTGCTGTCTGTTTACCTCATTAGGTTACACCAGTCCATTTAATCGCATCTTCCATTCATAATCCTGGAGACCAGTTTATTTCCTTGCTTCCATTTTACACAATTTATTGATTCTACCTTGAAAAAAGCCATTTTAGATTAAAATCTCGCTTTCATTTTGTCCCATTTTCTTCTCTTTCCAGAGGAAATCGTAAATTTTTTCGTGAATTTATGTATTTCCTTAATTGGCTCGTTTGTTGTTCCATCTAAAATTTTAACGATGGTACAAGTCAGCCATGTTGTCTTGGTTTTACAGCAGACGTTTGCTTGAACATTTCCATTAATTTTAGGAATAGGTAGGGCTTATTATACTAAATCATCATCATAGTACATTCACGAATTAACCCATTTTTTGGTCTGTTTCGGCCTCAATAGAAACACCATCCAAAAGTGGACGTCCTGGTCTTCTATCCTGTGATATTCCATTCGATGGACATGTTGAATCCATATTGACTTATAATCAGAAATTTTGTTTTCTAAAGGTTCCATGTGTAATTCTTCTAAGATGTCTTCACTTTTTATGTCCTAGTAGTGTGTATCCTGCAATCGTTCGAAGTCTTTCAGCAGGTATAAGTCTCTGTATATCCTTCTGTTTCAATGTCCATACTTCGCTACCATACAACAGTTGGAAGAGCAAGTGTTTTATATACATTCAGTCTTGCATGTTTTTGGACTAACTGTGGTTTGAAGATAGAATTTATTAACCCTAAAATCCTTAAACATTTTGATATTTTTGCATTTACATCCTTTTCTTCTCCATATGAGATATTTCATCCTGGATATGTAAAATTATTCATCTGCTCCAAAATTTTGCCAATTACAATTTTACCTGACAGGATCTATACCTTGAAATGACATAATTTTTGTTTTCTCTGAAGATTCTTTCAATCCATATTCTTCTGTAATTTTGTTAAGTTCATACAAACCTTTGTGCAGATTGTCTTTTGAATTTGCAATTATTATTTGGTCATCTGCAAACAATAAGGCGTTTAATTTTGTATTTTCTGATATTCTATACAAAATAATGGTCTTAACTATCTCCATGGTGCAACACTACTAGAAAACTCCTGGCTATCTGCTGGTCATACAACCACATGTATTAATTACAGAAGTGAACGATCATGTAGGGAGTATATGCAAGTTTTGTTGCAAGAAAACAACATGACGGCCATTAGAGGGATTTTTAAATTCCGAGTTTTATATAATTAACATCTAATGGTGGGATTTCACTGATTTTCTTAAAATAACTTTTTCGTTTTATTTCCGAAGTTTCGTTAAAAAAATGAAAATTGCGGCCGCTAGGGCTATTTTAAAATTTTTGCTTCTTGTTAACCCCTCCTCCTAATTGTCCGATTTTGATGATTGAAGAAGTAGACGTTATTTTTCTAAACCTCATGTATCCCATGTGTCATGTTTATTACTGGTTTAAGGAGGGCGCTGCAGTCGTGTTTATGCAGGAATAGAACATGTGACACTGCTATCTCTGAAGTGCAGAGGGGAATGGAACGTGGGACGTTCGCAGTGCAAGTCTAGTAAAAAGTTCGTTAGCGGTGCACATTGCAACATGTAAATTATCTTTCTCCGTTGTGAATTAATCACTTTTCTTGGAGACTTTTAGCTGTCTCCACACTTACACAATGCAAACGTAGATCTATAATACAAATTGTTGTATGGACACGAAACTGCTGTTCAAGAGCGAACGATGTGTTTACAAGTGCTATTAAAAGGCAACTGTGACATTTTCCCACTGTACACTGCCTTATATTACGTCACGTGTATCAACAAGCAGCGCTTCGTCCACCTGCAGAGATATTTTGAATGACTAATGTATAATACTAATATATGATACGTAGTTTTATTTTCCTCGCTTCGAGAATAACTTCACTTCATTGTGATCAGTGGTATCATATTAGATACATTCAGAGCTGTTTTTTTTTACTGCAGTCTGTAGAAAGTAGCATCAATTAAAGGTAAAAACTTGGCTGACACCAAAGATATTTGATGATACCTTGAATAGATCTCCTTAAATGCCACCCCCTAAAACTATTTTTTCTTAATAATTTGTTATATTGACTCCTATGACATCAAACGTGAAAATAAATTTATAATTGACAAAATTTCAATTCAGGACCCCAAATATTTTTAACATCCAAACGATTATTTTGCGCTCTCTAGAACGTTGAGTGGGTGTTGGGTAAAATTTTGTACATTTTCGGTCAAATTTAGTATTTTTTTGTTTTTTGTATTAAAAAATACTACGAACCTTAAATTGTAAGTTGGTGACGTTTCAGTGTCCTATGGCGCTTGTAAGTCTCCCTAATGACTGTAGGAGGGCATGTATGCTACATTTTCAATTTAACTACATGCAAACTTTCAAATTGGCTTCTCCACACTTTTATTTTCATTGCATTTCAATACATTCAAATCAAAATAGCATTGACAAATTTAATGATAGAAGCACGAAATTTTAACTGCATGTCCCACACACTATGGCTAACAATTCTAAGCATGGATTTTTAAACAACGTTGATAGTTTTTTTAAATAAAAAATAAAAGATGTGTAGTAATTTTAAAAAAATCATATGCAGAGGATGTATATATTTTTTCTTCCTTTGTTATAATGATATAGAAAAGTTAATGCATAGTGTTGTTCTAAATAAGTCAGTGGTCGTGTAGAAAAAAAAATTAAAAATTACTAAAAAATTATGGGACATATTAAAAAATTTAATATGCAAATTTTTAAATGGATTTTCTTCAATAACTCAAAAACCTTTAAGCCTAGAAGGATGAAACTTTAACATAATATTACATATGATGGCATGAATGTGAGTACAAAAAATCAAGTATGTAGGTTAAAAACTGTAGAAAATAGAAATTTCACCCATCTCCCCCTACATACAGTATACATACAGTATATTTGGTCATTTTTGCGTATAAAAAGTAGGATGGATGAATATTTGTCAAACAAATCAAAAATATATTCGTGATAAACAACCTCAGTAAGGAATTGGATAATACAGCGTTGCTGTTAACTGCCGAAAAAATGTAAGTATTTCTGCTATAGCCAGTGGACTCAAATATTGATCTAAATATAGAACGATGTAACGTGTGAGGGTGAAGGAGTAAGGCGGGTATTTTACCTCAGAGGTTTCTAAGGAGGTTACAACAATCACGCGATTCCAAAAAATTCCGAACTGACGTAAACCTTGCAGCATGTGTCTTGTTTCCCACGCGAAATGTTCAGATCCGGCATCAAACCTCCAGGGGAAAATATTTCATCGGTTGGGACATATCTAAGCTCTGAAGGAACAAAGTGTTCTAAGGAACAGCATATGATGTGTGAGTTTATTTGTGGTCAGCTAATTTCGGAAGAAGAAAAAATACCGTCATGTAAGAACTAAGAACACTATATTAATTCCTCATACAAATTTGCTGGTAAAATTATAGTTTTTTCTTTAAATCAAAGGGAGATGATTAGACAGATGAATTGAGGAGACTACATATTAGTGAGCTACTTTATCTTTGTCGAAACAAGATGTAATAATAGTCTCGTAGATTGCGATGGGCAGAACATGTGGCACGAATGTGGATTGAAAGACTGGCATGGAAACTTGCTGTATAAAAAGCAGAAGGAAGGCCCCCCAGTAGATAGACCAAGGATGTGATGGGAGAGTAGGATTAATTATGGCTTGATGGAGGGGATGATGTGAAAACATTAACTCAGGATTCGCAAAAGTTATATGGAGAGTTTATATCCGCGTAGCCATGAACTACGGGTTCGATAGTGCCAATGAGTAAATCAGTGTAGCATTTGAATTTTGTTTGCTCTTCATAGGAGTTCAGAACATTAAAAAAATATATTAAACGCATAAAAACACTTATCTCTATTGAGAGGGCTATGTTCTATTACTTTTTTTTTTGGTTTCTTTTGTATTCATACTTCAAAATTGTTTAATTTAAAAAAATCGATTGTCTTATATTTAATTAATGTTAGTAATAATAATAATAATAATAATAATAATAATAATAATAATAATAATAATAATAATAATAATAATAATAATAATAAATACTTCAACAATCAGTAACAATCAAAGACAAACAATACACAGTATAATAAAGACGATCTAGGTAAAAGATGGATAGAAACAAATGACACATTTATGTACTAACTTTTAATAATATATATTAAGTTAATTTTTATTACTAAAAGTTGTAAACAATGGTTGCATTTATTTATATCCACTTATTTCTTATGGCCTTTATAATATTGTATGTATGCAACAAAAAATAACGATAAATAAATGAAGATAGTAATATTTACAATATGTCCACTGCTGTGGTCTCGAGGTAGCGTGCTGCCTTGTCACGCAGCGGGCCCGGGTTCGATCCCCGATCGGGACAGTTTTTCTGGGTGAGGTTTTTATCGGGGTTTTTCCTCACCTGTAAGACAAATGTCAGTAAAACTTTTAAGGCCCAAACGGTCCCCGAAATTATATGGCCGTCGCAATCATCATCATTCATATTCAACTTAGATTAAGCTTAGGATTTGGGACTCTCCTGGCGCACCACTATCATCATTATCATCACTCGTCATATCATCGGGGCAACGTAACGCCGCCTTCCAGGCGCCCCAACCTCAGAAGTGGGTTGCAAGTACGCCATGCCAGGAGAGAACACCAGGAATGTCGAAAGACAACCTGGAGTATTTGCAAAAAAAATAATATTGATAATGATAATAAATACTTCAACAATCAGTAACAATTAAAAACAAACAATACACTGTATAATAAAGACGATCTAGGTAAAAAGTGGATAGAAACAAATGACACAATTATGTCTTCTTCTTCTTCCTTCCAAGTATTAGGCCAAGGCCTGTTATGAACCTATAGAAAATTTTCCCTCCAGCGTCACAATTATGTACTAACTTTTAATAATTTAATAAGTTAATTTTCATTATTAAAAATTGTAAACAATTGTTGCATTTTTAATATCCACTTTTTCTTAGAGCTTTTTGAATATTGTGTGTATGCAATTATTTTTTTGCGCGATAGTGCGTTTTGTCGTACTTGCCAGCAATGGTGACCATTATCGAAAGTTCAACACCCTACATTTCGGGGTTGCCAACCTAAATAACTATACTGTAATATTACATTTACACTCACGTGCGGGAAGTAAAAGCACTGCCCTCTATGTATACTACGTACAATGTATATACAAAAAATATCCAAAAGGTAGTGTTAATATACATTATACGAAACAAATCATTGCATTTTAAACGAACTGAACTTTATTTGAAACAATATAAAACAGTAAATACGTACTTGCGGCCATGTTATCAATAATTGTTCTCAAGGCCTCCTGTTGTTTCAACTAATAAACATTGCCCACACTGTAAACGTTAGTCAGTTGTTTATAATGAACGCAAACATTTCCAACAAAGATGTTATTATTTTGAAAACACCATCGCGCAAAAAAAAAAAAAATGTACAACGCACGTTTGTGAAGTGTTTTAGAGAATCTCGGAAATTAAAAACCTTTCTCCTCGATTCTGTAAAAACCACTTCCCAACCTCGCATCGTAATACACTACTGTACAAAAAATAACTACAAATAAATGGAGATAGCAATAATTAGAATATGGTAATCAAGACGTACAATCATTTTATATGAAAGGGGCTTATGGAGAAGATAGCAAATACAGTGTGGCTCACATCTGAATGTGTCAAAATATTTCTGACAAATTCGGATAAATTCACAGATGGAGCGAGAAAAATATATAGGTTGAATTATTATTGGCTTTTCTCGCCTAAAGGAAATGTCGAGATGAAATTTCATTTTCACAATCGATTTCAGCATAAATATAATACATAATTGTAATTGGTTTCATTGAATAGAATTGAATTGAAGAAATGTAGAATAAATAGGACTAACCCTTAAATTGGCAAAACATACATTTCTTCTGTTAGTTACTTGAATGTGGCGGACCGCAGTGAAAACTGAATCTTGTATAACTGTATTATTAGGTATATTATATAATTGGACACACATTCAAGTGGTTTCTTTTTGTTCGTTTTCTTCTGATTTATTTAAAGTATTAATTTAATTAAACCAACCGATGTATCCAAAAGGATACAATACGAATTTAAGGGTTAAAATTGATATGATAAAGACAATAATACTATCTAATTTATTAGGGAATCTAGGAAAAATGTCATATTTTGCAGTATCAAATTAAATAATTGAACTCCATAGAAATATGAAAACGTATAGCCTGATGTCTATAATGAAATATTCTAGACGTGATATGACCGGATGATACAGCTCTTGTAAATAAGAGTAAAACATGATAAAATTGCGGAAATTTCAGTATTTCGATATAAATCCTTGTTACACCGAGTATTTCGTTTAATATTCAGAGAGGGTAGGGAGAATCATAAAGTTTTATTTGGTCGTATCTTGGGATAATTGCACTGTAATAGTTGTTAATAGCGCTGTTTGTGGTTATCGAGGGTTTTAACAACTGATTATATTAATCTTTAAAATGAACAGGAAGAGGCGGTCTCTATGTGTAAACTTAGGAAATGTTGCATTATTATGTTCAGACCAAATTAAGTCTTCTTTTGTTCTCTATGAACATGGAATGCTTCTATTATTACGTAAATCTATAAAATATGTTCAATCGTCTTCAAGGAAATCATTTATTCGGGAGAGGAATGAATTTCAATATTAAACATTCTATTTTGCATATGTATTAATTTATTTTTGTCTAATTAGGTTCAATTTTGTTTACTATGAATGCGTATATCACATTTAGAAAACTATGTCAATTGTAATTGAGTACAGTCCCATGTGTGGAATGTTACTGGAATTAGTGCAGAACGTCCATTATGTTGGGAACACTGATTCATAACTTGTTTCATGCTATATTTTAATTTAAAATTTATCGTCATATTTCTTCTGATATCTCTTTTTTTGTCGTTAGGATTTTCACTTTCGTAACAAAGTATATGTAACAAAGTTGAAACACCTGTTTATTACAAAAAGTTCTTGCTCATAGAAAGTTATAAATTCTTTTGGAAATTTCGGAAGACATTCCAGAACCGGATACAAATATTAATCTGTCACATACAGTGGACAAATTAACACTAGATAAAAATGTTAGCAGGAGGTACGACATATTTTATCAAGATACCGAGGTATATAATGTCTTCATTTGGAACAGTAGGGGAGCCTTTGGGCTGGTTAGAAAGTGCAACCTCAAGGCAAATGATACATTAATGATGCTATCTAAAATATTCTCTTTACATTTCATTGGATGATGCTATTTTTTTAATATGAATATGAACAATAATAATAATACTAATTTATTCTGGCGAGTTAAGGCCATAAGGCCTTCTCTTCCACTCAACCAGCACAAATTACAAGTACATATTTGGCAATATAGATTGTATGTACACTATAGAAATTACAAAGGATTAAAAATATATTAAATGTTGCAATGGAAATTTCATGTACAATGATAAAAATAGCAATAATATACTTATGATAATAATAATAATAATAATAATAATAATAATAATAATAATAATAATAATAATAATAATAAGATATACAGAGATTTAGATCTGTTGAAATGAGATACCTTCGGAGGACTGCATGATACACACTCCTAGATCACAAAAAAAAAAATTAAGATATCTCAGAAGAATTACACATGGAATCTTTAAAAAACAAAATTTCTGATTATAAGTCAAGATGGATGCAACATGTTCATCGAATGGAAGATCACAGGATACCCAAACAAATGTTAAGATATCAACCTGCAGGAAGAAGAAAACCAGGACGTCCACTCAAAAGACTTTTGGATGGTGTTTCTCTTGAGGCCGAAACAGGTCAACAAATGACCTAAATTCGTGAATGTACTATGATGATGATGATGATGATAATGATAATTATAGTATAAATATGATAACTTATACAAGAAACACCAGTTAGTATATGTACCTTACACTGGGTAACGATGAAGACGAGGTTAGAGCAAATATAAATTTAGATTTCTTTTAAAAGTTGCCAATGTCCGGCAGCCCCTTATTTCTTGTGGTAGAGAATTCCAGTTGCGATAAGGGGAGATAATATATGACATGGAGTGATGTGATGTCCTATGTTGCGGTATATTAAACAAGAGACTTTGTGTAATAAATATACATATATCCTTGTTATAATGTTACGAATTTTATGAGAAATATTTTCTAGGAGTATGGTCAAATAAAAGATAATATTGATACATTTGTGTAGCTATGAGAGTTAGCAATCAATTAATTGTTGAGAAAATCAGCTAAAACGGCTGGGGGGACCACATTTCACCCCTATTCTGACTGCGTGATCAACAAACGCATATGGATAAGAGTTCAGTACCTTTCTAGTCCTGTCTCGTCATTGAGTTTGGGTTTGTGTAGATATATGAAAACGTTTTGAACTTAATTAATTTAATCCTTAAATATTGGTATTGAATCATACGCGTAAAACCGACTGCAGGAGTCTCAAGGTAGTGTGCTTTGTCACGCAGCAGGCCCGAGTTTGATCCTCGGTCGGGACAAGTGTCCTGGGCGAGGTTTTTTCGGGATTTTTCCTCACCTGTCAGACAAAGTCAAGACATTTTAAGGCCCAAACAGTCCCTGAACTTCATCTGACCTTCATTATCGCCATTATCATATTTATCTCATTAGATTAAGTTAGGATTAAGACTTCTCCTGGCGCATTATTATCATAATCACCTATCATATCATCGGGGCAGAGTAGCTTCGTCTTGCAGATGGTTAAAAGAAATGTCAATGCCAGGAGAGAATACCAGAATCTCGAAATGACAACTTAGTGGCATTGAATAAAAAAATAATTTTTTTCATTAAATGGTAGAAAAATCAATGAGTAGAACTATTTTTCAAATTCATCTATGAATTAGGCCATACAAAACATACAATATTAATTCATAAAATAACATAAAAAGTCTACAATATTAAGTTAGAGTTATACATGATTTTGTTTTCACTGCCGTCCGTCTTTTTAAACAACTGGTACAAGAAATTAATTGGAGGGTTAGAAAATATTAATTAATTCTGTAATTATGATTCCTGTCATCCCTGACTTTTGATGTCACAACTCCTTTCAAAAAACGGTAAACTGAAAATATATAAAACTGTTATTCTACCAGTTATATTATATGGGTGCGAAACATGGACCCTTACTTTAAGGCAGGAAAGGAGATTACGAGTATTTGAAAATAAATACATAGGAAAATTTTTGGACCAAAGAGAGATGAACAGACAGGTGAATGGAGAACATAACAATGAAGTACATGGTCTCTATAGGAAGCGAGGTATAATAAGAATAGTTAAGTCTCGTTGACTGCGATGGGCAGGACATGTGGCACGAATGGGGAATGAAAACCGTGCATGGAATATTCTTGTAGGAAAACCAGAGGGAAAACGCCCAGTTGGTAGACCAAGAGTAAGGTGGGGGAATAACATTAAATATGATTTGGGGGAAGTGGATTATACAGGGAATGATTGAAAAACATTAGCTAGGGATAGAAATGTATGGAGAGCTTATATCTATGCAGGTATGGTGCTCCGGGTTCCATAGTGCAGGGGAGTTAGTTAGTTGCTTTAAAGGATGCAACATGTCCAAATAATGGAGTTAACTCGAGTATTCAAGTTGGTTTTCAAGTGCCATTTTAGATGACTGTTTGATTGAAGAAGTATTGGACTGCTTAAGAAATGTATCTTAAAAAAAGGCGGAAAAGAGCTCAATGGAGTCATAAGTTCCCAAAGATTGTGTGTTAACGATAAAGAAGTTTTGTTTGGCTAGTTTTGGCTCAGTTTCCTACCTAGGTGTTAGGAGTGCCAATAGTCATATTGTTGAATATCTTGTGATTTAATTTCTACTTTTCACAATTTCTTGTATCAGCGAGGAACGTTCCATATAATTTCACTCGCCCGCCATTGAATTAAGTTCGTTAAGCTAGAAAGTTAATTTGCATATACAACCTCCCCTTTTGCTTTTTGCACTCAAATTTAAAGTGATCTAATTTTTTTCTTTTCTAACCGGATGATTGATGGCTTTTGGATCAGTCAATGCAAAATAGGTACATCTATTCAGTGGCGGTTTTAGTCACAATTTCCAGGAAAATATAGGCCTTACCGGTATGTTTTGTTTCATGGATGATTCCATTTTTGGTTCTGACTTCTCGTGTCGGTCGGTTCTATGTGAGATTTGTGATGGAGCCAGAAAAGGTTTTCATGAATGTAGACCAATGTTGACCTCAACTAGACAGCATCTAAAAGTCTTTTGTGGGTGTCCAGGTCGTCGTCCTCGTGGCAATACCGAAAAATTGCATTAGATATCCTAGTTGGTGGCATTCGGGATACATACATGTTACAGCCATCTCTCTCTCTCTCTCTCTCTCTCTCTCTCTCCTCTCTCTCTTCCTCTCTCTCTCTCTCTCTCTCTCTCTCTCTCTAGGTGGATATATTTTCTTCTAAAAGTTGCATGTGGAGTTCTTTTAAAATATAGTTACATGTTGCGCATAGCGACGTTTGAATTGCGCGGGCGAGTCGGCCATGGCGAGTTAGATTACCCGCAAGCCGGCAGAATTGTCTGGAGTGTGTTGCCAGACGGTTCTACCGGTGTCTCTCTTCCCCTTGGAGAAAGATCGGAAGCCAGAGGCTTCTGGGCTTCGAAGTTACTCGAAGCTGTTTCTAGAGCTTTCCTCGCGCCTTATATAAAGGCAGATGCATGAGACCGCAGTCGGTCTGCGATAGCGAGCCTTGTGGTGAACAGTGTGACGATAAATTGTTGTGAATTTATTTATCAGTGAGTGAAAAGGTGTTCTGAGATAACAATTAAAAGAAGATTATTTCGGGAATTGTAATTGTGAATAGAAGTTTGTTGATAATTAAATAAAGTGATTAGTGAAATGTTTAATACATTCATTGTGCTTATTACGCCTAAATAACATAGAAGGAAAATCAAGGCTATCCCGGCACAGTATCTTCATTCCTCTGATTGTCAAGTAGGAGTATATCCAGCAGTTCGGCGCAAGAATCTCATTTCGGCAGCTCTTAATCCTGTGATCTTTCTTTTTTTACAACCCAGATTTCACTTCTATACAGGAACGTCGGGAGGGCGAGAATTTTATTTAATTTAAATCTTGGATGTTTATGTACAAGATGTGGTTTTAAAATATCATTTCTTAAGCCTAATATTTGTAAAAAAATTGTGAGTTATCGTTTTAAGATCGTTCTTGCCTTGATAGATAATAATAAAAATAATATAATAATAATAATGTTTTATTTATTCTGGCAGAGTTAAGGCCATAAGGCCGTCTCTTCCACTCAACCAGCACAAATACAAATAAATATTTGACAAATATAGATATACACTATACTAATTATAAACAGTTAAAGATGCATTAAATGTAGCAATGTAAATTTCACGTACAAACAACATTTTGTACGATAATAACAATAATAATACTTACGATAATAATAATATTAATAATAATAATAATATAATAATGATAATAATAATAATAATATAAACATGATAAATTATACGAGAAACACCAATTAATATATGTTATTACATCCTAAGAAACTATTTTTCTCCTCCCAAAAGTTTCCATTCTCACTTCTCTTTACTGAACTCGATCATTTTTATTCATTTCATACTATGATTACTAGGAGCGGATTTTTATGTTCTAAAAGTTAAGATTGCAACATAGTATAGCAATAAATTATGTTATAAGCTCTTTATATCCAATCAACCATTTTTTTTATAATATAACGTACAAACACGTTTTTTGACCATTTTTATTTGGAATCTAGCATTATTACATTTATATTACACATTTTACTTTTAAATTAAAAAGAAATAGTGTTTTATTTACATTATTTCTTTTTTAACTTAAAAGTAAGGCGTAAAATATAAATGTAATATTGCTAGATCCCACACAGAAATCATTGAGAAACAGTTTTGTAAGTTATATTATAAAAAAAATAGTTGCTTGGATATAAAGACTTGTTAAATTAATTTTATCGCTATACTATGTTGCAATCTTAACTTTTCGAACATAAAAATCCGCTCCCTAGTGATTACTTTTTACCAATGTCACCAGATTGTCTTCGTAATATTTCCGGTATCCTCTCTTGGTATGGGGGAATTGTAACCCACTTCTTTCTAAGTTGGAAGGCGGAGTTACGTTACCGTGATGAATTATAATGAAACGCCAGGAGATCTTAAACATAAACGTAACCAAAATGCAGACAATAAGCGACTACAGGAATGATCCACTTTAAGATAAATTCCTATGATCTGAGCAGGAGTCGAACCTGGGACTTCATCAACTGTAGTCAGAAGCTGTGACCACCAGCACATGAGGCTGGTCTCATTTCTTACTATCATATTAACCTCAAATACAGAGCTTGCTAGATACACCTAAAGATCGTAAACGCAATATGATTTTAAAGCGTCTATAAAAATAAAATAATTGGAAATAATTAAAATCAGCTAAATCTGTTGAACAACAACAAATTGAAAATATTTAATGAAACTAAAAAAAAAAAAAAAAACTCCAAGCGCGACAGGCCTTGAAGGCCCTAGGAGTACCAATAACTATATAAAAATATACTTACTTACTCACTCACTGGCACTATCGAACCCGTAGGTTCATGGCCGCGCGGACATAAGCTCTCCATACATCCCTATCCTGAGCTAATGCTTTCCAATCATTCCCTGTATAATCTACTTGCCTCAAATCATAGTTAATGTTATTCTCCCACCTCATTCTTGGTCTCCAACTGGGCGTTTTCCCTCTGGCTGTCCTACAAGAAGCTTCCATGCACATCTTTCATTCCCCATAGGTGCAACATGTCCTGCCCATCTCAGTCTACGAGACTTAACTGTTCTTATTATATCTGGCTTCCTATAAAGACCATGTAGTTCACTGTTATGCAGTCTTCTCCATTCACCTGTCTGTTCATCTCTCTTTGGTCCAAAAATTTTTCTAAGAACTTTATTATCAAATACCTGTAATCTCCTTTCCTCCCTTAAAGTAAGAGTCCATGTTTCGCACCCATATAATATAACTGGTAGAATAATAGTTTTATATATTTTCAGTTTTACGTTTTTTGAAAGGAGTTGGGACATCAAAAGTCTCTGTAATGCATAATAGCACGCATTTCCAGAATTGTGCCTATGTTTAATTTCTTTGTGCATCTATATAAAAATATATCTTAAATAACCCAGCTGTTGCTCTGACAAACCTGTACAGCCGGCATGATCATATATCAGACATTCAATAATACGGGCTCCATATGCCTGGCACGAGTAGAGGGTTTATATTGTACCCTATATCTGATTTCTTAAGGCAACTGCAAGTTATGTATTTTTTTTTTCATCTTCAAATGCATTTCATATTTAATAATCGATTTAAATTGTTTACATAAATATTTGGGGATTCTATCTCACGGTACCTCATACATCAAATACAAAAATAATAAAACACAATTTATTTTCATTAATGTTTAAATGAAGTGACACTATGAAGTTTATTTTAATTAATAAATAGCGTTAGAATTAACACCTCATCTCATAATTGTAGATTTCTTGAAACTAGTTTCCATACATCTTCATATAATTTTCAGTTCTATTAGTTGGTTTTCGGACACTTTTGATATCCAATGTGGATTGAAGCAAGGAGATGCACTATGTACTCTATTATTTAATTTTGTACTAGAGCATGTTATGTAGTTCACTGTTATGTAGTTTTCTTCATTCACCTGTCTGTTCATCTCTCTTTGGTCCAAATATTTTTCTAAGAACTTTATTCTCAAATACCCATAATCTCCTTTCCTCCCTTAAAGTAAAAGTCCATGTTTCGCATCCATATAATATTACTAGTAGAATAATAGTTTTATATATTTTCAGTTTAACCTTTTTTGAAAGGAGTTGAGACGTCAAGAATCTCTGTAATGCATAATAGCACGTATTTCCAGAATTTAGCCTGTATTTAATTTTTTGTGCATCTCATTCCGGTTTGTGATTATTGTTCCTAGGTATTTGAATTCAGCCACTTCCTCAAAATTTCCTCATTTGTCCATTTCCATTATATAACGTATTTTTAAGCGTGACCATATATTTAGTTTTATTGATATTTACTTCGAGTCCCAATTTCTGAGTGTTACTGAGTAGCTAAAAATTAAATTGTACCTGTTGGTAGGTGCCGTCGTCCTCAACTTTGTTAAAATATTGTATATAAAATTAACTGGAGGCTGTCGAAAGTTATCTTCCATCTTCTGCAGGTTGAGCTTCCGCTACTCGTTGTTGTTGTGTACGTTGATGTATACTCCAACTGTTTGTAGCATATTTTAACAAAGTTGAGGACGACGGCACCTACCAACAGGTACAATTTAATTTTTAACTTTCATCATATTACTTCACCTCAACGGAATTTGATATGAATTTTACTAGTATTGATACTGAGTAATGTGTGCGTGTTGGCCTTTAGTTTCTCCTCGCTATCAGAGCCGCCACTGGATTAGTTAATTTTCTAATTCCGTTTTTGTTGAGAGTAACTTTTTAATTATACTCTTTGAGAGCATTTTAATGATATGAATCAACACTTGTAATTTCGAAGCCCGGTTTTAATGAGAACATAATATGTAATTGATATTGCCTGCAAGATGTGTGATTAAAATCAAATTACCAAGAGGAGTTACATTGGCAAATAACGACAGTGAAAATATGTTTGAATAAAAACTCATTTCTAAAACTTGCCTTTAGGTTAGAATGACAATTAATTAGAGTATATTGTCCACACTAATCCACTTTCAAGCTAACTTTCCTATGTAGGAATTTTCATTTACCAACCCAACATACCGTCGTTAGATTTAAAGCTTTGATTAACCAAAAGATTTTCAAGACTATTATTCTCTCTGGTTTAACTTTACGTGAAATTTGTAGAATGAGACAACTGTACTCACCTCTCTCGCTCGCACCAGTGTTAACGGTTTTCTTCACCAGATGTTAATAGGGAAAGGGGGGGGGAGAGGAAAACTGACGACAGGGTGGGTTCTTTCTTTTGTATCTGGACTAAAAATGATCAACGATCTATCCTTGTATCTCCATCTCTCTCTCTGCCAAGTTAAGCCAATTATACAATTAATACTAATAAAATTCATTGTTAAATCCGTTGAGGTGGAGAGTCATAAAATAAAATAAGTTAAAATATACCTTCTTAGGTAAAATCCGTCGTTCTCAACTTACAACATATGTATTCTTTATGCCTGTAAGGCCTTTCAGAACATCAGTTCCATCTTCAGCAGGTCCTTCGCTACAATATCTAGTATGATGGTTGATGCTGCTGGTCCTAATGTGGTCATGACAACACCACATTAGAACCAGCAGCATCAACCATCATACTAGATATTGTAGCGAAGAAGGACCTGCTGAAGATGGAACGGATGTTCTGAAAGGCCTAAAGGCATAAAGAATACATATTTAATAAGTTGAGGACGATGGATTTTACCTAAGAAGGTATATTTTAACTTATTTTATTTTATGACTAATTATACAATAATAGGTTCAACTGTCAAGTTACGTGTTTTCAAGTTCTACTGTAACTATCCTCTTTTTACGAACAAGAATCCCTGTAATGCATATAGGTCTATATTATTTATTCATGCCATCAAATAAATTAAAAGAACTATTACATATTAATATATAAAAACATTTATTTTGAATACAGAATTACACCCTAATGAATGGTAGTGAAAATAGTCATGCGTATAGTACAGGGCCATTCAGAAATAAGGAACAAATTTCATTTATTTCTTACAAATTACAATGTAGCATTCTAGCTCATACGTTCTACTACCATTTGGTAGTTTCCAATTCATCAGTGCTATCTACTTTCCTTTGCCCGGGCCCATCGGAGGCAAAGATTGATTCATCTTTCCTATGTTGTATGTTTAACATTTATTAACTATTACCATGAAATTATTAAACACGCTGTAGTAATTTATATAGTTCGTATCAAAGTAAGTAGATTCCCGGGCAAGCATGTGCTGCCATACCATTCATACGATTGTCATGGGGCTTTTTGCATAATGTTCAGGATTTTCCGGAAGGTTATAGGCTATAAGAGAGTTTTAATGCTCAAGCACTTCACTCTTAAAATCACCTTCTGTAGTGAAAAAAAAAAAAAACGTGAAAAATGTCGCTTTTTGTAAGCTTAAAAAGCTTACGCTGGCTAAAACATAACAAATACACAAAATTAATGTACACAGAATTGAATATCTCAAATGACTCTACAGAAAAATTCCACGACAGCATATATTTATCTTTTAAGGATAACTCACAATAACCATTTTTGTCTTTCATTGATCTCAAAAAGATCGGGATTCCCAGGCAAGCATAGCAGCGCACGGCGAGTATTATTTTACGGATAACTCAAAATAACGAATTTTGTCTTTCAGCTCATTTATGCCAAGTACATCGGGATGCGTAGGTTGCTGGGCAATCCGGGTAATCAGCACGGGGTATCTAAAAATAATAACGATATACATTTATATATATTGTTTCCTTTTGCTTATTCAGATAAATGCAAAAAACACATCATTTATTTAGGTGCAGCAGCGCACGCCGGGTATTAGCTAGTATATATATAACTCCAGTCACGTATAAAACATTTGTGGTCCACAATTAACGTATCTAATGGCCTCATTTCATACATCTCTTGTTACTATAGCGTAACCATTACACGCTCATGGTTGTGCCCTAGATATGGATGTTTTATGTAAACTTTTTTGTTCTTACAAATATGCGCAGTAATAAATGTAATTCTTAGAAAGAAAGTGTAGGGGGGGGAAGAGATCATACCATTAGGATGAAAATGCATTCAATTGAAGGACACTTAACAATTAAATCAATATTATTAATCGATATAATAGGAATTTCAAATGAATTTCTCATCTCATACATATTGGAAGAATATGATTTAGAAATAAACTCAGCAGGAATCCAAATTGGTTTTTATTGTTGTTTTGTGTGCGTCAGAATATACGAGGATTCTAAAGATGTTCTGACTTTTGTCTCTAATTTTATTTTTAAAACTGTCAAGATTAACATTTATCATTCTGGAATATAAAAGGTGTTGACATGTCAATAGAAACTGGGTCAACCTATAGAATGCTTCTGAGGTATTTATTTGGTCCTTTATACGTCCCAGCGTTCTTCAGGAGCCTGAAAGTCGAAAGTTTTTATTATTATCTAATTCTTATGTATACACAATTTAGTGTCTAAAGTTCTATCAGTTAAATTATGTATTATGATGATCTTGTAAAAGATTTCCGGGCTGTTGGCCGTGGTCTTGAGGCTTGCAGTTCCCCTACTACAAGCCTCAAGACCACGGCCAACAGCCCGGAAATCTTTTACAAGATCATCATAATAACTCCGGCCGTGAAAGCCTAAGTCAATATATTAGTCGCCTCTACGGGGAAGAACTCTACAGACACATTCGACGATTTGAGAAATTGCGCAAGAAGAAGGCACGACTCCTCTCATCACTTAAATTTCTTCTGTGTCATAGAGATAATAAGATGATTCCAAAATTCACCGGGATAAGGGGAACTACAAGCCTCAAGACCACGGCCAACAGCCCGGAAATCTTTTACAAGATAATAATAATAATAATAATAATAATAATAATAATAATAATAATAATAATAATAGCTTTATTTTACCTGGCAGAGTTAAGGCCTTAAGGCCTTGTCTACCACTCAACCAGGTTTTAAAAAAATGCAAAAAAAAAGTCTTACATCTAATTACAATATATATATATATATATATATAATGATTTTTTGGATACTAACTTGCAAGCCAATTCAATCGAACATTCCAGAATATATAGGCCTATATATAATGATTTTTGGATACTAACTTGCAAGCCAATTCAATCGATTATTCCAGAAAATATATATATATATATATATATATATATATATATATATATATATATATATGATTTTTGGATACTAACTTGCAAGCCAATTCAATCGATTATTCCAAAATATATATATATATATATATATATATAATGATTTTTGGATACTAACTTGCAAGCCAATTCAATCGATTATTCCAGTATATATATATATATATATATATATATATATATATATATGATTTTTGGATACTAACTTGCAAGCAATTCAATCGATTATTCCAGAATATATATATATATATATATATATATATATATATATATATTTATAATGATTTTTGGGATACTAACACTTGCAAGGCAAATTCAATTCGATTATTCCAGAATATTATATAGTTTATATATATATAATATATATAGGTATATATATATATGATTTGTGGATTAGAACCGTGCAAGCCAATTCATTATCGATTATTCCAGGAAAGTAATATATATAGATAGAAGATTTTTGAGATACTAACTTAGGGCAAGCCAATTCAATCGATTATTCCAATATATATATATATATATATATATATATATATTATATATATATATATAATGATTTTTGGATACTAACTTGCGAGCCAATTCAATCGATTATTCCAGTATATATATATATATATGATTTTTGGATACTAACTTGCAAGCCAATTCACTTGATTATTCTAGAATTGGTTTTATTCTACCACAATTTAGAAAACGTTTAAATTATATTTTCATTTCTTTTTCAGGTAAGTCGCTGGATTGTGCGAGGTGTCATGCATGCTACTTTCTCAACTCTTCTCACGTGTATTAATTTTTGGGTGAGTGAAATAATATGTTAATTGATTATTCTGAATGTTTTGTTTTTCTATTTTAAACATTGCATTTCGGGGCTGGTCTACTCGCCTTATTATTACTACATGTAACTGTCGTGGAAATTTTGATTTATTTCTTCAGAAATGTTTAACTTGGAGTAAGAATGGTGAGGAGCATTTAGTCAGTCTTACACTTCGAATAGACCACCGTTGAGGTCCCTTCAGGTAGCGTGCTGCCTTGCCACGCAGCGGGCCCGGGTTCGATTCCCGGTCGGGACAAGTTTCCTGGGTGATGGTATTTTTCGGGGTTTTTCCTCGCATGTAAGACAAATGTCAAGAAACTTTAAGGCCCAAAGGTCCTCGAACATCATCTGGCCGTCATTAACATATTCATTAATTTTAGGATTAAGATCTTTCCTGGTGAATCATTACCAACATCATCATCGAGGCAGCGTAATCCCGCCTTCGAGGCGCCCCAACTTCAAAAGTGGGTTACAATAAATCCATGCCAGGAGAGAAGACCAGAATGTCTAAGGCTCGAATCTGTGAACGCATTAGACCGTAAAAGTCGTTCTCTGCTTGTACTCTGCTGAGGAAGTTGCATCCAAATAGGTTTTTGCGTACTCAAAAATCTGTTCATGCGATAATAATTGTTGAAATTCCTAAGCTACCTGGAGAGATGACTTAGCAGAGGAAGGAATCGTGAGCAACCCGATGGGAACTGATGATAACCGATGTAGTATGAAACCTTGCCGCGTACCTTGCTGCTTTATCCAAGATGTCGGACCCTTGAAGACTTCGATCATGTTTTCGGTATAGGCGGAGAAGAGGAATTTGATAGAGTATACCAAAGAATTCAACTGGAAGAAGAGGAGAATCGGCGTAATATTGCGCGGCGCAGACGTCGTCGTATACGGTATTATTTGCGGGACGCAAGCGTAATGCGTTCCTCTAGCAGACGAAAATAACGGAAGTGGTTTTATCGCTGAGAATTCTGGGTAATTTCTTGCCAGTATTACGAAAACGACGACTTTCATGCATGACCAGTTAGTGGGTAGCTAATTCGATCTTTGTACTTGCTCACGGAAAGTCAGCTCACCAGTGATTGGAAGTAATTTGAGTAGAGACTAATGTATTTGCATGCGGCCCTAAATGACATGGTGGCATTGAAAAAAAAAAACACTTCGGAATTAGATGCCCACATTCATCCTCCCATTTAATATTTATATTGACGATATCATATATAATTGGCAGATAAATTCGGACTCACATTTCAAAATAAGAAATAAGATATTAGATACCTTACTTTTTGCAGACGACCAAGTTCTAATGTCTAGTTCAGAAGATGGTCTACAGAAATCGCTCTTTCAGTTAAATAACATTATACAGAAATATAATTTCAAAATATCAATAAGTAAAACGAAAATCCCAGCTTTTAAGGAATCAGATACCGTAAGAGCTAAAATAATTGAACAAGTGAACCATTTTAAATACCGGGGTTATGAAATCTCCTATTTTAAAAATGAAAATCTATTTAACAAACTTAATAAATTTAATTATGTATGTGGAAGAATCAAAAGGATACTTAAAAGCACAAGAAAAGAAACAAAACTAAAATTTTATAAAGTAGTGGCAGTCCCCTTATTAATGTATGGTAGTGAATTTTGGGTTTTAACTAAAAGAGAAGAGAAGATCATAGAAGCAGCTGAAATGAGATTTTTGAGAAGTGTGGCTGGTTGCAAACTTCTAGATAAGAGAAGTGAAGATATTAGAAATGAGCTAAATATCTTTAAACTTTTAGAGAGAATAAAATAATCTAGAAAAAAAAAATGGAAAGAACATTTTCAAAGAATGGAAGATGATCGCATTCCCAAAATTATACTTAAATACAAACCAAAAGGACGCAGGAATGTTGGTAGACCGAAGAAGAGATGGATCCAACTTTTGAATGAGAATCTATGAGACCGGAACAAGCCACATGGGCTTAATCCGTGATTGTTGATGATGATGATGATTTGATTTATTATTTTTGAGATTGAAATGTAGCTTAAATTAGTGTTATGGCGAGTATCCAAAATTAAAAATGTCTTTATTTTACAAGAGCATAGAAATGTTATGTGTGAGGTTAATTACAGAAAATTGTAGCCAAATTGCTAGTTCTCGTGTCGGAAGCGGTTTTTGTCCGTTCTGAACTACACGACCGCACCTGATACTGTTCTCGTGTGAAGAACCAAGGTTTTTTTACTAGAAGCAGCAAGAGATCGGTATTGGCACAGAATACATCATCACTTTCGTTAGTCCTTCACCTTGCGAGAGTAATGCTCACAGCAAAGTTGAATAACGGCGTTACACCAACAACGTAACATCACACAGAATTTCTCTAACTGAAAAATAGTATATTACAATGCGAGGTTGGGAAGTGGTTTTTACAGAATTGAGGAAAAATGTTTAAAACCGAGCGATAGCGAGGTTTTTAATTTTCGAGATTCTGTAAAACATTTCACAAACGTGCGTTGTACATTATTTTTTGCGCCATGGCGTTTTCAAAATAATAAATAATAGGAAAATAATATCTTTGTTGGAAATATTTGTGTGCATTATAAACATGGTCTTTATAGGAAGCCAGATATAATAAGAACAGTTAAGTCTCGTAGACTGCGATGGGCAGGACATGTTGCACGTATGGGGAATGAAAGACTTGCATGGAAGCTTCTTGTAGGAAAGCCAGAGGGAAAACGTCCAGTGGGTAGACCAAGAATGAGGTGGGAGTATAACATTAACTGTGATTTGAGGAAAGTAGATTATACAGGGAATGATTGGAAAGCATTAGCTCAGGATAGGGATGTATGGAGAGCTTATGTCCGCGCGGCCATGAACCTACGGGTTCGATAGTGCCAGTGAGTAAGTATAAACAATTGACTAACGTTAACAGTGTGGGCAATGTTTATTAGTTGAAACAACAGGAGGCCTTGAGAACAATTATTATTGACTATTTAACTCATGCCCCAAATGGGACTCAATGACCAATCACGTTTCAATGATTTCTGTTTTACAACCAATCAGAGTCGTGTTTCACGAAATATTTATCAGTGTTATAATTACCATTTTATAGAAGGCTCCTCCTTTTTAACATTCTGAACAGGTCTGACCATTATTTTGCAGTGACTGAACGAATCAGAAATACGGCTACCAGATTGTATATATAGTGCATGAATGTCAACCATGCCGCATGCGGGAGTTAATATAAAAACATTTTGTAGCAATTGATTATACCACCAAAAAAAGAAACCACTGTTTGAACTTTCTTAAATGTATTTTTTCCCAGGTAACAATCCAGAAAAATATAATTGTCATATTTACATCAAACGACATCAGAAATGAATTAATATACAGTTTGATGTGTTTCATTTTTTCTCCACTAGAGAGTATTCTTACAATATTGCGTTCCTTTGGCAATAAATAGTATGATCTGGTTGCAGTGATAAACAAAAGAAGCAGATGAAGCGTACATATCGCTTCTCATTTGTTTTCAAACATCGCCGTTTGCATTAAATATATAAATATTTTAAAATAACTATAGTTAAATATTGATTTTGTGAGTAAACAGCTTAATTTTATTCGTTAAATAGTCCTAACAAATGCCACTCTTGATTTCCAAATTCTCTAGATAAATTCACTCCTCACTTCGTGAGTCGTGAATTTATCGATAATTTGGAAATCACTCGTGGCATTACTTATGATAACATGGCCGCAAGTACGTATTTATAGACACACTTAATGTCGGACAAAGCATTGACCACAGGAACGCATTCAGAGTTCCGAATCGAATCTAAGATTGTTACAAACTAAACATAACAGCACATTAACTTTCATTGATTTAGGCGTAGCAGCGCACGCCGAGTATTAGCTAGTGATTAAATATACATAAATAAAACATGAACATTGGAGACCGCACCGGATACGAGTCAGACAAACAACAAATGGAAGTATCATGAGGCGGAAGGCATGCTGGGGAATCGAAGCCATGTCGTTTGTCACGAGAACGGCGCCTGTCGGTGAAAGTTCACTTGCCGTGTCACACTTTTTAATTATCTGCATGAATTATTCAACAGCGAAATTTTCTGCTACCTTATTTCACCCTCTAGATTTTAAGCATCCATTTACATAACGTACCCGGCTATTACACATTAAATGTTACGGTTATTTGTGCAACTAGTGTAAAATGTAAATTTAATGTTTTCTGCTGATACAGAGAAATGTTTTTAAAACTTAGAAGCAGAAATGTCTTACGTATGTGTATTAAATCATTGTAAAATTATGTTTTACAAGGGGTATCAAAAAAATAATTACCTAGTTGTGTTACACATTTTCCAAGAACTTGTGTAGGGTATTAAAAAAGTATCACTATATGTAGCCAAAGGCTGTTCCAAAATGATTGACGGGGTTTCAAAGTTATTTAATTTCCCTTACACCATGATATATATATATATATATATATATATATATATATATATCCATCCATCCATAGTAATTCTGCCCGAAGGCAGGTCCTTCACTGCAATCATAGCATTTTCATGCTATGCTTGCAGCTTTACTAGGGAATTATGTAGGTGTGGTAGCTTCCCGTTGATTTCCACACCTTTGAAGGATGATGATGATGATAATGATAAGGGTGTTGATGATGGTGATGGCCATATGATTTCGGGGACCGTTTGGGCCTTTAAGTTTTCCTGACATTTGTCTTACAGGTGAGGAAAAACCCCGATAAAAACCTCACCCAGAAAAACTGCCCCGACCGGGGATCGAACCCGGGCCAGCTGCGTGACAAGGCAGCACGCTACCTCGAGACCACAGCGGTGACTACTATATATATATATATATATATATATATATAAGAACTATTAATCAAGTTATGAAACCATCCCTTGTACAAAAAAACACCAGATTACGTTTATATAACACTTTGGCTAGACCAGTGTTGACCTATGGTAGTGAAGCATGGACACCAAAAATACAACATGAAAGCAGAATAACGGCTTGTGAAATGAGATTCATGCGCAGAACAGCGGATTACACCAGATGGGATCGGAAAAGGAACACCGATATCTTAAAAGAATTGAAGACTACGCAAATTTTGGAATATATTAAGCAGTACCAACTAAATTGGAAACACCATCTAGAAAGAATGAATTCAAATCGGATCCCCAAAGCTGTTTATAATTATATACCAAGAGGACGAAGATCACTGGGCCTTCCTATGAAACGCTGGAGGGAAAATTTTCTGTAGGATCGTAACAGGCCTTGGCCTAATACTTGGAAGGAAGAAGAAGAAGAATACAAAAGTTACATGGGATTAAAGAGAAACTCTAAGGGTCAGTTTCACCAACAGAGGTAACTGTATAATGCCAGTTTCCCCCTTATATAATACATAGTTTAAACTGGAATAATACAGTTACCTCTGTTGGTGAAACCGACCCTAAGAGTTTTCAAAACATACTTTATAAGTGGGGCACACCGTAGCAAAGTGGTTAAGGCACTGCGCTACAAGCCGGAAGGTCGAGGGTTCAAGTCCCGGTGGGGTCAGGATTTTTAAACTGACCCAAACCTTCTGGCCCTGGTGTCGATTCAGCCTCTAACGGAAATGAGTACCAAGCTCTTCTTCTGGAGGTAAATGCGGCCGTCACGCAGGACTGACAACCCGGCTGACATCAAGTGCCGATTGTCCAGAAAAAGTGGGAGCCGTAACCTCCTACTACCCAAAGGGCCTCCTGAGGCCTGTAGTGGGATTACTTTTTACTTTACTTTACGTTACTTTACTTTATAAGTGTTCGATGTGAGCACCTTTCATCACAAGGCACACATCTAGCCGATAGTCGAATTCCGCCCAAACCTTGGTCAGCATATTTGGAGCAACAATCCGTGTTCTCGTGTCTAGAAGGTCTTCTTCTTTAACAGCTATGCAGTCCCATGTGGATCTTCGTCTCGATTACTGATTTATTCTATTCTTCTCTGTCCTTGGATCACATCTTCCATAGGTGATCCATCAGGATCTGTAACAATACTAGTAAAATTCATATCAAATTCCGTTGAGGTGAATAGTCATAAAATAAAAATTAAAATGTACCTGTTGGCAGGTGCCATCGTCCTCAACTTTGTTAAATAATGTATCAATAGAATGGACAAGAATAAAGTACCGAAACAGATGCTTCATTACAAAACACTAGGACAAAGAACTATTGAAAGACCCAGTAAAAGATGGACAGACCAATTATAGCATGAGATCGGAAGAGACCTTAAGGTCTAATCCTGATGATGATGATGATGATGATGATGTCTTATTAATTGGAGGCCTTTTGGAAGTTAACTTCCATCACCAACACGATGAGTATACGGCACCAGTTGTTGCATTTAAGACCATCAACGTATACAGCGTATTAAATGCAACAACTGTTGGCGCATACTCATCCAGCTGATGATGGAAGTTAATTTCCGAAAGGTCTCCAATTAATAATATTAATATAAATCAATTAACCTGGTCTTTACTTTAATCCAGCTTTTGTGGGCAATACAGAAATAATAAGAAAAATTACAATATTTACTCACACAAGCACTCATGCATACCTTTTAGTCCAGCCGAGGGTTAGGATCCATACCCCCGGATACCCTACCCTGGCTTACCGGACCAAAAACCAAAACAACATAGCTCTCCCCGAACTGACTGACGTCAACCAGACGATGACAAAATAACTGAATGAATGAATGACTCTGTTTACAACTTGCTTCACATATTTGAGTGTTCTGTGGAAGAGAAGTTGCGCACTTGCAGACACCGCAGAGGGAAGTGGTAGGAAGGTGAGTGGGAGTAAACACAAAGAGGAAGGAAATTGGCACAGTTCATTAATCTCACTGAAGTGGGAGGATAACAGTACATAGATGTAACGTACCAAAATTGTACTTTCGGTACAGTGTACATGTTCCCGAGTTTTTTGTCATTCTTTACATACACAGGTCATGCCGGGTGGCGTGTGGCATGTGAAATGTACCTAGTAAGGTGAGAGGTTAAACCGAGTTAGTGGAATGGAATGTTCCTTAACCCTTAAATTAGCAATTTATCCTATAGGATACGTCAATTGGCTTAAATTATTTAATATTTTTATTAAAATAGTAGCCTTTTATTCAGGCTTAATGATGAAATCTTCAGACTCGGGACCCAAGGCTTAAAAGTCCCTCCCGGAGGACTTGCTCCTTGGAGTTTTCCATCCTAAAAATCTTCAGACTCGGGACCCAAGGTTGAAAATCCCTCCCGGAGGACTTACTCCTTGGATTTTTCCACCCTAAAAAAAAAATCCATCGATACCGGCCGGGTTTAATCCCGCGAGCCTCGAGATCAGATGTAAGGAGCATAGCCACTATAGTCTCTCTGGTTTAACTTTACGAGAAATTTGTAGAATGAGACAACTATACTCACCTCTCTCACTCGCACCAGTGTTGGCGGTTTTTCTTCATCAGATGTTAATAGCGTAAGGGGGAATTGACAACAGGATGGGTTCTTTCTTTTGTATCTCGACTAAAGTGGTCAACGATCTACCCTTGTATCTCCATCTCTCTCTCTCTCTCTCTCTCTCTCTCTCTCTCTCTCTCTCTCTCTCTCTCTCTCTCTCTTCTCAAGTTATTAAGCTAGCTATATTATATCAATACTAGTAAATTCATATCAAATTCCGTTGAGTTGAAGTCATATGATGAAAGTTAAAAATTAAATTGTACCTGTTGGTAGGTGCCGTCGTCCTCAACTTGGTTAAAATATTGTATATAAAATTAACTGGAGCGCTTTCGGAAGTAATCTTCCATCTTCTGCAGGTTGAGTTTCCGCCACTTGTTGTGTATGGTGATGTATACTCCAACTGTCAAGAACAAGTCAGTTGCTGCTACAAACCGTTGGAGTATATATCACCGTACACAACAACAAGTAGCGGAAACTCAACCTGCAGAAGATGGAAGATAAATTCCGAAAGCGCTCCAGTTAATTTTATATACAATATTTTAACATAGTTGAGGACGACGGCACCTACCAACAGGTACAATTTAATTTTTAACTTTCAGCTATATTATAGTCCACTACGAATAAACAACTTCATATAGATGTTGGGCAGAATTAGAGAGACCAATCCCTATCGCCTGAGCCAACTAATTTGGTTCATTTTGTATGTTTATAAGTTGTTGAAAGGAAGGGGATTCAAATGTGTAACTAGCCAGAGACACGTGTGTGATGTAAATGTCTACATCTGATGATTGTGTCGCTCAAATCTGCAGACGTGTATCTGTTAAGATAACATATCTACCATGTCAACTGTCATCTGTATCAGACAAGCACTTAACATTTTCACTAATAATATTTACTCGCGTCCACAGGTGTCAGCCCGATCGTTCACTCCACTTTTTAACTATCAATATAGTATCAAACGTTTCTTCAGTGACGGTTCCCTTTCTCTAAAATATATTAATAATAATAATAATAATCTTGTATCTTGTAAGCCCATGTTTCCCTTAACAGAGATTTAGGCGCTCTCCTCCTATAGGGAAGAATTTGAACCATATTAATTTAGTTACACTAATTTTCGTACAGATGTCACTTGAGTGGTCGGTGGTCAGCGTTCCGCCTCATACTGACATCTAGGAACCCTAGGTAGTACTAGGACGGGAAAATTTGGTAAATTTTGCGTAGAGACCTTTCATTCAGGCTTAAGGATCTTTTACGTGCCTGAAAATCTTCAGACTCGGGACCCACGGCTTAAAGTCCCTCTTGGAGGACTTGCTACTTGGATTTTTCCATTCTAAAAAATCCATCGACCACGGCCGGGTTTGAAGCCGCAACCCTCGGGACCACAGGCAAGGAGCATAAACCCCAGTCCACCGCGGCCGATTATGAAATATACACATTTTAGTCTACTCTATTACTACTTAAATATATTCACTAAATAATAAGGGATATAATAATATATTATAATGTTTATAAAGAAGGAATCCTTTATGGATTATATCCATAAATACGAAGATAATTGAATACAATGGATGCCCAGAGATAGGATCCCCAGCCAATTTTGAACTACCAACCACAGGGAAAGAGATCGATTGGACGTCCGCCAAAAAGATGGAAGGAGAATTTTTGTAGATGTATCAGTTCTTAAAGGACTGTAACACGCCAGGACGATGATGATGATACAAAAAAAAAAATAAAACCCTATAAAAACAGTACATAGTTTAAAGATAAAGACAAACAACTTTTTCAAGCCAAATAATTAATTGGATGGTGTTATGCATCAACCGGCTATGCGCCATTATCTAGGTTTCGAGAAAACGCATTTAAACTCACTAATTATTGTAGCACCAAATGAACAATACTGCACATTGCAAGTTATTTTCCTTGTTTTCCAATCTTAGAGCGGGAACATTTGGCGATTAGCTGCATGATGCAAAATTTAGATTAGCATTTATGAAGATATGTTTCATAGGCGTTTGTAACAAAACCTAGAATCTGTGATAGGACTGATGGCATTTACTTGTGTCTTTATCAGTAAGTTTATGTTTAAATATTTGGTGCTAAAAGTGAGCGTACCAGGGTTATAACTTTTTGGACTTTTGTGAAATAAAATGAATTACTTTGCATTGAATGGGTGAACTTTTACTTAAAACCATTGAAAAAGGCCTTCATTTCACTGAGATTCAAGAAAAGGTCACCGCCAAATATATTTATATATCAATATGTAATATTGATATCTTAATATTTAAAAATTACGTGTCACGTTGTTTGTCCGCGATGGAATTCTAAACTACTGAACCAATTTTGATAAAATTTTGCACACTGTGTGCTGTTTGATCCAACTTGAGACCTACGGTTGTTTATAACTAAATTTATAGTCGTATTATTTTTATTGCAAATTATTTGTTTATTATTTAACAAAGAGTTATAATTATCTGTGAGTTCCATGCGATTCTAACAGATGACGGTGTAAGGTAATTGGTTTATTATTTAACAAAGAGAGATCCAGGCGGATCTGCTTTTTGTTGCAACCGCGAAATTGAATTGAATTACAAATATTGATTATTTCATAATATAAGTGTATTCAGTGTTTGTTATATTTTCAATATATTGATAAAAATATTAATTTTGTGTGTGAGTATTAGTTTTAAGTAATCTGGCCGAAAGACAGCAACTTAATTTAAATTTAACTGGACCGAGAAGGGACATTGAACAATATGGCGAATCAGTTCTAGAGACCATGAATGATAAGATATCAAGTGAATTTCCGCAAATTGGTATAGGCCTATGTGACATAAATCTTACATTTAAGAAAAATGTCAATTTAAAAACATATGAAGGTCCTAAAGAACGGAATAACAGAACTGTAAGTAGCCTAAGTCTGTTAGTTATAATAATATGCCTAATATTACAGAAACAATCTCGATGCCTCAATTAAATGAAAAACAAGATGACTATAATATATCACAAGATGATATTACTATCCAGAGACTTCTTGATGATGATGAGAATCCAAACTGCCAACAAGTTCGTAGAAAAAAACCGAAATTATAATGGAATCAGCAAAGCCTCCTCAAAATATTCCATCAATAAATGTATATAATCCTTATGATACACTAATGGATGATACTGAGATTGCAGACAACATAAATTCATCTCAGTCAACAAAACCACTTCCACATAAACCACCACCCATATTTATACCGGGTGTAGTTAACGTACCAGAACTAAAAAATTGTGTAAAAGAAAAACTTTCTGATTTAGATTTCTCACTTAGTTTACTACAACATAATTTAACGTATACCTTAGTCACAGCAACGCGTGGCCGGGACTTCTATATATATATATATATATATATATATATATATAAAACAAAGTCGGATTAGTTATACTATTTATAACTCAAGAACTGCTGGACCCATTTTTATGATCTTTGATTTGTTGGATTTGTTTCCGTCCCGAATAGCAGATAACTATTAAAACTTACTTACTTACTTACTCACTGGCACTATCGAACCCGTAGGTTCATGGCCGCACGGACATAAGCTCTCCATACATCCCTATCCTGAGCTAATGCTTTCCAATCATTCCCTGTATAATCTACTTCCCTCAAATCATACTTAATGTTGTTCTCCCACCTCATTCTTGGTCTACCAACTGGGCGTTTTCCTTCTGGCTTTCCTACAAGAAGTTTCCATGCACGTCTTTCATTCCCCATACGCGCAACATGTCCTGCCCATCGCAGTCTACGGGACTTAACTGTTCTTATTATATCTGGCTTCCTATAAAGACCATGTAGTTCATTGTTATGTAGTCTTCTCCATTCACCTGTCTGTTCATCTCTCTTTGGTCCAAAAATTTTCCTAAGAACTTTATTCTCAAATACTCGTAATCTCCTTTCCTCCCTTAAAGTAAGAGTCCATGTTTCGCACCCATATAATATAACTGGTAGAATAATAGTTTTTATAGTTTTATATATTTTCAGCTTAACGTTTTTTGAAAGGAGTTGGGACATGAAGAGTCTCTGCAATGCATAATAGCATGCATTTCCAGAATTGAGCCTAGTTTTTTATTTCTTTGTGCATCTCATTCCTATTTGTGATTATTGTTCCTAGGTATTTGAATTCAGCCAATTCCTCAAAATTTCCCTCATTTGTCATTAGCTGTCCATTTCCATTATATAATGTATTTCTACGTGTGACCATATATTTAGTTTTACTGATATTTACTTCCAGTCCTAATTTCTTAGTGTTACTCAATAGTGTGTGCGTGTTGGCCTTTAGTATCTCCTCGCTATCGGCCAGTAGTACTACATCATCAGCATAAACTAACAGCTTATTAATACCATTCAGTTGTAAGCCTTCCTCATTCTTTAAAGATTTAATGGCATGCTCTAGTACTAAATTAAATAGTAGAGGAGATAGTGCATCTCCTTGCTTCAACCCATTCTGGATTTCAAAAGTGTCTGAAAAACTGTTTGCCTACACGCACCCTACTCGTTGAGCCATTTAGACACATTCGTATAAGTCTAACTAACTTTTTAGGAATTCCGAACTCCAGCAGGATACTATATAACTTCTCCCTCTTAATTGAATCATATGCTTTTTTGAAGTCTACGTATAGTTGATGTACAGTACCATTATATTCCCATTTCTTTTTTAAAATCTGTCTTATACAAAAATCTGATCTGTTGTAGACATGTTTCTTCTAAATGCACATTGATGATCTCCTAGAATGTCATCAATATAGGGAGTAAGTCTGCTTACTAATATATTTGTTAGAATTTTGTACGAAGTTGAAAGTAATGAGATGCCCCTATAGTTGTTGCAATCAGTTTTATCTCCTTTCTTATAAATTGGTACGATAATTGATTCCTTCCATTCATCTGGAAGAGCTTCTTTTTCCCAAATCATAGTAAGCAACCAGCGTATCTTGTCCATCAATTTTTCTCCCCCTGATTTTATCAGTTCTGCTGGGATCTCATCTGAACCTGATGCTTTATACATCTTCAATTTTAAAACATCGGAAAAATTAACGTAAAAATATTTAAAGGCGATACGACGTTCGCCGGGCCAGCTAGTATATTCATATATCAATATTTAATATTAATTTGGGGGTGACCTTTTGTTGAAGCTCAGTGAAATGAAAGCCATTTTCAATGGTTTTCAGCAAAAGTTCACCCATTCATTGCACAGGAAATATTTTATTTCACAACAGTCCAAATAGTATAACCCTAGTGCATACACGTACTTAATGAGCCAATGCAACAGATGGCATCAAAATCTCTCTTTTTTTTAATGACGCTTAGCTGGTTGATGCACAACATCGTCCAATTTATTGATTAATAAATTTCCCACTAGAGGAGTAACAACCTCGTTAAAAAACCAGGGTTCAGTTGGCTCCGACTGATAGTACTCTGTAAGGGCCCCTAGCCAGGGTTACGGTGAAGACCTCAACGGCAGAGTCGGCGCAGGAGTCCTTCATCACGGCGGATCTGGCGGAAGAGGCAACCCTATCTCTAAGGGAAATAGAGAAACGCTGCCTTGCGGTGAAGAGGGATCTTCAAAGGCTATGGGAGGAAAACCCAGACAGAAATTTTCCTGGTCCTCCAGGTTGGGAGTTTATGCTGTGGGCCAGCTCCCCACACATTAGAAAAAAAAACAAAATGCTAAAAGACCAAATCAATCAAAGCCGGACAGAAAAAAGTATGAAAGACAAAAGCAACGAAAACGGGGGGCTAAGCATCGAAGATGCCCAAGACCGTAGGCTTTGGAGGTTTGGCACGGGAAGACGGCAGCAGCTGTAAAAACCCGAAGATAAAGATAGAGATAGAGAGGAGCACCCATGTCTCGTGTGGGACAATCGGGGATCTGTAAGTCATAGTAAATAAGACTCAAGAAGTAGAGTGAAGGAGGCAAGGAATGCAATAGTTGCGAGTTTCTGCCATAATTGCAAGTAAACATTAATACATCTCAAGGATTGTATGATAAAAAGTTTGAATCACTCTGTATTTTTACCGCATCCTTGATAAACTATTAAGCTAGTTATTTCTATTAAGGCAGTTGATCCTTCATCGCAAGTAGAAATAAGTTTCTGTCCGTGATGTAAATTTGTGACACCTTGAATTAATGTTCTGTTTCAGCGTGGTTTTATAAAACTATATTTGTTTAATTATATCCATAAACGGAAACTGGTCTGGTCGGCTGTACCTTTGAAGTGTGAACTATGGCGCCTCATACTTTCACAGGATCACGCCCCTCGGTAAGAATAATGAAGATGAATTTTATTATTATAGTGATATAGATCTCTAACCCAACTTAATTTGTATAATAAAGCACTTCTATCAACCTGCTTATTAAATTAGTATGCTATACTTCATTCAATACAAGACTGACTTTTTCAGGTAAAAAACCTTAACTGTCTAGTTCATAATTAACTAACTAACTCACTGGCAGTATCGTGCGGACATAAGCTCTCCATACATCCCTATCATGAGGTAATGTTTTCCAATCATCCCTATATAATCTACTTCCCTCAAATCATAGTTAATGTTATTCTCCCACCTCATTATTGGTCTACCAACTGGGCGTTTTTTCCTCTTGTTTTCCTACAAGAAGCTTCAATGCACGTCTTTCATTCCCCATTCGTGCTACATGCCCTGCCCATCGCAGTCTACGAGACTTTACTGTTCTTATTATATCTGGCTTCCTATAAAGACCATGTAGTTCACTGTTATGTAGTCTTCTCCATTCGTCTGTCTGTTCATTTCTCTTTGGTCCAAAATTTTCCTAAGAACTTTATTCTTAAATACTAGTAATCTCCGTTTCTTTCTTAAAGTAAGAGTCCATGTTTCGCATCCATATAATATAACTGGCAGAATAATAGTTTTTTGAAAGGAGTTGGGACGTCAAGAGTCTCTGTAATGCATAATAGCACACATTTCCAGAATTGAGCCTATGTTTAATTTCTTTGTGCATCTCATTCCTATTTGTGATTATTGTTCCTAGGTATTTGAATTCAGCCACCTCCTCAAAATTTCCCTCATTTGTTATTAGCTGTCAATTTCCATTATATAATGTATTTCTATGTGTGACCATTTAGTTTTATTAATATTTACTTCCAGTCCCAATTTCCTAGTGTTACTCAATAGTGTGTGCGTGTTGGCCTTCAGTCTCTAGTTCGTACGCAGAGTAAAAAAAAAGTCCGTCACGCAGGAACCGCATAAACTAAGCGAAATCTTTGCAAATCTAATTAAATCGTTCGATTTTGCAAGTTTACTAAACATACATTTCTTAATTCATTCTTATGAAAAGATAGCTATAGGCCTATAATCTTAGGAGAAATCTGACATGATAAGAGCATGCAGTTCACGTACCTGGTTCGTCTCTGGTCCAAAAATTTTCATAAGATCTTTATTCTCAAATAATCGTAATATTTTCTCCTCCATTAAAGTAAGTGACCAAAATGAACTCTGCGGCGCGAGAGACCTAGAAGGCATTTGGCCTACCAGCCGGCTCCTGTGTTAATCACATAGGTAGACGATAATTCAGTCAATGTAGAGGTGACATGTGGTCACTATGTCGGGTCCCCCATCCATTATAGCTCGTATTCTCAAACCTGGAGCGCTACTTGTTGTCGCTACCATAATTCTTCACGATGCTGGGTGGGCACCGGTCCCATACTGCTCTACTTTTCAATTTTGTACTAGAACATGCCATCAAATCTTAGGCTTAATTCTGAAAATATATGGTATAATGCACTTCAGGGAGTCTTGTCGTCCCAACTTCTGTAAGAAAAACATTAAACTGAAAATATATAAAAATTATTATCCCAGTTATTCGGATGCGAAACATGGATTCTTATTTGAAGGGAAGAGAAACATAACGAGTACTTGAGTACTTAGGAATTTTTTTGGACCAAAGAGAGATGAACAGACAGGCGAGTGGAGAGGATTGCATAACGATGAGCTACATGATGTTTATAGAAAAAACAGATATAACAACAATAGTTAAGTCGCGTACATTGCGATGAGCATGACATGTGGCACAAATGGGGAATGAAATAGAGGTATAAAAACTCCTGTAAGTAAATCAGAGGTAAAGCGCCCAGAAGCTAAGCCAAGATCAAGGTGGGATAATATAATTTTCCATGGTTTGAGAAAAGTAATTGCAAACATTAGCTCAGGATAGGGATGTTTGAAGAACTTACTTTCGCGTAGCCATGAACCTACGGATTCGATAGTGGCAGTAAGTTGTTTAATATTATTATCATTATTATTATTCTTTCTATTTCTATCTATATATCTTCGCATTTTTACATCTGCTGCCGTCTTCCCGTGCCAAATCTCCAAAGCCTACCATCTTGGGCATCTTCAATGCTTAGTCCTCTTGCTTTCTTCTTGTTTTCCTTCCATGTTAACTTTGGTCTCCCCCTTTTCTTCTTTCTGGTCGGATTATTATTATTATTATTATTATTATTATTATTATTATTATTATTATTAAATTACATTCTACTCTACTACTACGGTTTCGAGATAATGATGCCTCTATGCCGCGAATCCAGATTCGATCCCCGATCTGGACAAATTTCTCGAGGTTTTTCTTCATCTGTAAGACAAATGTCAGGAAACGTTTAAGGCCCAAATACTCCCCGAACAACGTCTGGAAATCACAGTCGTCCATATCTTATTCGCCTTGTTTAGTCTTCTGTGAATTAATGAATGGTTTGTCTTGTCTTAAATGTTCGTGTTGTTTCCGAGATGGCCCTGGCATTGAGCTGACCACTCATCCAGGGAAGTCCTCCATGTTATTGTGTAGTCAAAAAAGTATGAGTGTGACCCAGATAATAAATTCCGTCCCGACAGGCCGTCTCCCTGTAAGGCGTGGGACAAGTAAAAGTACATTTATGTGAGAGTTCAAGCTAAGGTTAAACAAATTATTATTAAATTTAATTTTAAATGATTGAAGGTTAAACGCCAGCAGGTAAATAAATAAAATAAATTACTTCCTCTGTGTGTTTTATGTGCATCAATTGTGGAGTTAGCAGACTATTAAAACCAACGTAATGAAGCGTGAATGACTGGGTCACTCAACTTGCAGTCACATTGTTCTGTTTATTATGTTTGTATAATACCACCAGGCTAATGCATTTCTTTACGATGCATTGTTTTGCTGCTACTGCTGCAAATTGAAAAATTTCTATTCATGTTTATCTTACTCTTTTTTGTCACTTGCAAGGTGTGCTTCTGCTTGGAACTTGAGAATTACGTGTGGTTCATTCCATCATCACAAATGCCTACTTACCATAGGCCTATATTCTCATATATATCAGATTTATAAATACTGTATTTGAAACATTATTATTATTATTATTATTATTATTATTATTATTATTATTATTATTATTATTATATTTTATTATTATTATTATTATTATTATTATTATTATTATTATTATTATTATTATTATTATTATTATTATTAATCTGGTATCATGACAGCTGCCGCCGTCTTCCGGAAACCAAACGCCATTCCTCTCTGTCCATCTACTGATCTTCCTCCAATCCTCTGATATTCATAGCTGCTTGAACCTTTTCTATCTAAGTTTTCTCCTCTCTTCCTTCTTTCCATTGGGATCCATTCCATAACAATTTTAGCAATATTTGCTCTGGCATTTTTTTGACAGGGCCATACCACTGTAATCTTTTCTTTTCTATAATGTCTATGATGTCCGGCTCGTCTTACACACCCATAATTTCTCTTATTTCTTTATTTCGCCATCTATTCATTCTAGATTTTCCAGCTGATCTTCTTAAAACATCCATTTCTGTACTTAAAATCGTTTTCATTTCCCTGGTAGGAATTTACCAAACTTCAGCACCATATGTTTAAATACTCTGAAATATGGTTTGATATATTTGTAATTTTATATTTTTTATAATATTCTTGCTCCACCAAACAGAGTTTAAAGCATGTATTGTTTGTTTTGTTTCTGCGGTTCTATTTTTAATTTCCAATGTGTTATCGCCTGAAAGGTCTAATTTTGTTCCTAAATGAGTGCATTCAATACTAGGTTTTAGTTGTTTTCCATTGTTGAAATTTATATTTTCCTTTTCTTTCCTATACACAGACATATTTAGTTTTCTCTGTATTTATATAAAGTCCCCATTTTTCATATTATTATTTTAGTTACTATTATTATTATTATTATTATTATTATTATTATTATTATTATTATTATTATTATTATCCATTGTATTTAATCTTTCACCTTATATGTAGGGCTATATTTGCATGGCACATCGCCGGGCCCTACAGTGGCACTACCTGTTGGAGAGAGATTTTAAATTTTGGATCACACGCATACTTTAGCGAATTCCGAAGGTAAGAAGCTATTGAGATTGTTCTCATGAAACTATTTTTGAAAATGTACATATCTTCACCGATACTATCTAGTAGAGGCCAAAAATGACCATGATCAAAATTTGTATGTATGTGTGTTTTGTTTTTTTCGTTAACGCTTTAGCGGCCGCAATTTTTGTTTTATCAAACCAAACTTGGTTTATAGCTTAATAAAAAAACAAATTAAGGTCGAGTTCGTTAACCAGCAAAATCGGACCATTAACTAACTAACTCACTGGCACTATCAAACCCATAGCTTCATGTCAGCGCGGACATAAGCTCTCCATACATCCCTATTCTGGGCTAATGTTTTCCAATAATTTCCTGTATAATCTACTTCCCTAAAGACCATTAGGAGTATGAAGTCACCAGAATAGTAAATAAAAAAAATCACTACCGGTTGCAGTTGTTTATGTTTCGCATCGGAACTCATTGTGTACAATTAAAATAAAACGAGGAAGATATAAAAAAATAGCGAAATCCGACAATTATAAGTGGAGCGTGAAACCGGAAATAAAAAATTCGCTCTCGCAACCGCCATTTTTACTTGATCGCTATGTATGTCGTACAATTAAATGAACCCTTGAACTAGTAATGAATGCTGTAAGCTATATTGATTTAATTTATTTAATATTTTAAATAAAGTAATAGGAGACTGCAACCACATGGCAGTATACCACTTAATAGATTATATAATTTAGACATCCTATTATTTACATAGGCTCAATTCTGGAAATGCGTGCTACTATGCATTGCTGAGACTCTTGATGTCCCAACTCCTTTCAAAAAACGTTAAACTGAAAATATATAAAACCATTATTCTGGAAGCAACACATAGACAGAATGAATGAAGATAGATATCCAAAACAAATAACAAAATACAAACCTAAAGGCACCCGAGATGTGGGCAGACCTAGAAAGAGATGGGCTGAAGTCGGAACGGGTCAACAGACCTAATCCATGAATGAAGATGATGATGACCATTATTCTACCATGGACTCTTACTTTAAGGGAGGAAAGGAGATTACAAGTATTTGAGAATAAAGTACTTAGGAAAATTTTTGGACCAAAGAGAGATGAACAGACAGGTGAATGGAGAAGACTACATAACAATGAACTACTTGGTCTTTATGGGAAGCCAGATATAATAAGAACAGTTAAGTCTCGTAGACTGAGATGGGCAGGACATGTTGCACGTATGGGGAATGAAAGACGTGCATGGAAGCTTCTTGTAGGAAACCAGAGGTAAAACGCCCAGTTGATAGACCAAGAATGAGGTGGGAGGATAACATTAACTATGATTTGAGGGAAGTCGATTATACAGAAAATGATTGGAAAGCATTAGCTCAGGATAGGGATGTATGGAGAGCTTATGTCCGTGCGGCCATGAACCTACGGATTCGATAGTGCCAGTGAGTAAGTAAGTATTATTTGCAGATGACATTGTGTTTACAGCGAATTCAGATGATGACCACTCTTTTCACCAAATTAGATTAAACTACAACATGGAAATCTCAACAGAAAAATCTAAAGTCATGGCTTTTCTAGGAAAAGACCCAGTTCGCAGTAAAATTATTAGTAATAATAGAACATTATAACAAACTAACACATTTACCTACAATACCAAGTTACAAACGAAGAGGAAAAGATTTTAGTCAAAAAATTATAAAATTTAACATATTAACAGAAATTATTTTCAAGGCAAACACACTACAGCAACTCACACGAACTACAATTTATAAAACACTGGCCAGACCCATATTATGTTACGGCAGTGAGGCCTGGACAATTCACAGTGTAGATAAACAAAGACTAACTGCGGCAGAAATGAAATTTATGAGACGTGCTGCAGGTTACTCAAGAACAGACCATAAAAGGAATTCTGAGATCCTCGAAGAATTACAAACAGAATCAATCATGGAATATGTGCAAAAAATACAGAAACAACTAGAAATCTCACGTAAAAAGAATTAACAGAAAGAATACCACTCCAAATCTTGAATACCAGCCACCAGACAAGAGATCTTTGGGCAGATCCTTCAAACGTTGGATTGAGACCGTAACAGACCGCTAGGCCTATCACATGAAAGGAAGAAGAAGAATAATGATAAAGTAAAAGAAAATGGAGCAGCGTATATTTAAATTGGTGTCAAATTATACAAGAATATGCAATAGGTTCTTTGGTTCATGTCTGTAATGATGATAATGACATAAAAACTCATCTGCGCATTCTATTTTATTTTATGTCTAAAAAGGCGATAATGATGTTTAAAAAATCTTATCTGCGCATCTTGTTCTTTAGTTTTATGCCTAAAATGATGAAAATCGTGTTTGGATTTGTGTCTAGAATAATAATGATCATGGTATTCTTATTAGTTCTTTGCAAATAAGTTGAATCTTGCAGTAGAATTCAATAAATACGGTTTTAGAGAAATCCCTTTCCTTCTGAAGGATTAAATTTGAAATCCTGGAGTCGAGAGGTCTATGAATAGTGAAACGAAAGGAAATATTTATAAGTTATTTCCATTCCGGCGCACGTGGCGTACCCAGACCTCGGAATTTGTCAATATTTGAAAGGAACGGAGTAAAGGAAAGTGTAACTTGTCCTATGTAAACACGAGACAAGTTCCTCGAGCTCCGAACCTCATTCTGAACAATATGTAACCGCAAACAATCAGTGTTTAATGTTCCGATTAACTACACTGTAACACATTAATTATACTTCAACACTTGCGGGTCTGCGTAAATAGATAAACTCATATTTCCTGACTTGTGTAACCCTTTCCTGAATATTTTAAAACTCGAGTTTGCTTAGACTGTAAAGTTTTAAATTCGTATTCGGGAGATCCCTTCTCCAAACCCCGATGTTGCAAAAAACTGACTTTCCCCCCCCCTCAATAGTCCAGTTTATTCTTCTTCTTCTTCTTCGGCTTTCCCCCACTTATAGGTTTGCCGTCTTCATTTTCCATTAATCTCTATCATTCCAATCTCCCTCTTCCAAATTCCTATCATCCATTATAGTTCTGACGTAGGTTTTCCATTTCCATCTTGGTCTGCCACGTTTATTTATTCCAGGGGGTGACCACTGGTATATATATTATATAGTCCAGTTTAATTGTGCTTACTTACTTACTCACTGGCACTATCGAACCCGTAGGTTCATGGCCGCGCGGACATAAGCTCTCCATACATCCCTATCCAAAGCTAATGCAATGTTGTTCTCCCACCTCTTGGTCTACCAACTGGGAATTTTCCCTCTGGCTTTCCTACAAGAAGCTTCCATGCACGTCTTTCATTCCCCATACGCGCAACATGTCCTGCCCATCGCAGTCTACGAGACTTAACTGTGATAAGATATTAAATATAAAATTGGTACCTGGTAAGTCAGTCATCCTCAACTAAATAACACTGGTCAACATGATTTTTGTCTCATGATTACCAATAGTTGTACTTAATGCAGTTTATTACCGTGTTTTCAAATATGTATTCGGAATCTCTCCATCACCCACAGTTTTTATTTAAATTTCAATGAATGGATTTAAATAATTATTGTTTTAATAAACGTTTTTTCGTCCATTTGTCCATTGTAAAATAAAACCAAATGAGCTAAGTCAGGAGATTTCAGCTATGGGAAAGAGACATCAAGGCAAATGGAATCGTAATATGCTGGCCTATTATTGTTGGACCATCAAGAGGGATGCTCCACAGGCGAAATATAGCAGAAAATCGTCATTTCTTACTTTCTAGGTGAGTCCGAATGTTCGAATATTGTGTTGTTACGAATGTAGATAATATTAAACTGTTTGAAATTATAAATTCCTGTCTCTCGGAAACCTTGCGTGATGGAGAAAAATCGATATCATATTTGAATTCTGGAGAAAAAATATTATCAGAATTGCGTATTTTTCTTTCTGAGACAAAAAAAAAAGTTTATTTTTTTGTTGCTCAGTGTTACTAGTAGTTCCAGTATGGAGGCCTTTCAAAAGCGATGTTTCATCTTCCAGTTAAATTGCAGAAGATGGAACATTGTTTTTGAAAAACCTCCATACTTGAACTGCTTGATGAAGTTTAATAATTTAATCAATTGAGTTGGTGTTTACTTGATGAAAATCCATAGTTATTAATTAAATAAAAATAAAACTTAGTTTTATTTGATTTTCATATTTATTAAGATATAATTCAGTGACAGCTGTACCTTCTTCAGACATGTTAAATTATGTTCAGTTGATATGTTCTATAATAACACAATTCATAATTTGTTAACATGTCTGAAGAAGGTACAGTGTACCGAAACAGCTGTCATTGAATTATATCTTAATAAATATGAAAATCAAATAAACTAGGTTTTATTTTTATTTAATTAACATTATATTAGTTGAGGGCGGCTGACTTACGAGGTACCAATTTTAAATTTAATATGAATAACCTCAACGGTGCTTTAATATAAATTTTAAAAGTGTTGATTTAATAAAGTGCTGCATTTCACAATAATATTAGCGACTTTTTAAAGTTACTTTTTTTTATGAAACTGCAGAAAACATTATTACAGGGTGTTGCAGGTTTGAGAAACCGCCAGTATTCATATAACTTATTACTTCGGACGACGGTATGAAACATACAGGGTGTAAATAAGTTCCCATTACAGACTTTGAGGGCGTGTAGTGGGGACCAAGACGGCTACATTTAGCATAGGAACTCATATGCAGAAACGTATAGTTTTCCCGCTACATGTAAAGTATTACAAATGTCTCCTGCTTTTAGTCTGGGTCCACAAGAAGGACTCGATGTGACGACCATCTACGTCAACACACATACGGTACCTCCGTATCACGTTCTAGTACAAGTGACCTGGATCCCTTGGTCCTGTAACATCCGCCGCAACTAAACCCGCGCCAGTAGGCCCTTCTCGGAAGCCATAGGGGTCTCACTTCCTATGTTTATGATTTAAATACCAACTCTTCATTTACCTGCGGTATATAATAATTCCTGACGCCATCATAGAAAATTAGAGATGTTATGTGATCCCATAGGCAGTAGTCTAGAGGGGTCAAGTCGGGACAACGTGCAGGGGTTTTCGCGCCCAAAATGTGGAAGAATTGAATGTGTGTTGTGATATTTTGCGTGCCTGTAGCGAGAAAACTTTACGTTTCCAGACATGGATTCCTATGCTAAATGTATCCATCTTGGTCCCTACAACACGTCCTCAAAGTCTGTAATAGAAATTTAGTTACACCCTCTGTACAATGAGGTAAAAGACTGACTGTTCGAACACCTATTGTGAGAACATACCTTTCAATTAAAAGTTAAATGTGTAGAAATGATTGCATTCAATTGCGAACTTTATGAGTGAGAGCATAATTCACCTGCGCATAATTCATAGACGAAGCGTTTTGAGAGTGTGTGTTCTTTAACAAAGAAAATGGTCTTCTGTGTATGGCTTATCATTTGTCTCAGTTCTCAGTGAGGTATTTTTGTATACAGTAAAAGCTCCTTATTCGTGTTTTCATTATTCACTGTTAAAAAAATTGCGACACAATTCCTGTATTCGCGGCTAAAAATGTCTCTTTCCAGGATCATGTTAAAAGGATTACATAATCATCATCAACAACAAGGATTAAGCCCAATGGCCTGTTCCGATCTCATTATAGGTCGAATTGGTCCTTCCATCTCTTCAATGGTCTTCCCAACATTCTTCTCCCTGGTTTATAATTATACATTCTTCTTGGTATGCGCTGTTCATTCATTCGTAATACGTGCTGAAGATAAGCATTTTGATAATATTTTATTCTTTCACAGAGATTAAATATATTAAGTTCTGTTCTTATATCTTCGTTTTCTTTTTATCGGTCCTTTGGTATCCTGCTATTGCTCTCAACATCTTCATTTCAGCAGCCTCTATTTGTTTACTATCAGCCTTTGTTAATGTCCAGGTTTCACATCCATAGATAAGAGATGGAACTGCCAATACTTTGTAAAACTTCAAAATAGTTTCTTTTCTAGCTTTATTCAATAAAGTCGTTGAATTGTGCTACATATATAATTGAATCGTTGTATTTTAGTGCGTTTATCTAAATTTCTATCATTGCCTAAATGACATCCCAAGTAATTAAAATTATGAACTTGGTCTATAATTACATTGTTTATAGTTATTTTTGTTGTTATTGCACGTTTTCCTTTCAGAGCTAATATTTTTGTTTTAGATGTAGATATTCTTAAATTGTATAAATGATTACTACCATTTATTAACCAATCGGGAACATTTTTTTACTGCGGACACAAATTAATATCAAAGTAAAAAAACCTTATTGTCACTAAGCCACCGCCGTCGTATTTCACGCTCCGCTATGTCCGTTACAAATGCCGCCCTCGCCACGATCGGTGTTTTATTGTTTCAACTTGTCATTCGTTGCAATAACTTGGATTGTGTAACACGCGTCTGTTCTGCTTTGTTGTCAATTTATTATCTCGAGTAAAATGAAATAAAATTAGTTCCGAAACGGAAAAGAGTAGAGTTTCCGTTTAAAGTAAAACAGAACTGCTTAGACCGTTCATACGCGTTGGCGAGTCGTTTGCGTCTGTATCACGCTGTATCAATGAATCAACTGTACGATTCATCATGAAATCCGAAGACAAAATAAGAATTATATCTCTAAATTCACAGATGAATAGCAATCTGAATTGAAAAGCATTTTAAAAGCGGCAAACAGGAAAAATGTACTAACTTCTTTAAGCCCTTTCCTAAGCCTAACAATAATTAATATAAGTTGTTCAAAATCTTCATTTGATTAATTTTATTTTGACTATTTAACTCATGCCCCAAATGGGAGTCAATGACCAATCACATTTCTATGATTTTTTATTTTCAAACCACTCACAGTCGTGTTTCGCCTAGAATTTACCGACTAAAGTTTATCGTAATAAAGAAAGCATATCCTTTTTAACATTCTAAATAGGTCATAGCATTATTTTGCAGTGACTGACTCTCTAAGAAATACGGCTACCAGATTGTATATATAGTGCATGGATGTCAACAGAAAGCGCATACGAGAGATAACATAAAAACATTTGTAACAATTGATTATACCTAAAAAAAAAAGAAACCACTGTTTGCACTTTCATAAACGAATTATTTTCCAGGAAATGACGCAGAAAAATATAATTGACATATTTACATCATAGGACATCAGAAATTAATTAATACCTATAACGTTTGGTTATACATTTCTCCACTAGGGTGCATTCTTACAATGTGCGATCTTAGGCTATAAATAATATGATCTGGTTGCAGTGATGAACAAAAGAAGCAATGAAGCGTACCAATCGTTTTTCATTTGTTTTCAAAACATCGCCGTTAGATTAAATATATAAAATATTTTAAAGTAACTATATTTTAAATAGTGATTTGTGAGTAAACAGCTTAATTGTATTCGTTAAATTGTCCTAACAAATGCCACTCTTGATTACGTAATTCTCTAGATAGATTCATTCCTCACTTCGTGAGTCGTGAATTTATCGATAATTTGGAAATCACTCGTGGCATTACTTATGATAATTTTTATTTTATTTTGGAATTTTGGAACGTATCCTCTATATACCCACATAAATTACCATTCCATATTCATGATTTTTGTATTCGCGACTTATTTACGGAACATATCCCCGCGAAGAAGAAGCGTTTAATGTATATCCCAAACTTACTAACAACTTAATTGAAATTCTTTGGTTCTTCCTATCGGCGGAATGAAAAGAAAGGAAAGGGTTTGTATCAGATTAGTTTTATTGTCTATTCTTACTTGTAAGCCAGCTGCAGTACACGTAATAGCCCAGGATATAAATTATTATATCAATTACATGACGACTTAATACAATGTTACACGCATTTCTGGGTCCGGAGCCAGACTAGAAATCTTGTCGCTGTGAACCAGACGGCGTCTCCGCCTGCCTGGAGTGACTTTCTTCCCGTCTTCAGAGGAATGCAATAATTACATATCTCACCAACTTACTTATGTTTTCACCTCATCATGATTTTTTCCCAGAATGTCTCTTGTGTAGACTATTTAGATACTTTGTTTGTACTATTCTAATCTTAACTAATTATATTGATATAAGTGCAGAACTAGAGGACAACGGGTTAGTTATGGTCATATAACCAATATGTTCTGAAAGCATTTCCATCCATCCATCCAATGGCTGATTGGCTCAAATTCGAGATTTGGCCTCCCGTAACTTCTGCCTGCAATAATTTCTATTTTGTGCAGCAAGCCTCCAGTTATGACACTTAGGTAGGTTTGCACCATCTTCCTTAATACCATCCTCCCATCGTTTTTTCGGTCTTCCAACTCATCTATTCCCCAGCAGTTGAGAAGACGAACCTACGAGGTACTTAATTTGTATATAGCAACAAATTGCCTATCATATAGATCGTTTCCCAACCTGTGGTTCGCGAACCCCCAGGAGGTTCGTCAAATATTTCAAGGGGTTCGCCAAAACTTTTCCGTAATGGCGGGTTTCGAGGTTAGGTATATTATTGTTTCTTTCATTTCTGCAGCATTGTTATAATAACAATAATTTCATTTATATACACAATTTTAATGTTTACACATCTTTCTGTGACTAAAGTTTTATTTATCTTCTCCACTCGTCTCTCTCTCCATCCAATCCATGCCCTACAGTTCTCTTGCTCTCATTCCAGTTCTTATTTCCTGCATCTACGAGTTTTGAGGTCTTTCCTCTCCTTCTTCCAGGTGGACACCATTACAATGTTTTCCTGGATAATATTTCTTCTTGCATTCGTTGTACGTGCCCATACCAATTTAATTGCTTATACCGTATATAGTCTACTATTGAATAACCAATATTAATGTTTTCTCTTATGACAGTATTTCTTATTTTGTCTAATTTTGAACATCTTGCTGCTATCCTCAAGAAATCCATTTCCATCGACATAAGTTTTTGTTCTAAGTTTTTGTTGAATTTACAAACTTCAGCTCCATATGTGACAGTACTACTCACTATTGAATAATAATAATAATATAATAATAATAATAATAATAATAATATAATCATAACATAATTATTATTTTAAAATTGAATTTACCGTATAATGCCCCTTGTTGTATATGTGTAACATCCGGAATTTATGACATTATTTCCACAATAAATTAATATTTGCAGCGAATGCCTGATTTACAGTTATGTAACAACGTTAGGAATGCATATGATTTCGCTACAACTAGGCCTATACGTTGTGTAACTTTTAAGCCGTAACTAGAGTAACTATAGGTTTTAACCGTTAAGGGTTAAGATAATAATTTGAAGTAAAGTAAAGTAATCCCACTACAGGCCTCAGGAGGCCCTTCGGGTAGTAGGAGGTTAAGGCTCCCACTTTTTCTGGACAATCGGCACTTGATGTCAGCCGGGTTGTCAGCCCTGCGTGACGGCCGCCTTTACCCCCAGAACAAGCGTCTGGTACTCATTTCCGTTAGAGGCTGAGTCGACCCCAGGGCCATAGTGCCGCCAGAAGGTTTGGGTCAATTTAAAAATCCTGACCCCACCGGGACTTGAACCCTCGACCTTCTGGCTTGTAAGCGCAGTGCCTTAACCACTACGCTTCGGCGTGCCCCATAATTTAAAGTTATTAAACATTTTGCTTGGAATTAAATTGTATGCATGTCTACTGTATGTATATTCAAAAGTCAGTGGTTCACCCAAATCAGATCTTTGTTGAAAGGGTTCGCGAGTCGAAAAAGGTTGGAACCGCTGGTATAGATAATCCACAATTATTGATAATTGCAAATTAGATATATTGCAAGTTAAATTCTACCCTTCTTCAAAATAAAACTTTACAAGGACTATTTAACTCATGTCGCAAATGGTAGTCAATGACCAATCATGTTTCACTGAATTCTGTTTTACACCAATGACAGTCGTGTTTAACATCGCTCTTTATCGATTTCTCTTTATCAGCTCCTGCTTTTGTGATAAAGAAAAGCTCCTCCTTTTTTAATATTCTGAACATGTTAGACCATTATTTTTCTCCAACAAATACATTGAATATAGCAAATAATAAATAGATTCAGTGATTTTACTGAGTTGTTTATTCAAAATGTAAATGATTAACCTATAATGTTGATTATAATAGTTTGATGTGTTTCATTATTTCTCCAGTAGAGTGCATTCTTATACAATATTGCGATCCTATTTGGCAATAAATAATATGATCGAGTTGCAGTTAATATTCATAACCTCACATTTCTAATTTGTTTTGAAACATCGCCGTTTACATTAACTATATACATATTTTAAAACACGGGTAACTATATTCAAATAATTATTTTTTAGTAGAGAGCTTAATTTTATTCGTTAAATAGTCCTAACAAATGCCACTCTTGATTTCCAAATTCTCTAGATAAATTGGAAATCACTCCTGGCATTATTTATAATGACTATTTAACTCATGCCCCAAATGGGAGTCAATGACCAATCACGTTTCAATGATTTCTGTTTTACAACCAATCAGAATCGTGTTTCACCAAATATTTATCAGTGTTATGATTACCATATTAAAGAAAGCTCCTCCTTACAATATTGCGTTGCCTTTGGCAATAAAAAGTATGATCTGGTTGCCAGTGATAAACAAATGAAGCAGTAGAAGCGTACCTATCGTTTCTCATTTGTTTTCAAACATCGCCGTTACATTAAATATATAAATATTTAAAATAACTATAGTTAAATAATGATTTGTGAGTAAACAGCTTAATTTTATTCGTTAAATAGTCCTAACAAATGCCACTCTTGATTTCCAAATTCTCTAGATAAATTCACTCCTCACTTCGTGAGTCGTGAATTTATCGATAATTTGGAAATCACTCGTGGCATTACTTATGAAAATAACTGGAACTTAAATAAATTCTATAATCTTATCATCTTTACTATAGGAACATCCTTTTACTGTAGACATTGAAAGTTAATTTTGAAATTAATTAAAAGAACTGGAACTTTAATAAATTCTATAATCTTATCATTTATACTGTAGGAACATCCTTTTACTCTAGACATTGAAAGTTAATCTTGAAATTAATGAAAGCCGATCAGAGAAAATATACGCATGTTGACAATTGTGTTGTTTTGTTATGTAAATTATACCGTGAGAGAAGGGATGCTATCGGAGAGTGGTGTTTTCATGGTTAGATGAAGAACACGACAATGACGTCGTGACAATAGACACCCTCAATCGTCCCTACGATTTGCATCTTAATGACAACTTTCTCAACAATGCAACTTTCACACGATGTCATACTGACCATCTCGACAGGTGCTACGTACCACCACATCAATTCGATACGCTACAGTTAATGGCTTCAAATTAACATTTACTTCACAATCACTATAAAATTTAGCATTCTCCAGTTTTCACTTCTTTATTTTAATACATAAATTACCTACGAAAGTTTATTATTATTATTATTATTATTATTATTATTATTATTATTATTATGTTCATAATTAGAAAAATGAATATTATATATTAAATAGCAGACTATATAAGATATTCATTTATAGTGTTCTGCTCAAGAGCAGGTCTTTCACTGCAAACTCAGCATTCTCCACTCTTTCCTTGACTCAGCTTTCCTTTTTGTATCTCCATGCAAACCATTTATTTTAATATTGTCTATCATCTGATGTCTTTTTCTGCCTCTAACTTTCTTTCCGTTGACCATTCCTTCTAGAGCATCTTTCAGCAGGCAGTTCTTCTTAGCCAGTGGCCAATCCAATTTCTTTTCCTCTTCTTTATGAGTTCCAGCATTGTTCTTCTTTCACCCACTCTGTCTAGCACCTCTTCATTTCTTACTTTGTCTGTCCATTTTATACGTTCCATTCTTCTCCATATCCACATCTCAAAAGCGTCCAGTCGCTTTTCCTCATTCCGTCGTAATGTCCACGTCTCCGCACCATATAATGCTACACTCCACGCAAAGCACTTTACTAGCCTCTTTCTTATTTCATGATGAGTCTTTCCACGGTAAAAGACTCCGGACGTAAATTATCCCCCCATTCGGATGTCCGGGAGGGGGATACTGCGGAAGGAAACATCATGCAGTCTAATATAAGATATAAGCAATTAAATTGATATGGTCATGTACGACGAATGCCAGAAGAAAGGTTACCCAGAAAAACATTGGAATGGTGTCCACCTGGATGAAGAAGGAAAGGAAGACCTTGAAAATCGTGGATGCAAGAAATAAGAACTGGAATGAGAACACAGAATTGAATATATAAAAACACACTAATATATAAAAACACACTATAAAAAAGTCCCCGACAACATATGTTTATCTTTTACGGATAACTCACAATAACCATTTTTTGTCTTTGCCGAGAGGATCGGGATAAGTAGATTTCCGGGTAACGCGGGTAATCAGCTCGGGATATCTAAAAATAATTACGATATAAATCTATATTGACCTTATTTAACTAAACATAAAAACACATTAATTTTCGTCTTTCAGCTCATTTATGCCAAGAAAATCGGGATAAGCAGATTCCCGGGCAACACCGGATAATCAACACGGGGTATATAAAAATAATTACGATATAAATGTTTCCTTCCACTTATTCAACTAAACAAACAAACATATTAATTTTCGTGTTTCAATTCCAAGAAGGTCAGGATAAGTAGATTGCCAGGCAACGCCGGGTAATCAGCACGGGTATCTAAAATAATTACGATATAAATTGTTTCCCCATACTTATTCAGCTAAACATAAAAACACGTTAATTTTCGTCTTTCAGCTCATTTATGCCATGAAAATCAGGATAAATAGATTCCTGGGTAACGCCGGGTGATCAGAACGGGTTCTCTAAAAAAATAATTACGATATAAGTTTTTCCTTTCTCTTATTCAATTATACATAAAAACACATCGATTTTCGTCTTTCAGCTGATTTATGCCAAGAAGATCGGGATAAGTAGATTATCCTGACATTAATTATGATCAGTCATAAATATTTTCAGATTAATCTTTGCCTGTCTGTATAAATTAATATAGTAAATAAACTTAAAAATAGACTAAAAGCTAAGATGGACTCTGGTCCAGTTTATCAGAATATGGAGATTAAAGTGGGCCTTTCTTTTAATGAAAAAAGTATAAATTATGAAGATGTTTCCATATTTGAATAAAATAACAATGCTATTTCATAGTTACAACACTAATGATAATCACTGTTATTAAACAAAATTCAAATCCCCTTAATTAAAGAAGAAAAACAATAAATTCAAAACAGGGGTCCAAATTACCCGAAGTTCCTCTACTTCCTATACATTATTATAAAATTTCGACAACTGTAGTAAACTACCACCTTTAGTGATTTACGGCATAATTTTATTAGGCCTACGTAATTTTTTACATTATTATTATTATTATTATTATTATTATTATTATTATTATTATTATTATTATAATAATTTAGGGAGTGATTGTCAGCAATTCATCTGTAAGGGTATAGATATCGGAAACCTTACAGATGGTAGTACATGAGAGGGTGATAATGACATACTGGTCACGATAGTATTGCTGACACTTGATCCTGTCATCTGATAAACTGCGCAGGATTACCCCAGTCGTGGGGTAACCTAAGACAGGGAAGAAACCCTCTTCCCTGGAGATTAAAAAAAATTTAAGATGTAAAATGCATGAACAAAAAATGTGAATCAAATCTAAGGCAAAACCACGTGAATAAGTAACTGCAAACAATACTTCAAAGTATCAGCCTATATTTATGGCAGTAACACTTCGTTTTAAAGAGTTTGATTTTTACACGCTTTATACTGTATTAGTTTGACCTGTATCTATCTATGTAACGGAATATTTCAACACGATTTTCACCCACTTAAAAACATTGGATCGACTTGAAACTTTGTATACTTGTAAAGGACCAATGCAATACGGTAATTTCATAATTTTGTTTCTAAGATCCTGGCCAGGATCATCAGGACATCAATAAAACAAAGACCGGTATAATAGGTTGCGGACTTACCGACTTTTTAGTCTATCGTTGTAAGAAATTAATATTATATCTTCTGGTAGCTCAGTTGGTAGAGCGGTGGACTGTAGTGGTATATAATTTCACTAATCCATAGGTCGCTGGTTCAAATCCAGCCCGGAGGATTTTTTTAGAAGAGTATTACTTTTAGCTCATACTACAATAGTATAGAATTTAAAGATATTTACATTTTTATCTTATTCTGTAAAATATTAATGACAATTTTATAAACTTACCACATTGTAATTTATCCAAAATATATGAGAAGGATACGATTAAGTGTAACTATCTAACTATATTAAAATATTAAAAACTATTACAATAATGTTAGATAATAATAATAATAATAATAATAAATATTAATAATAATTTTTAAAAAGAAATTAAATTTGCATGGGATTCCGGTTTATGAAAATCAATTAAAATAAAAATTAAAAAATAAATAATAGTTAAAAAACTAAAACAACACCCTTTATTAGAAAACCAAACTAAAAAATAAATAATTGTTTAAAAAATTAAAACATTCACTCATTGTTTTAGTTTTTTTAAACAATTATTTTTTTGTTTGGTTTTCTAATATAGCGTGTTGTTTTAGTTTTTTAACTATTATTTAATGTGAAGGCACTGTTTGTGTAATGCTTGTTGTGGTGAGGATGGCGATGTACTGTGCTCAGGAACCCGGAGGGTCGCTTACCCCTGCAACTGCGCTCACTCAGAAATGAATGTCACCACATCTGTTGTTAAGAGGATGGAAAATCAAACGCTTAAATGGTATGGCCATGTACAAAGAATGAAACATGAAAGATGGCCAAAAAAATATATACCAATGGTCACCCCCTGGAAGAAATAAACGTGGCAGACCAAGATGGAAATGGAAAACCTACATGAGAACAATAATGGAGGATAGGAATTTGGAAGAGGGAGATTGGAATTATAGAGATAAATGGAAACTGAAGACGGCAAACCTGTAAGTAGGGGAAAGCCGAAGAAGAAGAAGAAGAAAACACACTTTATTAGAAAACCGAAATAAAAAATGAAAAATAGTTTTAATTTCCAACGCGCTTGGGGTAAATTAAATTGGTCAACAAAAAAAATCATCTTCAACACATCTAGAATAAAACTAGAGTTATCTAAAAAAAAATTGTACCATCAAAAGCGTGGGGTGCTCTTTATCAACTAATATATTTTATAATAAACAGCTATTGGTAAAAGTTAAGTATATAAGAAGAAAATGTAAAAATCATAAAAAGCACCCCACGCTTTTGATGGTAAAATTATTTTTTTGTAGATAACTCTAGTTTTATTCTAGATGTGTTGGAGATGATGATTTGGTTGTATTGACCACTTTAATTTTATCCCAAGCGCATTGGAAATTAAAATTATTTTTCATTTTTTAGTTCGTTTTTTAATAAAGCGTGTTTTTTTACCTTTTTTTAACTATCATTTATTAAACTTTTTATCAAGTATTGGATCTAAGGGGTTCATTACGTTGTTTTACCACTGATTGGACCGCCTGTCCAAAGAATTCTAGCTTATAGGATGATAATTGAGAATTATTAGTGTTGTAATAGTGGTGCTAATAATAATAACTAGGGCACGGATTTGTATGTAATATATACTAAATGTACCGTGGCGGAGAGTTTTAAGGCATTATGTCTTGGTGCAGAGCTACAGAACTAGTTTCAGTCCCCATGGGAAATAAATTTCGGCTGTATGAGACCGGAACCTAAATTAAATTTTAAAAATACCCTTTTCACAATAATAGCACTGATTTGAAAGTAGAAGTTTATCACTAGCTGGTGCACTGGGGGAAAGGTCGGTGGATCTGCTTGACAGTCCTCCCGGTGAAGTCCAAGGGACTCGTGAACCATTAGTGGGGTCGGCAGGAGTTGAGCGCCTTGTCGTACTATTTGCTCATCTGTTGGAGTTTGCGAGCTCCGTGCTGGCCCACAACAGCAGCAGAAGGCGTCCCTGGAGGCATACCAGGGCTCGGCTCGGATCAGTGCAGAGTGGAGCAACTGTACTGGTGCCTGGCTCAGCCTATGGGCTCGTCGACGAACTGTGGGGTCGCCAGGAGATGAGCACCTGGATGTACTAAAGTCTCACACTGTGGGGCTTGTGGACTCAATCCCTAGCCGGTCTCACAACGGCTGCAGGATACGTCCCTGGAGGCAGAACAGGGGAACGGTCGGTGGATCTGCGACAGCAGTCCTCCCGGCTAGGCTCATGGAGCCCGTGGACCAACTGTGGGATCGTCAGGAATGAGCGACCTGGCGACTACGAAGCTCAGCAATTCTCAGAAGTTGGTTTTAGGACCAGAACTTGAACGTGGACGCGAAGATACGATAGGGAGGACAAGAAATCAAGGACTTGGGAGTATGGTTATGATGACCGAGGTATCCCATGGGGTGGGGGAAGAGCCTAGATGTACAATTTAATGTATGGAGTTGAAAACGAGGAGGTATTTTAAGATCATATATATTAAAAAGAAGAGAGAGATTTTTTTTTAAATTGACTTAAAAGAAACTGATTCTAAACATGCGAAATGTCTGTACTTGTAGCGATAGAAAGTCTACCTTCGACTCTGACAACGCGGGTTCTATTCCTGGCGGAGTAGTAGGTGGTTTTATATCTTCACGTGGGGTCTGCATGTAGGTATGTTTGAACCTTATACTTTTACTCCACGACGCGACAGGCCTAAAGGCCATTGGACTACCAGCCGGCTGCTGGCGTCACATCCACATGTATTAATCACAGAGGTAGACGATTGTGGACTCAGTGTAGGAGTGATATGTGGACAGCATGTCGGGTTCCTTAACCTTTATAGCCGGTTTTCTTAACCTGGAGCCGCTACTTATTGTAGCTACCCAAATGCATTATGATGCTGGGTGGGCATCGGTCCCATATTGGCCAAAATTTCATGCGAAAATGTATTCCTCCATGGAGAACCCGAACCAGCTCTGCGTCAAGGCATCTTGTTTTCACTCAACTACGACGCGGGACTCCTTATGCTTCTATGTGGTGAATAAATATAAAGCTAACTGGCTCTGTCGAACCCGTAGGTTCATGGCCGCGCGAACATAAGCTCTTCATACATCTCTATCCAGAGCTAATGTTTTCCAACTATCCACTATATAATATACTTCCCTCAAACCATGGATAATGTTATTCTCCCACCTCATTATTGGTCTACCAACTGGGCGTTTTCCCTCTGGTTTTCCTACCAGAATAATTTAATGGTTGATTAAAGTAACTCTTCCATCTATTTAATATATTCCTGGAGTCTGTAATCATATCCCCATTTTCATTCCTAATTATGTTTGTTCGAGCCTAGAACTCTTTCTTCTCTATCCTAATTCCCTGATATAATTCTCTGAGTATATATTCGTCCGTGTAATTCTGCCCGAAGGCAGGTCCTTCACTGCAATCATAGCATTTTCATGCTACGCTTGCAGCTTTACTAGGGAATTGTAGGTGTGGTAGCTTCCCGTTGCTTTCCACACCGGTGAAGGATGATGATGGCCATATGATTTCGGGGACCGTTTGGGCCTTAAAGTTTTCCTGACATTTGTCTTACAGGTGAGGAAAAACCCCGATAAAAACCTCACCCAGAAAAACTGCCCCGACCGGGAATCGAACCCGGACCCGCTGCGTGACAAGGCAGCACGTTGATACCACAGCGGTGGACATATATATATATATATATATATATATATATATATATATATATATATATATATATAAGAAATGTAAAGGAGACTGAAAACAACGTTTAGTAGTTGGAAAACATATATATATACATGTTTTATTTAATTATTGATGCAAAATTTTAATATTAAATTCATTTTTTAAACTATTATTTGTTGTTTTAGAGTAAATGTGATGAGAGGAAAATTCGGCCTCCTGGCAGAAGCATCATACTAATGCAGGGGAGAGAAAAAAATGGGCTCGCCACTGGCTAGGAATGTTTATATAAAATTGGCGGGTAGTTGGCGCCAGGTGAGCCGTCTTTTCCGCGAAGAACGTAAAGAGTTGTTTGATAAACCTGTCTTATTGATAGATGACACTTCTCTGATATCACTTAGAGTAAGACCGGCACAATTGCAGACATTACCCAGAATACAGTTAGATCTTAATCAGGATTACTGAGAAATTTAATTTTACCTTAGACTAATTTATTCGTATATGTTATGGAATAATAACCTTACTCCCCGATTAGTGTAAGTTGTGCTGATGATATAGTCATATTATTGCACGATAACACTACTAAATAATGCCAAGAAACTAGGAATAAAAGTAAATACCAACAGAAATAAACTGTTAAACTTTACAATCTGTGACGCGACTTTTTTAATTCCTTCAAAAAAATTCCTTTCAAATTTTATTCTTAGGGTCCCATTTTTTAAATTACTTCCCACCATTTACAATCATTTTGTCTAACGATTATTTCAATATATTTTTCTATGATATTTAACTACATACGTAGCATGAAGACGTGACAGCCGTATTGATTTTAACGAATATTCTATGCAACAACAAAGACATGTTCCAGTGGAGCCAACAGAGTATTACCCATCCAAGTGTTTTGTGCAGGCGGAAAATATGTTAAGTAACAAACTGTCTTTCTCTTTCTATTCCTTCCTATGTTGCCACTTCCTGTCCTTTGTATTATGTTGTTTGATTGGCAGGTAGAGAGCTGACAAATACTATGTATTTTAATGATCAGTCGTTCTGCGCGGTCAGTGGCAGAGTGACTAACTTGACAACCCTGTTACTTTTGGGGTTACGTCTAGGAATGAGCTGTCCCTTCCTTGCCCTTCTCTTTACATGTTGCCACTTGTGATTTATTGTGAGGCTCGTAACAGAGAGACGACAAATACTGTGATTTTAAATGATCCGACCGCTTGAGCGTTCCGTGCTTAAATGACTAATTTGACAACCATGTTAAGAACTTCCACATGTATTTAGAGATTCTCCCCTCACATTTGAAGATGAAACATTTCAATACGTGGTTGGATGTACAATTTTCTCCTACATACCTTCCACAGATTCAGTAGATCCACAGAGTACCAGAGAAGAAAGTAGGCAAGTTGCGCGTACATGCCACAGGCGGCGCTAGTGTAATACAACTAACGACACCTAAATTTTTTCGGTTCTTTTTTTGGTACTAATATGAAATTCAGCACCGCCTGGTGGTAAAATTATGAATTATAATTATGTAACGCCATCTGGTGAATAATCATGGAATTTAACTTTTATAGGAATAAATAACGTATTAATTAATCTTAAATTATGGAATTATGTATACCTAGTCTCTCAGACCTACAGATTTACTTTAATTTTAACAGAAAGGAAGAATGGAAATAAATAAAACATGTTAATTTATTTTCGTTTATTAAAATTTTAAAACGTGTATTATGAGCTCTTTTAATAAATATGTACAATTGACCTACCCCCTTATTCTCACATACATATTTTATACAATATTTATTAAATAACCTTAGCCATCTGTCCATTATAAAGTCACATTTTTAAAATGTTTATTAGAAATGGCTGTACACTAACATCACTCTTCCTAACCTAACAAATCTTAGAATTTTATCACTTCTAGTAGGTTTATCTTTGAAAATAGATTCACATTAAAAATGTAGTCAAGCTTGAATTTACTTACAAATTAGAGTAAAATAAAATCTAAGTAATGATTTTAACTTTCGATAATTTACAGTGCCGTCTACATAGAACGAAAGGATAGCAGTTAAAAATTTAAATTTACAAAATGGCTAACTTCCCATAATCCCGAGTGAACACCGTTAAACACGCCGTGAACGACGCCGTGTGCCTTGTATTTGTTTTATTTAGTTACATATTCTGTTACTACGAAACAGCGCTACCATTGTAGTTTGCTCATTGTAGTTCATCGTAAACGACCGAAATTTTTTAGATGTCACTGTACTCAGTTTCCCCTCTATTCGAAGTTTCTCTATGCAGTAGATCGGCGACACTAGCGCTAAAACTCTTCCCCTCCGCCCGTGAACAGTTAACTTGGATGTGTAATATATACTAATTAACTGTACGCATTTATAAAATTGTAGACTTTCACGGCAGGTGTTTTGATTCGTGTATTTTATGTCTATCGTGTTAAATGGCCGTGGTCTGGTTTTATTAATACTCAACGTTTCGTCTGCTTCTGCGGTAGACATCCTCAGGAGATTCTGCGTGCTCTTTGACCTCCTAACTCTTCTACAGCCGACATTTGAAGAGTTAGGAGGTCAAAGAACATGCAGAATCTCCTGAGGATGTCTACCGCAGTAGTAGACGAACGTTGAGTGTTAATAAAACCAGACCACGGCCATTTAACCCGAAATACATAAAGTACATATACGCATATACAGAATTCAGAATTTCAGAACTTGCTATTTATTTTTGGGTTGTATTCCTCCACAGTAAATTGTGTTCGATTAGCTTTTAAGTTGGTCTTTCAAAGGTTAGAGTACTTAAATTGCGTTATAGTTCGTCTGGCTTAACTTTGCAAAGAATTCTGGAAAATTATAGTTGTGCTCACCTCTCTCACTCGCACCAGTGTTGTCGGTGTTCCTCACCAGATGTTAATAGGCAAGGGGGAAGACGAAAACTGACAACAGAGTGGCTTCTTTCTTTTGTAACGGGACGAAATCCTTATCTCTCCATCTCTCTCTTTGCCAAGTTAAGCCAGGTATACAATAGGTTAGCCTTCAGGTTCGTATATATTTGCTGCATTCCAGGATTCCATAGTGTAAACCGCTTCGCATTTGTTGGCGCATGCGCATGGTGTATGATTGGCACTTTGGAATATGTCTCAGAAAGAAAAATATGTGATTTTGATAGTATTTTTCTCCTGAATTCAAATATGATATCGGTTTTTCTCCATCACGCAAGGTTTCCGAGAGACAGGTATTTTTTAATTTCAAACACTTTAATATTTTCTACATTCCTAACTACACAATATTCCAACATTCGGACTCACCTAGAAAGTAAGAAATGGTGATTTTCTGCTATATTTCGCCTGTGTGATTTTTGTCTCATGAGTACCAATAGTTGTACTTAATGCAGTTTTTTAATCGTATTTTCAAATATGTATTCGTAATTTCTCCATCACCCACAGTTTTTTTAAATTTCAATTTCAATTAATGGATTTAAATAATTATTTTTAATAAACTTTTTTCGTCCATTTGTCCATTGTAAAATAAAACCAAATGAGCTAACTCAGGAGATTTCATCTATGGAATAAAGATATCAAGGCAAATGGAATCCCAATATGCTGGCCGATTATTGTTGGACCGTCAAGAGGGATGCTCCACAGGCGAAATATAGCAGAAAATCGTCATTTCTTACTTTCTAGGCGAGTCCGAATGTTCGAATATTGTGTAGTTACGAATGTAGATAATATTAAAGTGTTTGAAATTATAAATTCCTGTCTCTGGGATACCTTGCGTGATGGAGAAAAACCATATCATATTTGAATTAAGGGAAAAAAAAAACTATCAGAATCACATATTTTTCTTTCTGAGACAAAAAAAAAACTTTTTTTTTTGTTGCTCAGTGTTATCGCAGACTTTGTTGGACAGGACATGTGGCGCCAATGTGAAATGAAAGAGCGACATGAAAACTTATTGTGGGAAAATCAGAGGGAAAACGCCCAATATGTAGGCCAAAAATGAGATGGAAGAATGTCATTAACCATTGTAGAATGCAGGCTTTCCCGGCCGGTATAAGAATATTCTGAGCTATAAGCCCTTCATCCATAACTGGTATTTCTCCCAGACGTTTCTTCTTCGACTATGGAGGGCGTCTTCAGTGGTGAGTTCTTTTAGGTGGTGTTCACTGGTCAGAAGTTCGGCTTTTCTAATACCACAACATTAACCATGTTATGAGGGAAGTAAATTATACAGGGCATGTTTATAAACATTAGCTAAGATTAGGGGTACATTGCTAGTTAATGCCCGTGCGTCCATGAAAATCCGAGTTTTTATACTGCTAGTGAGTTAGTTCCTGATTGTTCACCTTGGTAATCATACTCGTTTAACCCATTCGCCTCAAAAAACGAGGTAGACTCGTCGGCAGTTAAATGACCTTCAACTCAGAAGACGAGTTGCACTCGCTTAACTCAGCTGTTATATATTTTGCAATAGTTTGTGCATCCTTTGGCAGGGTAATAAATATGTAGAGGAATTTGTTCAATTCTGGAAATGCGTGCTATTATGCATTACAGAGACTCTTGATGTCCCAACTGCTTAAAAAAAACGTTAAACTGAAAATATATAAAATTATTATTCTACCAGTTATACTATATGGATGCGAAACATGGACTCTTACTTTAAGGGAGGAAAGGAGATTACAAGTATTTGAGAATAAAGTACTTAGGAAAATGTTTGGACCAAAGAGAGATGAACAAACAGATGAATGGAGAAGACTACATAACAATGAACTACATGGTTTTTATAGGAAGCCAGATATAATAAGAACAGTTAAGTCTCGTAGACTGCGATGGGCAGGACATGTTGCACGTATGGGGAATGAAAGACGCATGGAAGCTTCATATAGGAAAGCCAGAGGGAAAACGCCCAGTTGGTAGACCAAGAATGAGGTGGGAGAATAACATTAACTATGATTTGAGGGAAGTAGATTATACAGGGAATGATTGGAAAGCATTAGCTCAGGATAGGGATGTATGGAGAGCTTATGTCCGCAAGGCCATGAACCTACGGGTTCGATAGTGCCAGTAAGTAAGTAAGAGGAATGTGTTTTTGCATTCACCCTTAATGTAATCGGGGCACGCCGTAGCGTAGTGGTTAAGGCTCTGCGCTACAAGCCGGAAGGTCGAGGGTTCAAGCCCCGGTGGGGTCAGGATTTTTAAACTGAACCAAACCTTCTGGAGGCACTATGGCCCTGGGGTCGACTCAGCCTCTAACGGAAATGAGTATCAGACGCTTGTTCTGGGGTAAAGGCGGTCGTCACGCAGGGCTGAGAACCCGGCTGACATCAAGTGCCGATTGTCTAGAAATAGTGGGAGCCTTAACCTCCCACTACCCCAAGGGCCTCCTGAGGCCTGTAGTGGGAATACTTTTTACTTAATGTAATCTCAAGTACCGTTATCTTTTGTTTGTTTTGAATGTCAGAAAATAGTCAATATAATTTACGGTTACTTAAATCCGGTTTCTGGGAAAATGCATTGAACATTTAAACCTGAAGCGAATGGGTTAAGGATCCGGTGAAAGGGAATGCATTTCGAGAGCTTGTAGCTAAATAGACCTGTATCTTGCGTTGGTAAATAATTGTAATGACTTTGGCTGATACTCTAACCTGACTTACAATACATTGACAGAGACTTACAGCGTTAAGTAAATGCACAAATGGAAACCTGGGTTAACGCCAAGCCGTGTATGTAATTTACAAGATTACGCCAAGCTGTTGTAATTTACGAAGGTTTATTTTGGCGCTTAGCTGTTTTACTAATGAGAGCAATCCATTGTGTTGGTAACTTGGTATTTGTACTGACAAAAGACAAACTAACATCTCAACTGAAAAACAATTATTTCACAGTCTGTTGTTATTAGTTAACTCGTTGCTAGTTCATCTTAAAGTCAACTTTGCTTGTCTGTTTCGTTTATTATGTTCTCCGTGTAATACCTCTGCATTTCGAATAGATCAGTTTAAAAAAATCACTCTCGCAATCTTTAAAATTATTCCCTGTTCTTTAATGTCAAACTTTTTAAATTCACATTGTGGTAAGTATATTAGTATTGCTACTAGTTGCGATTGCTATGCCTTTTTTAAGTCTAGGCTATGTATTGATGACCCCTCATATTCCAATTAAAAGTAAAGTGTTCCCACTACAGGCCCTTGGGGTAGTGGGAGGTTAAGGCTCCTACTTTTTCTGGACAATTAGCACATGACGTCAGCCGGGTTGTCAGCCCAGAGTGACGGCCGCCTTTACCCCAGAGCAAGCGTCTGGTACTGATTTTCGTCAGAGGCTGTAAGACAATTGTCAAGTAGCTTTGAGACCCAAAAGGTCCTCGAACATCATCTGGCCATTATCATCATCCCCGGTGTGGAAAGCAACGGGAAGCTACCACATCTATAATTCCCTATAAATCTGCGAAGCATAGCACGAAAATACTCTGTTTGAAGTGAAAGATTTGCGCGAGGGCAGAACAAAATAGTATTATTATTCTTTTTTTATTATTTTTATTATTATTATTATTATTATTATTATTATTATTATTATTATTATTATTATTATTATTATTATTATTATTATTTGGGATGTATGGAGAGCTTATGTCCGCGCGGCCATGAACCTTCGGGTTCGATAGTGCCAGTGAGTAAGTAAGTATTATTATTATTATTATTATTATTATTATTATTATTATTATTATTATTATTATATTATTATTATTATTATTATTATTATTATTATTATTATTATTATTATTATTATTGGCCTATTGAAATAGTTGATTCAATTGCTGGATCAACGTTACTTTTTTTTTCAGGTTTCATGATGTTCATGTTCGCTCTGTAATCAATATTAATTTTAAAATATCAACATTTGTCAAATATGTGTATCTGAAATCAGAAACTCTCATTTATTATAATCTTCTGAGCAAGCTTACACTCAAAGTGGGTCAAATCTGCATGTTCAGTTTTTTAATTTGTAATTAATCTCAGTTTGAAAAGGCACACGACAGAATTAACATGCAATTTATTTTAATTACGCAACACTTGACAGCTGGTCCCACCACATTCATTTGAATATGTGTTCACATATTCTTTACATGGATATACTTTATTGAGCTGGAATTTTATTAATTTATATTTTAAAATATCTTTATTTTACCATCCACTATCACCAGTTACCATATTACTGTATTGAGTTTTATTTACATTCACTTTTAATCCCCACTTTCATATTATTTTCATATTAAATGCCAAATTATAGTCAAAATTGCAATCTACAAAAAATTGATTTTTTTAAGATCTGCACATTGCTCTAAATTAGATAGGATCAGAAGCGGTATTATCTGAGAAAAAATGAACTGTAACAATTTGTGGAAAATAAGCAATTTTAATGGTTTGGACACGTGAAGAGGATGAATGAAGATAGATTGCCAGTTAGGAGTTTGGATTGGATTCAAAATCCGATGAAAAAAAGAGAGAGACCTGAGAAGACATGGATAGAGAGACTTGCGGATTTGATGAAGGACAGGGGACTGCAGGATGGTGACTGGAAGGATATAGATGAGATTCAAAACTTAATATTGGGCACCGGAAGATTTGTTTATGACAGTGAATGCTGGACCACTTACCAAAGAGAATGGAGAAAGACTGAGAATCTTTGAAAGGAAAATCCTGAGGAAGATCCTGGGACTTATAAATGATCGTGGAGTATGGCCGATAAGATGTAACGATGAAATCTACAATTTGTATCCAGATCTGGATATTGTAAATGTTATTAAAATTGGCAGACTGGTATGAGTGGGTCATATGTGGTGTACATTGAAAAAACTCCACGCCGCGACAGGCCTAGAAGACCCTATGCCCAGAAGAATATCTGAAAAGGGTTTTTTTTACTATTTTATAGCACTGAGAAACAAAAAAGACACTTTTTTTTGTCTCAGAAAGAAAATATGTGATTCTGATAGTATTTTTTCTCCTGAATTTGGGTTTTCTCCATCACGCAAGGTTTCCGAGACACAGGCATTTATAATTTCAAACACTTTAATATTTTCTACATTCGTAACTACACAATATTCGAACATTCGGACTCACCTAGAAAGTAAGAAATGACGATTTTCTGCTATATTTCGCCTGTGGAGCATCCTTCTTGATGGTCCACCAATAATCGGCCAGCATATTAGGATTCATTTACCTTGATATCTGTTTTCCATAGCTGAAATCTCCTGATGAAAGTGTTCCCCGTTTTATTTTACGGTGGACAAATGGACGAAAGAACGTTTATTAAAAATAATTATTTAAATCCATAAATTGAAATGAAAAAAAAAACTGTGGGCGATGGAGAAATTCCGAATACATATTTGAAAACACGATAAAAAACTGCATTAAGTACAACTATTGGTACTCATCAGACAAAAATCATGTTGACCAGTGTAATCCTAGCCTTCGTCTTATTTATATTTATCTTCTTCCATAATCATCGCATCTGTCATTTATCTCCATCAGCATGTTCCTCAGTGTCATTGCATCTTCTGCTAACAAAATCATATCATCACTTAAGCACTTAATTCTTCTTCCTCCCATGTTTACGCCTCCCGTATTCCTGAAGCAGTTCTTCATTAGATCTTCCAGGTAGATGTTGAAAAGAGTAGGTGATAAAGGACATCTAATATACAATAAACAAAACATATTTATGCAGTGATTTTGTAAGGAACACTCTGTAAGCTAAAAGAGAGAGCGTGAATAACTTAATAAATTATATTTTTATGTAACCAAATAATTTACGTTTTCGCTACTGAAACCAGTAGGTTTTCAGGGATACATATATATGTCAAGCATCATCGTGGTTTGAAAAATTCCTACCGTTGATACGCTCTGTAATCCTCGAGCAATTTGATTTGGTTCAATAAGATAACCACAGATCAAACTGACATATTTACAACACTGGGCTCCATTCTGATCAGACATCTAACGGAACAGATACTTCATCTTGTCATAGATCATTTACATTCAAAAACCTCTCTAATTCCTTCATTCTTCACGTATATACTAATTAAAATTCCATAAATAATTCCATCTCTTCTCTCTTCGCCATATTTTAGCCTCTCCCTTTGTATGTAGGCCTACTTTTACCGCCCCATCCAGTGCGGTTCATGAAATGAGCAGTATGAGGATCATAGTTATTTAGGCCTAAGTTAAAATATCAAATAATCGAAACGAACAACCGCACACACACACACACATATATATATATATATATATATATATATATATATATATATATATAAAGTAATGTGATCCTACTACAGGCCTCAGGAGGCCCTTGGGGTAGTAGGAGGTTAAGGCTCCCACTTTTTCTTGACAATCGGCACTTGATGTCAGCCGGGTTGTAAGCCCTGCGTGATGGCCGCCTTTACCCCCAGAACAAGCGTCTGGTACTAATTTACGTTAGAGGCTGAGTCGACCCCAGGGCCATGGTGCCACCAGAAAATTTGGGTCAGTTTAAAAATCCTGACCTCACCGGGACTCGAACCCTCAACCACTACACTACGGCGTGCCTCATATCCATGTATATATATATATATATATATATATATATATATCCATCCATCCATAGTAATTCTGCCCGAGGGCAGGTCTTTAACTGCAATCGTAACATTTTCATGCTATGCTTTGCAGCTTTACTAGCGAATTATAGGTGTGGTAGCTTCCCGTTTCTTTACTCACCGGTGGAGGGTGGTGATTATAAGGATGATGATGATGACCGGATGATTTTCGGGGACCGATGGGCCCTAAGCTTCCTGACATGTGTCTTACAGGCGAGGAAAAACCCCGAAAAAACCTCACCTAGGAGCCTGTCCCGACCGGGAATCGAACCCAGGCCCGCTGCGTGACAAGGCACACGCTACGTCGAGACCACAGCGGTGGATATATATATATATATATTATTTATTTATTTATTTATATAAAGCTAATAGGCCTACCTGTCGTGAGTTGCTATGCCTAAGTAAAAGAAATATTAACGCTTAATCAAATTGTATGGTAAACGCTGAGACGGTAAACCTACATTTCTAATTGTCAGATTTTGTGCATTTTTTAATAATGCCTACGTCGGTTTATTTTAATAGGATATACTAAGTTTCGTTGTGAAACATCGAACATTCTGAATTTTCTCTTCAGGTGAACCAATGGTTTTAGAAGGTTCAATTGTGAATCTAAACCATCCAGGGACCCACTCAAACACACACAAAAAATAATCAAAATCGGTCTATTCCTTTAGGAGTAGTTCAGTAACATACATACGTACATATAGAAGATATATATATATATATATATATATATATATATATATCCATCCATAGTAATTCTGCCCGAAGGCAGGTCCTTCACTGCAATCATTGCATTTTCATGCTATGCTTGCAGCTTTACTAGGGATTTGTAGGTGTGGTAGCTTCCCCTTGCTTTCCACACCGTTGGAGGATGACGATGATGATGGCCATATGATTTCTGGGACCGTTTGGGCCTTAAAGTTTTTTCTGACATTTGTCTTACAGGTGAGGAAAAACTCCGATAAAAACCTCACCCAGAAAAACTGCCCCGACCAGGGATCGAACCCGGGCCCGCTGCGTGACAAGACAGCACGCTACCTCGAGACCACAGCGGTGGACTCGTGTGTGTGTATGTATATATATAAAGGATTGTGTAACTGCTAAATTTATGTTTATAGCATATATTTATTCTCCATCATATCAATGTCCAGATAATGTTTAGAAAATCTGTGTTTCTTAACTTTTATGAATAGGCCTAGATATTTAAAATCTGTCACTCGACTCTTTGAGGAGTTCAAACCCGGCCGGGGTCGATGGATTTTTTTAGGACGGAAAAATCAATGGAGCAAGTCCTCCAGGAGGGACTTTAAGCCGTGGATCCCAAGTCTAACATTTTCTGGCTCGTAAAACACCCTTAAGCCTAAAAAGGCCTCTAAGTAAAATGTACCGACCTCAACGCCCTATTAACTTTAGTTGCTGTTAGATGTCTCATTGGCACGCCGTAGCGTAGTGGTTAAGGCACTGAGCTACAAGCCGGAGGGTCGAGGGTTCAAGTCCCGTTGGGGTCAGGATTTTTAAACTGACCCAAACCCTCTGGCGGCACTATGGCCCTGGGGTCGACTCAGCCTCTAACGGAAATGAGTACCAGACGCTTGATCTGGGGGTAAAGGCGGCCGTCACGCACGGCTGACAACCCGGCTGACATAAAGTGCCGATTGTCTAGAAAAAGTGGGAGCCTTAACCTCCTACTGGGGCACGCCGTAGCGTAGTGGTTAAGGCACTGAGCTACAAGCCGGAGGGTCGAGGGTTCAAGTCCCGTTGGGGTCAGGATTTTTAAACTAACCCAAACCCTCTGGCGGCACTATGGCCCTGGGGTCGACTCAGCCTCTAACGGAAATGAGTACCAGACGCTTGTTCTGGGGGTAAAGGCGGCCGTCACGCAGGGCTGACAACCCGGCTAACATAAAGTGCCGATTGTCTAGAAAAAGTGGGAGCCTTAACCTCCTACTACCCCACGGGCCTCCGGGTCTGTTGTGGGATCACTTTACTTTTTTAACCTCCAATTACCCCAAGGGCCTCCGGGCCTGTTGTAGGATCACAAAAAAAAATAGATGTCTCATTGGGTCGATATGTTGACCGCATGCCATCCATGGCATCTATGAGCAAATAAGGTAACTAAAAATTCACTTGGTCTTGTAACTCCTTTCAAAGGACAATGGGCTGCGTTATAGATGGATAGTAGCGCCAAACTAACAAGTTATTTTCCTTATTTGACAGTTATGCATCAACAATCTAAGAGCGGGAACATTTGGCACTTAGCTACGTGATGCAAAATTTAGGTTAGCATTTATGAAGATCTGGTTTTATAGTAATTTATTGCAAAACATATATCTGATACGGCTGCTGGCGTTTACATTTTTCTTTAATAATAAGGCTATATTTAAAGATTTGACGCTTACAATGTGCATTCATTTACTTCATGAGTCAGTGCAACAGATGACATCAAAATATTTTTTTTAACTGGCGCTTAGCCGGTTGATGCACAACTTCGTCTATATATATATATATATATATATATATATATATATAATGTCCACCGCTGTGGTCTCGAGGTAGCGTGCTGCCTTGTCACGCAGCGGGCCCGGGTTCGATCCCCGGTCGGGACAGTTTTTCTGGGTGAGGTTTTTATCGGGGTTTTTCCTCACCTGTAAGACAAATGTCAGGAAAACTTTAGGGCCCAAACGGTCCCCGAAATCATATGGCCATCATTATCATCCTTATCATTATCATCATCCTTCACCGGTGTGGAAAGTAACGGAAAGCTACCACACCTACAATTCCCTAGTAAAGCTGCAAGCATAGCATGAGAATGCTCCGATTGCTGTGAAGGACCTGCCCTCGGGCAGAATTACTATGGATGGATATATATATATATATATATATATATATATTATACTAGATAATGTGCAAGACCATACTAAATAATATCAGTAAATAAATAAATATGTAAATTATAAGAGGGGCACGTGCCCCTGTACCTTTAAGGACGGGCCGCCCCTTGTCCCATCCGCACGAGCCTTAAAGGGGCACTTCTGTTAGGAGAGGATTTTTGACTATAGATTGTACACACAAAGATGTAGTCTTTTCCAAACTCACAGTTCAATACCTAACTTCCGGATGTGTACATTCCTACTGTATGTTAACTTGCAGGTTGTAGGCAGTGCTCCACCCGAAGTAACCTGTGCCAAGTGACCTGCCCTTAGCGTGTGCATATTTTATTGAAATGTAACCTTGATAGAATTATAATTATCTTTCACATAGGTCACCAAATTGATCTTCAACTCATTGTTACTACCAAAGCATAAAATGTCAACAGATTTTATCTCTACAAAGCAATATTACAGAAAATACCAGTCAAAGGTTAGATTGGCTCAATGTTCCTTCATTTTTCTGCAACATGAACTTTCTCAAATATTATTATGTCACTCACTTGTCATTCTGTGTCATTTTTCTACTTGCAGGTTGGATTCAAAAGAGTTTAATATGCTCCAGAATTCTCGATATCCTTCCTGTTATATTTTCTCTTATAAAACGCACGTTTTCTTACCATCTAATCATAGACGGAGGATAAAAATTGTAATTATGTATTAATTCCGAGCTAAGCTCCAGTCGTGCTTTAAACAGACTTGCAGAAGATATTACTCCGCCGACATGGGGGAATCGTGGTGCTACTTTTAACCGCCATATGAGAAAATTGTGTACGATGTTGTCCACCGCTGTGGTCTTGGGGTAACGTGCTGCCTTGTCACGCAGCGGGCCCGGGTTCGATCCCCGATCGGGACAGTTTTTCTGGGTGAGTTTTTTATCGGGTTTTTCCTCACCTGTAAGTCAAATGTCAGGAAAACTTTAAGGCCCAAACGGTCCCCGAAATCATATGGCCATCGCAGTCACCATCATTCATATTCATCTTAGGTTAAGTTTAGGATTAGGGACTCTCCTGGCGCACCATTACCATCATCATCATCACCCATCATATCATCGGGGCAACGTAACCCCGCCTTACAGGTGCCCCAACCTCAGAAGTGTGTTACAAGTACGCCATGCCAGGAGAGAAACCAGGAATGTCGAAAGACAAACCTGGGGCATTTGAAAAAAAAAAAAAAAAAATATATATATATATATATATATATATATAGAGAGAGAGAGAGAGAGAGAGAGAGAGAGAGAATCCACCGCTGTGGTTTCGAGGTATCAAGCAGCTGGCCTGGGTTCGATTCCGTTCGGGACAGGCTACTGGGTGATGCTTTTTTTCGGAGTTTTTCCTCGCCTTTAAGACAAATGTCAGGGGGCTTAGAGCCCAACGGTCCCCGAAAATCATCCGGCCATCATCACCATCCTTATCATTATCATCAACATCCTTCACCGGTGTGGAAAGCAACGGGAAGCTACCACACCTATAATCCCCTAGTCAAGCTGCAAAACATAGCATGAAAATGCTATGATTGCAGTGAAAGATTTGCCCTCGGGCAGAATTACTATGGATATATATATCACACACATATAGCCTATATACATATATGGGCTTACGTAATTGGATGTTTACGCTTTTTTCCATAATCCATCCATCCATAGTAATTCTGTCCGAAGGCAGATCCTTCACTGCAATCATAGCATTTTCATGTTATGCTTGCAGCTTTACTAGGGAATTGTAGGTGTGGTAGCTTCCCGTTGCATTCCACACCGGTGAAGGATGATGATGATGATGATAATGATAAGGATGATGATTATCATATGATTTCGGGGACGGTTTGGACCTTGAAGTTTTCCTGACATTTATCTTTACAGGTGAGGAGAACCCCGATAAAATCCTCACTCGGAAAAACTATCCCGACCGGGGATCGAACCCGGGCCCGCTGCGTGACTTGGCAGTACGCTACCTCGAGACCACGCGGTGGACTTTCCCATGATGCCAATAAATAACCTTTTTGCTCGATAGTACGTTTTGTCGTACTTGAAGCAATGGTGACCATCATTGAAAGTCCAACTTGCTACATTTCAGAATTGAAATCCTAATTAACTGTACTGTAATAGTATTACATTTATACCCACGTGCGGGAAGTAAAACCACTACCCTCTAAGTTTACTACGTACAGTGTATATAGAAAAAAATATCCGAAAGGTAGTGTTAATATACATTATACGAAAAAAATCACTACATTTTAAATGAACTGAACTTTATTTGAAACAATATAAAACAATAAATACGTACTTGCGGCCATTTTATCAATAATAATGATCTCACGGCCTCCTGTACTTTCAACTAATAAACATTGTCCATACTGTTAACGTTACTCAATTGTTTATAATGAACGCACATATTCCCAACAAAGATGTTATTATTTTACTACTATTTATTATTTGGAAAACACCATCGAGTTTGTGAAGTGTTTTAATAATAATTAATAATAATAATAATAATAATAATAATAATAATAATAATAATAATAGGTATTATTGCAGCCAATGACCATGTAGAAAGAATTGTTGTCATGTCTTACAGAAGTCTGTTATCGATGTTCCTATGTTTTTACACTGTAATCGGTGATATCGGTCGCAGTGCGACCCACATAGTTTGCACTTGCACTTTTCTTCTGGGTTATGGTGCTTCACTATTGTGCACATCTTGTGGTGGAAACCATGAACTGCGACTCTCGTCACGATAGAAGTGTTTTAAAGAACCTCGGAAATTAAAGACCTCGCTATCGCTCGGTTTTTAAACATTTCCTCGCTTCTGTAAAAACCACTTCCCAACCTCGCATCGTGATATACTATCTACGTCTCTGCACATCCAAGTCTCTTTAAAGAAGACTAAGAATTTTTACACGGGAAAACTCCATCCACTCTGCTGCTCTCACCCAACCGAGGCCCACATGTCGTTAAACATTTGTTTCTTTAGATGTGTGAAATTACAGTATTGTTCTGGTAGAACAGGTGAGGGTCGAACTCTTCGCACAGTTATGAAATGTTAGTGAACAGCTGGTTATGACAACTTTCACTAGCTGCCGCGCTCGTGAGGGATGTCCATGGCATTTCTCTGCTGTTAAGGTCACTGGGCTACATATATTAACAGTTGTCATGCTGTTTGTTTCTGTAATTCTCTCAGCCAGCTTGTAACAGCTGCTACCCAATTTATCACCTGATGAATAAATATGAATTATGCATTATACTGTACATTGTACTTTATCGGAATATTCATTCTTCCGCTGACATCCCTTCGATTTCCGGTTTTATTTAATTTCTCCCAGCATTTCATAATTCAAATTGTTACGGTTCCTTATGAATAAAACTAAATATATGGTGACACATAGAAACACTTATATAATGGAAATGGACAGCTAATGACAAATGAGAGAAATTTTGAGGAAGTGGCTGAATTCAAATACCTAGGAACAATAATCACAAATAGGAATGAGATGCACTATCGAACCCATAGGTTCATGGCCGCGTGGACATCATACATCCCTACCCTGAGCTAATGTTTTGCAACCATTAAAGTAAAAGTAAAGTGATCTCACTACAGGCCTCAGGAGGCCCTTGGGGTAGTAGGAGGTTAAGGCTCCCACTTTTTCTTGACAATCGGCACTTGATGTCAGCCGGGTTGTCAGCCCTGCGTGACGGCCGCCTTTACCCCAGAACAAGCGTCTGGTACTCATTTCAGTTAGAGGCTGAGTCGACCCCAGGGCCATAGTGCCGCCAGAAGGTTTGTATCAGTTTAAAAATCATCCTGACCCCACCGGGACTCGAACCCTCGACCTTCCGGCTTGTAGCGCAGTGCCTTAACCACTACGCTACGGCGTGCCCCCTGTTTTGTAACCATTCTCTGTATAATCTACTTCCCTCAAATCGTAGTTAATGTCATTCTCCCACCTCATTCCCCAACTGGGTGTTTTGCCTCTGGTTTTCCTGCAAGAAGCTTCCATGCACATATTTCATTTCCCATTCGTGTCGTATGTCCTGCCCATCGCAGTCTACGGGACTTAACTGTTCTTATTATATCTGGCTTCCTATAAAGATCATGTAGTTCACTGATAATTGTCTTATCAATTCACCTGTCTGTTCATCTCTCGTTGGTTCAAAAATGTTCCTAAGAACTTTATTCTCAAATACTCGTAATCTCCTTTCCTCCCTTAAAGTAAGAGTCCATATTTCGCATCCATATAATATAACTGGTAAATTAATAGTTTTATATATTTTCAGTTTAACGTTTTTTTAAGTAGTTGGGACGACAAGAGTCTCTGTAATGCATAATAGCACGCATTTCCAGAATTGAGCCTATGTTTAATTTCTTTGTGCATCTCATTTCTATTTGTGATTATTGTTCCTAGGTATTTGAATTCAGTCACTTCCTCAAATTTCTCATTTGTCATTAGTTGTCCATTTCCATTATATAATGTATTTCTATGTGTGAGCCAATGTTTTCCAATCATCCCCTGTATAATCTATCTCTCTGATATCATAGTTAATTTTATTCTCCCACCTCATTCTTGGTCTACCAACTGGGCGTTTTCCCTCTGGTTTTCCTACAAGAATCTTCCATGCACGTCTTTCATTCCCCATTCGTGCCACATGCCCATCGCAGTCTACGAGACTTAACTGTTCTCATTATATCTGGCTTATACGAAGCCAGATATAATGAGAACAGTTAAGTCTCGTAGACTGCGATGGGCAGGACATGTGGCACGAATGGGGAATGAAAGACGTGCATGGAAGATTCTTGTAGGAAAACCAGAGGGGAAGAGGAAAACTGACAACAGGGTGGGTTCTTTCTTTTGTATCTAGACTAAAATGGTCAACGATCTACCCTTGTATCCCCATCTCTCTCTCTGCCAAGTTAAGCCAGCTATACAATAAGGTATCACTAGGGTGATAAGATCCGTAAATTTTGCTTAGAGGCCTCTTTATTCAGTCTTAAGGATCTTTTACGTGCCTGGAAATCTTCAGACTTGGGACCAGTGGCTGAAAGTCCCTCCCGGAGGACTTGCTATTTGAACTTTTCCATCCAAAAAATCCAACGACCTCGTCCGGGTTTGAACGCGCTACCCTCGAAACCATAATCACTAGTTCACTGCTCCATACTTATTTTTTCCCATCATAAACCTTTATTATTTTCATTTTTACTTATTCTCTCTCTCTCTCTCTCTCTCTCTCTCTCTCTCTCTCTCTCTCTCTCTCTCTCTCTATCCGACTCTGTCATGGTCCTTAGACACACATCCTAGGTTTCATTCTGATGTATGATCTTCTTCTTCACTTCACGGACTAGGCAAATTGCCTGTTCCGCCTCACAGTTGTTCTGCCCATCTTTCCACTGGCCTTTTTACATTCCTTGAACGTCTTGGCTTCTAATCTTGCTGCTTTTGGTAATCTTGTAACATTTACTTGATTGTATCATTCAGTGGATATTTATTTAACTCTGTTCTTATATATTCATTCTTTATCCGATCCAATCTGGTGTAGACTTATGTTCTTTTAAGGAAATTCGTTTCTACGCTTTGTATTCTACTTTATAATTTGTTGGTCATTACCCAAAGTTACTGCCATAAACTAATGTAGGAACTGCCAATGTATCTTCTTTATTTTTCTGTCTATTTTTACTCTTTTTCCCCTATGTTCTCCTTGCTACCTTATTTATTTCATCTTTACTCATTTTCTCTCTCTCTATTTATATCTCTCTATCTCTCTCTCTCTTATCTCTGTCTCTCTCTGTCTGTCTCTAGCTCGCTCTATCTCTCTCTCTCTTCTCTCTCTCTCTCTCTCTCTCTCTCTCTCTATATTATATATATATATATATATATATATATATATATATATTTATCTCTCTATCTCTATCCATCTCGCTCTATCTATCTCTCTCTCGTCCTTGGATACGCAGAGTAGGCTGCACTGTGATGTATGATAGTAATGGAAATACCGATGTAATGTTATTTAATGTGAGAGTGAATTGTTGCAGCAAGTCTCCACGTTACAAACTTGTATCGAGCTGTAAGAATGTATTATGATGCAACTGCGCGACATCTGTTAGTCTCGAGAGCTAGTTCCGGCGCTCTGGGGACGCGAGTGGGTCCTGCATGTGTTGCACTTGACAGCTCTCAGCTAAATATCTTCCCCCTGCCCTCTCCAGCACGCAGCTTCCTACTGGAGCACAGTACGGGTCAAGGTCACATCCAACTTGTTTCCACTTACCCGAATCTCCAGTAAAAGTAGGTTGCGATTTGTTAAACAGGGATGTACAATCCGTTTTATGATACTAAACGCCAATAATGTATTTCAATACCTTTGCCAGTCATTTTGAAGTGTTTCACTGCCTGTCTATATCCGTGGGGCAAGGGTGCATCCATGCGGGAGTTACTTAACCATGACTATTTAACTCATGCCCCAAATGGGAGTCAATGACCAATCACATTTCAATGATTTTTTATTTACAACCAATCACAGTCGTGATTCGCCTAAAATTTACCAACTAAAGTCTATCATAATAAAGAAAGCACCTCCTTTTTAACATTCTGAATAGGTCATAGCATTATTTTGCAGTGACTGACTCTCTAAGAAATACGGCTACCACATTGTATGTATAGTGCATGAATGTCAACATATAGTGCGTACGAGAAATAATATAAAATCATTTGTAACAATTGATTATACCACAAAAAAACACTGTTTGCACCTCCTTAAACGAATTATTTTCCAGGAATTGACGCAGAAAAATATAATTGACATATTTACATCATAGAAAATCCGAAATTAATTAATACCTATAACGTTGGTTATAAATTTCTCCACTAGGGTGCATTCTTACAACATTGCGATCTTTTGGCAATAAATAATATTATGATCTGGTTGCAGTGATGGAACAAAAGAAGTAAATGAAGCATACCAATCATTTCTCATTTGTTTTCAAACATCGCCGTTTACATTAAATATATACATATTTTAAACTAACTATAGTTAAATAATGACTTGTGAGTAAACAGCTTAATTCTATTCGTTAAATAGTGCTAACAAATGCCACTCTTGATTTCCAAATTCTCTAGATAAATTGGAAATCACTCGTGGCATTACTTATGATCATTTATTCCATTGTTTTAATTTCCCAAAGAAACTAAAATGAATATTTATAAGACCATAATACATCCAGACAAGAGGATCGAACTCTGACCTGCTGCATAAGAGGCAACATCGTTACTCTGAGACACAGTGGTCAAATACATCGCAAAAAAATACTGTTTTTTATTATCTTTTATGAAACTTATTACGTCGGCTGCGGTGGTCTAGTGGTTATTTTCCTAGCTTCCGTAGACAGTGGACAGTCAACTAAAAATTTTAATTCCAGTAGGTACAGCAATAATTATAGTAGCGGATGTAAAATATGCTCTAGTATCCACATCTATCCCTACTGTAAATATAAGAGTCTGTGTTCGGACCCCGCCAGGGGTGGATGGATATTTAGGATTGAAAAATCCAAGGGTATGTGGAAACTAATATTGCAATGCCAAAAAAAATGCCACTAAGACATTACATGGAATAATTTGGAACAAAAATATTACAAAGGAAACAAAAATGAAAATTTATAACAGCATAATACAGAATATTTTGTCATATGGTAATGAAACACGGTCTTTGACGGAATTACAAAAGAATGAAATTAGAACAATTGAATTTGATTATCTTAGAAGAAGCCTTCAATAAACAAGACACGATAAAATACGACATTAATTCCTTTGGAAGAAATGAATGTCACCACATCTGTTGTTAAGAGGATTGAAAATCAAACTCTTATATTGTATGGCCGTTTACAGAGAATGGAAGATGAAAGATGGCCAAAAAATGGTCACCCCTGGAAGAAATAAACGTGGCAGGCCCAGATGGAAATGGAAAACCTATGTCAGAAATATGATGGATGATAAGAATTTGCGAGAAGGAGATTGGAATGGTAGAAATAAATGGAAACTGAAGACAGGAAACCTATAAGTGGGAGAAAGCCGAAGAAGAAGAAGTTTTAATTTTTTTTTCGCTGCCACCACGTAGTCATTTTGACATTCTGGTATTCTCTCCTGGCATGGCGTTATAATAAAAAAAATAGAACCCCACTTTTGAGGTTAGTGCGCCTTGAAGACGAATTTCCGCTGCACCGATGATTTATGATAGGTGATAATGATGGTAATGATGCACCAGGAGAGACCTTAATCCTAAATTTAATGAATATGTTAATTATAATAATACTATGTAATGCCAGATTATGTTCGGGGACCGTTTGGGCCTGACATTTGTCTTATAGATAAAAACACCGAAAAAAAAAATCTCGCAGAAACTTGTCCCGACTGTGAATCGAACCCGAGCCCGCAGCTTGACAAGGCAGCACGCTTCCTCAAGGCCACCGCGGTAGACAGTTTTAAAATGTAAAACATAAACCCCACAGGACACCAGATAGAATTGTACTCATAGCAAGAGATAAGTTACCAGAGGATGGGAGAAGGACACCTGGAAGACCAAAAAAGAAATGAGGGTCTCGTGACTTCCCAACTCCTTTCAAAAAACGTTAAACTGAAAATATATAAAACTATTATTCTACCAGCAGGGAATGATTGGAAAAGCATTAGCTCAGGATAGGGATGTATGGAGAGCTTATGTCCGCGCGGCCATGAACCTACGGGTTCGATAGTGCCAGTGAGTAAGTAAGTATTATTCTACCAGTTATATTATATGGGTGCGAAACGTGGACTCTTACTTTAAGACAGGAAAGGAGATTACGAGTATTTGAGAAAAAACTTCTTAGAAAATTTTTGGACCAAAGAGAGATGAACAGACAGGTGAATGGAGAAGACTGCATAACAGTGATTTACATGGTCTTTATAGGAAGTCATATATAATGAGAACAGTTAAGTCTCATAGACTGCGATGGGCAGGACATGTGGCACGAATGGGGAATGAAAGACGTGCATTGAAGATTCTTGTAGGAAAACCAGAGGGAAAACGCCCAGTTGGTAGACCAAGAATGAGGTGGGAGAATAAAATTAACTATGATTTGAGGGAAATAGATTATACAGGAGATGATTGGAAAACATAAGCTTAGGATATGGATGTATGGAGAGCTTATGTCCGCGCGGCCATGAACTTATGGGTTCGTTAGTGTCAGTGAGTTAGTTAGTTAGGGTCTCTTAATTCTGGATGGAACTGGTCATGAACCTAAAACAAAGAAGAAAAAGAAGTTTTAAAAGCCGTTATGATTCACCGGTGAGGTTACTATAGGCCTATAAAATGTTAAAAGTAATAAAATATGTACCTAAGATCTGTAAGTAACTTACTATCGAACCCGTAGATTCATGGTCGCGCGGACATAAGCTCTCCATACATCCCTATCCTGAGCTAATGTTTTCCAATCCCATGTATAATCTATTTCCCTCAAATCATGATTGTTATTCTCCCACCCCATTCTTGGTTTACCAACTGAGAGTATTCCTTCTGGTTTACCTACAATACCTTCCATGGCCCTCTTTCATTCTCCATTTGTGTCACATGCCCTGCAAATCGCAGTTTACTAGACTTAACTGTTCTTATTACATCTGGTTTCATGTAGCTCACCGTTTGCAGTCTTCTCTATTCGCCTGTCTGTTCATCTCCCTTTGGTCCAAACATTTCGAAAGCGATAAAGCAGGCTAAAAAGTACTTTGATCGAAAGAGTGACGATCTTTCACAGTAAAAATACAACCGTCAAGAAATGCGGACATGGGTTCCATTGCGGTAAAATTTTCCTGAGATAAAATAGTCCTCCATTCGGTTCTCCGACCTGGGACTATTTTAGAGAATCTATGTCAAATGCTCAAACACAGGAACATGTTCCTAGAAACATGGAATGTTAGGAACTAAAATCCCACTCGTTCTAATTAAATAACATTTCATTAAAAAAGTTGGTTTTTCGAAACATGTTCCATCTTCAGCTATTAAAAAAAAAATTAGTACAAATTGGGTTAAAAAATTAAAACAGTTAAAATAAAATATCCACTGAGTTCTCAATTGCAATCATCTAAATAAAAATTAAGTTAAAAAGGGCACCTTCCTATAGCTGAAGATGGAACATGTTTCGAAAGGCATACGAAGTATTTTTTTTTAACTGAAATCGTACATACTTGAGACGATTGCTTTCTCAGGCACATATTTTATTATTCTAACATTTTATTCAGCAAACACTTTTTTCTCACAAATGTCAACGAGAAATCTTTTCCATGTAAATCCATGATATATATGCATGTAGTGAAATTGAGTCCATGATATATAATTATATAATGAAACTGAATAATGTTTTAAAAAATAAATAGTAGGTGTAATTGTCATCATCATCATCACTCCAGGGATTAGGCAATTGCCCGTTCCGACTTCATAATGCATCAGCCCAACGTCTTCTAGATCTTCCAACATCACGTCTTCCTCGTTCTTGATAATTTCTTGCTAACAATGGATATCTCTCCTTACTCATTCCATCCATATGATCAACCCAGTCTGTAATTCGTGACCTTATCCAATAAAGGCTGTACTTTCAATTCTTCTCTTATATCCTCATTTCTTATTCTATCAAGTCTTGTACATCCTTTAACTTGTCTTAGGGACCTCATCTCCGCCGTCTGTATTCTATCCTTCTGTTTTTTCACTGGAGCCCAAGTTTCACAACCATACAATATTGTGGGAACCGCCATAACATTATACATTTTTATCTTGGTTTCTTTTCTAATTTTATTTTTGAATGTTCTCTGTATTGTTCCACACACCGTCTGAAATGTATTTATTCTGGAGTCAATATCTCTTTCCACATTGTAGCCAACATCACAGCCCAAATATTTGAAACTAGACACCTGTTCTATACTTTGATTTTCTAAAATAATTTTGGATCTCACTGGATCTCTTCCTCTGAAAGCCATGGTCTTCGTTTTCCTTACAGAAATCGTTAGATCATATAATTTACATATTTCATTTAATGCATGCATTGATTTCTGTAAGTTGTCTTCATTTTTCTGTCTTATGATTACATCGTCAGCAAATAGAAGATTATTTATGCACACTTTATTATCCATTCTTTTTCCTGGATTCACTAAAACTTTCCACTTATTAAAAATATCATATATATATATATATATATATATATTAAACAAAGTGGGTGATAAACTACATCCCTGTCGTAATCCAGTATTTGTTTTGATTGTATCTGTTCTTTTGAATCCGGTATCTATAATTATATTTGTGTCTTCATATAATTTATTTATTATTTCAACAAGGCACAGCGGGTATCCTTTCATTCGTAATATTTCCCATAATTTCAGGTGTAAATGTTGTTTTATTAAATGCGCAAACGAGTATTTGCCCATTAGCAAAACGATAAATTAGGTCATTAACTTCATTAACCAGAACCGCATGACCTTGCGAAAAGAAGCGATAGTTACGATGGACAAGTCATGTTTGTTTCATTGAAATTACTATAAATGAAACCAATTGACTTGAATGAAAACTGCATTGAAGGTTTAAGTAATTTATGCATCATTTATTGGCGACCTCTAGGCTACATTCTTTATACTTTCACAATACGGGTTTCGTTACAGTTGTCAAGTCAACTCTGTAGAATAAATATCTTCTTTATTAAATTCTAAAAGGCACCATATTAGTAATAAGAAATCTGAATTAATAGATTCGTCTCGCAACTACATGACTCCTTGCACTGCAATATACAACCAATTCCATTGACGTTTTGGAATTGTGTCGCAAATTTATAATAATAATAATAATAATAATAATAATAATAATAATAATAATTATTATTATTATTATTATTATTATTATTATTATTATTATTATTATTATTATTATTAATCCAGATTGAATACGGTAAGAGATTCTACAATTAAAGAAATATGGGGGGAAAATTATGTGTTCGAAGAAAATAATTGAAATGATTTGGATTTGTAGAATACAGAAAATGGTGTTGGAGTGGATGGTGGATGGAAAAAGAGGAAGAATAATACCTGAGAAATAATGGATGTACACCAGAGGAATGAATATAGATGATGCGAAGAAGTGATTTTTGTAGTGGATCTTACTTATTGTATGGGAAAAGCACATTATTTTAGAAAAATCCCTAAATATAATAATAATTATTATTTTTATTGTTATTATTATTATTTGGATTTGTAGAATATTGTTTTATTATTATTTATTATTATTATTATTATTATTATTATTATTGTTGTTGTTGTTGTTAATGAAAAAAGAGGGAAATTTAGAAAACGTGGTTGAATTCAAATACCTACGAACAATAATACAACTCTACAAAAAAAAAATTGTTGCCCTGGATATCTCAGCGAATTTGTATGTTTTCAAGTGCACAGTTTATGTATATATTCATGAAAGTGCTGAATGTGCTCTAGTTTTTATGATTTTTGCGAATCTTATAACTTAAACAGTAAACGGCTTGTTACTAATAAAATTTATATATTGACTTATGTTTTCACAGCCGGAGTTACTATGATGATCTTGTAGAAGATTTCCGGGCTGTTTGGCCGTGGTCTTGAGGCTTGTAGTTCCCCGACGTTTCGCCAGAGACAAGTCTTGAGGATGCCGGACGCAGTCTCTGGCGAAACGTTGGGGAACTACAAGCCTCAAGACCACGGCCAACAGCCCGGAAATCTTCTACAAGATCATCATAATAAAATTTATGTTTCCAGTCATGATTTGATTTCTGCACTTTTTTTTTTTTTTTGCTTGTACAAACATCACATGATCCCCACCCTCAGATCCTCACTCCGCACATCGGCCGTGATCCCAGTTATTTCACAAAATTAAAGTACTCACGACGTGCATCTGGATATGATAAAACAATTCGTCAAAGCGTTGGACAAGGAAGGAAAATGTTTCAAATACATTTGTAGAAAATTTCCGAAACTCAGTATGTAAAAGTTAAAAGGCGGAATATTTGATAGTCCTCAAATTCGGCAATTGATGAAAGATGCAAATTTTATCAAACTTATGACTGTTCCGGAAAGTTAAGCTTGGAAGGGTTTTGTATTGGTAGTAGAAGATTTCGTAGATAACTATAAAGCACCAAATTATAAAAAAATTGTGCAAAACATGTTGATAAGCTTCAAGATTCTGGGAGCAAATATGAGTATAAAGTTACACTTTCTCCACAATCACCTGGATAGATTTCCGGATAATTTAGGAAATTATAGCGACGAACAGGGAGTGCACTTTCACTAGGATCAAAAGTAATGGAGGAAAGATATCAGGGTAGGTGAGACCGTCACATGATAGCAGATTACTGCTGGTATTTAAAAAGAGATTGTCCCCTAAAAATTACAGAAGAAAATCTTATAAAAGGCGTTTCTCTGAAGTATAACATGGGTTTTCGATATTTTTCTTTCTATTTACGTCAGTGTATACTAATTTTTCAAAAAAAACAATTGACATTATCAATATATCTGTTATATTTTTTCACATTTTCCGATTTTTGTAGTGTAAAATGAAAATAAAGATTTAAAAAACAAGCAAACCTTCAAAAATCATATGATAGTTTCATGAAGTGTGCGCATAAATATATCTGAAATTAATCTTGTATCAAGGGCAACAAAATCACTGTTAACCAGTGTAATAATTACAAATAGGACTGAGAGCTCCTCATAACGTGACATTCTTGATTCTAGCGCCTTTATGACACTGTGTAGAGTACCCGGAGACTAACATGTCGGAGAAGTTGCCTATACGTTCAGGAGTTCAGAATAAACCAGTTTTCATGAAGCTAACAACGGCTAATAGGATGATTGTATACCTACGTCTCGAGAAGCGTATGTGACATGAATAAGTGTTTAATCGTGCAGGAATTCGACCTATTGTACGTCATCACGGAAACTTTAAATTTCTATTTATAAATTAATGACTAGTTCAAGGTTGACGTGATTAATTTTCTTGGCTGAATCAGCTGCGGACAATGTTAATCAGAATTATTGGTGATTCTAGATAAAGACTTGAAATGGTTACACGAGCCAAATGAGGTAAATTTAGAACAATTGGGTAGTATTAGACACGAAACCACCAAGTTACTAAAGAGTAAAAAGAGGGAATATTTGAGAGAGAAGATTAATGATCTTGAAATGAACGCAAAAAATAGGAGCATTAGAGAATTATATCAGGGAATTAGTATAGAGAAGAAAGGGTTTCAGGCTAGAACAAACATAATTCGGAATGAAAATGGGGATATGATTACAGATTCCAGGAGTATATTAAATAGATGGAAAAGTTACTTTAATCGGCTATTAAATGTACATACAGAACAGGACATTGAGGAGGATAATTTACAGACAGCAGGAATGCTAGTCGCAGAACCAAATGCATTAGAGGTTGAAATGGCGATTGAAAAATTGAAGATGGATAAAGCATCAGGTTCAGATGAGATCCCAGCAGAACTGATAAAATCAGGGGGAGAAAATTGATGGACAAAATACGCTGGTTGCTTAGTAAAATTTTGGGAAAAATAAGCTCTTCCATATGAATGGAAGGAATCAATTATCGTACCAATTTATAAGAAGGGAGGCCTTTCGGGACTAGTCCCATTATCAGCAGAATGCATTAGGTCCGTATTTGTTGACCCTTGTTGAAGCACACAATCCACTATACAAAATACTCACTACCAAGTCAGTGTTTTTTTCTTTTTTCATAATTTTTGTTTCAATATGGTTTTTTCTCAATTTTTTTCCCCCCAGTAAGAAAATAAATCACTGTACATCCATTTTATAATGGATGTTTATCCTTGAATATAATATAAAAGGTGAACGTTTGCTCCTGCATCTAGGGTAAAATACATATTTTTTTTTCTATTGTTACAGATGTTACACACGATACTTGTATTTCTATGATTGATAAAAAAATACAAGCGGATATTGGAAAAGAATAAAGAAATATATGAAGAATATTATATAAATCGTCCATTCGTAAAAATTTCTGATATTAGCATTGCTATAACTCTTTTCCTCATGGTGCTCAAAACACCTTCAATCCACAATTATTTTTGACAGACCTCTTCTTCTTCTACCAAGTAGCACCCATTATAGTATTCTTCTTGGAAATCTGTCTTCTGTAATTCTTTTTACATGAACATACAGCTTTAACAAATTAATTACGATTTCTAGATGTTTTTAAGTGGTGTAAGTATAATATTTGTTACATACACCAGTCTTGCATGGAGCAGTGTGATACGTGGAAACTACAAAATAGTATTTGTTGCTTAGAGATATAGTTATTTATATTGTAGCATTGTCCTACTTTCACGTAGGCGACAAGAGGCTTTGCTATGATATTTATTGCATTCAAGACGTTACTATTCCTTTCCGATAAGTAAAACTGCTTCTTTACTAATTGTTCTTTGCTTTCTGATCATAGAAACTTTCATTTTTCACAAGTCGTGTCACACACTGAAGAATATACGAGAATAATTGAGGCAGTTACAAGCGAAGTGGTGCAAGTGCAAGTAGTTTTACGATATTGAGAAAATACAATGCAATAAACTGAGTCGTAAAAATAAATTTTGGTAAAAAAATGTTAATCAAACTGAGATTATACAATGTAACTGCAAAATTAGGATTGAAATATAACAGCAAAAATTTGATGCTAAATTCTAAAATCAAATCAAAATCGAAAGCCGCGTAGTTGAGATATTTACGTCCACGTATAGTTTTGACAAAAATGGACAAGCAAAGAAGCACAGATATACGCGATAAATTAAAAGTTCAAAATATAGTTGAAAAACTCAGAATTATCATAAGTAATGCCACGAGTGATTTCCATTATCTAGATAATTTGGAAATGAAGAGTGGCATTTGTTAGGACTATTTAACGAATAAAATTAAGCTGTTTACTCACAAATTAGTATTTACATGTGGTTATTTTAAAATATTGATATATTTAATGTAAACGGCGATGTTTGAAAACAAATGAGAAGCAATGCTTGAAAACAAATGAGAAACGATTGTTACGCTTGTTCATCACTGCAACCAGATCATATTATTTATTGCCAAAGAATCGCAATATTGTAAGAATGCACCCTAGTGGAGAAATTTATAACCAACATTATAGGTATTAATTCATTTCTGATGTCCTATGATGTAAATATGTCAATTATATTTTTCTGCACTGTTATTTCGTGGGAAATAATTCGTTTAAGAAAGTGGAAACAGTGGTTTCTTTTTTTCGGTTGTGGTATAATAAATTGCTACAAATGTTTTTATATTACCTTCCGCAAGCACTATCAGCTGACATTCGTGCACTATATATACAATCTGGTAACCGTATTTCTTAGAGAGTCAGTCACTGCAAAATAATGCTACGACCTATTCGGAATGTTAAAAAGGAGGAGCCTTATTTGATAAATTCTAGGTGAAACACGACTGTGATTGGTTGTAATTAAAAAATCATTGAAATGTGGTTGGTCATTGAATCCCATTTGAGACATGAGTTAAATAGTCAAAGCAACTGGATACAACATGTCCAAAGAAGGACCCATCTTGCTTTCCTAGATTAGCATTGCAGTAACAACGTAAAGGATTTCGAGATAAAGGAGAACCAAAATAAGATACCCTGACCAAGTAGGCCTAGATCTTGAGATCGCATAGGAACAAGCTCTAACGACCTATAACCTAAATGAGTTTATGATGATGATAAAGTTGCAGTTGTATAAGAAAATCACAACTAGGTTTTTTTTTTTTTACTTTGAACTGTAGTCCTTTCTGCTGATGATGGAAGTCTGTTTCCGAAAGGCCTACAATTCTTAAAAATGTATTTTTTAATTAACCTAGTTGAAGAACAGCGACATCTTCCAGGTATTTATTTTAATATATTACTTTATGAATAGCTAATCTGACCAAAGATAGCTGAACTGATACAAGCTAAAACAAATGACAAATAGGTTTTTACATCTGTAAGAGTCGCGGGTTCAAACTCGGCCGGGTTCGATGGATTTTTTAGGACGGAATAATCCAAGGAGTAAGTCCTCCGGGAGGGACTTTAAGACGTGGGTCCCGAGTCTGAAGATTTTCAGGCTCGTAAAAAATCCTTAAGCCTGAATGAAAAGGCCTCTAAGCAAAATTTACCGAATTTTCCCGTCCTAGATGTCAGTATGAGGCGGAACGCTGACCACGTACCACTCAAAATGACATCTATACGAAAACAAGTGTAACTAAATTAATATGGTTCAAATTCTTCCATGTAGGGGGAGAGCGCTTAAATCTCTGTAAAGGGAAAACATGGGCTTACAATACAATACATCTGTAAGTTGCTCTCTTCCAAGTAAGTTTTAAATATCAGTCAGCTAGCCTCAAGACTCAATGTTAACATTACAAATGCGGTCATTATTTTTTCTTTACTACATTGAACAATATAAGAAGCTATAGCAACTTGAATAATTGTTGGGCTGTCCAACATGTGGTATCCATGGCAACGATATTAATCATTCTTTTAATTGACCGGACTATGCGAAGACTTCGTACCATAATGAATGTAAATTTTTACAATAAATCTTTTTGTCTACGAAGAACTTTAAAACTACTCGGAAGTTATTTATTACGTATATTAGATATACAATACGTTCATTTCAGCACCATATTTAATTATAACAATTAATCAAATTCTAAAATTACAAAATTCCTTATGAAGGAAATTGTCTGACAACACGCTTTGAAAAAGTACTTCAGTGCAATCTGTTGCCTCTATGAACAGAAAACAGAGAGAAATAGTCTATGATGATGCGAGGTAGGGTAGTGGTTTTTACAGAATCGAGGAAAATGTTTAATTTCCGAGATTCTTTAAAACACTTCACAAACGTGCGTTGTATATTATTTTTTTGCGCGATGGTGTTTTCAAAATAATAAATAATAGTAAAATAATAACATTTTTTATATATTTGCGTTCATTATAAACAATTGACTAACGTTAACAGAGTGGGCAATGTTTATTATTTAAAACAACAGGAGGCCGTGAGATAATATTAGTGATAAAATGGCGGCAAGTACGTATTTATTGTTATATATTGTTTCAAATAAAGTTCAGTTCATTAAAATTGCAGTGATTTGTTTTGTATAATGTATATTAACACTACCTTTTGGATATTTTTTGTATATATATATATATATATATATATATATATATATATTGTATGTAGTATACATAGAGGACAGTGGTTTTACTTCCCACACGCGTTTTGTAATATGTAATATTACAGTATAGTTATTTTATTATAGTATAGTTATTTAGGTTGGCAACCCGAAATGTACGAAGTTGAACTTTTAATCATGGTCGCCATTGCTGTAAGTACGGCAAAACGCACTACCGGGCAATAAAATTGTTTCCGTTTGATTTAAATCCAAGACCTCCAACTACTCCCCACTACCCCCCCCCCCACCCAACGGTTCTACTATTGAAATAATTTGGCATACCTGCTAGACGGGGATTAAACAGGGAAGATTTTGCACTAGATTGTGCCGAAGTTCCTCAGTAGCAAATCGCCAGTGCGTAAAACTGAATATCTTGGGTTCAAATCTCGTCTCGCAAGTGCATAAATTCACGAGTCACAAAGTGACGAGTGAATTTATGTAGAGGATTTTGAAATAAAGAGTGACATTTGTAAGTGACATATAATTAAGCTGTTTAGTCAAAAATCTTTATTCAAATATAGTTATTTTAAAATATTCATATATTTAATGTAAACGGCGATGTTTGAAAACATCAGAAATGTGTGGTTATGTTTCATTTGTTTATTCGCTGCAACTTGATCATATTATTTATTGCCAAATTGGATCGCAACATTGTAAGAATGCACCCTCCATCCATAGTAATTCTGCCCGAAGGCAGGTCCTTCACTGCAATCATAGCATGTTCATGCTATGCTTGCAGCTTTACTAGGGAATTGTAGGTGTGGTAGCTTTCCACACCGGTGAAGGATGATGATGATAATTATAAGGAGTATGATGATGATGGCCATATGGTTTCGGGGACCGTTTGGGCCTTAAAGTTTTCCTCACATTTGTCTTACAGGTGAGGAAAAACTCCGATAAAAATATCACCCAGGAAAACTGCCCCGACCGAGGATCGAACCCGGGCCCGCTGCGTGACAAGGCAGCACGCTACCTCGAGACCACAGCAGTGGACTTAACTTTCATTAACATGGTTATATTATAGACCATAATCTAATACACATTATTTTATTGACCAAATCTTCATTTAGTATTCAATATAACTGTGATTGTTATGTTCAAATGTAACACATGTTTGTCCAGGTGTGTGGAAGAGAAGGCCACATGGCCGTAACTCCACCAGGCTAAATAAATAAATACATATTTTCTTTTCCCTTAACGTATGAGTCCAAGTTTCGTATTATCGCCTCACTATGATGCTTAACAAGCGGCTAGCTTTGTTTCCCCGCAGCTGTTGTATGTTATTAGAATACAAAGATCCCGAGTACCGCGAGTATCACGATGTTGCCACTTCGCTATTCTTCCCTCAGTTTCAATTAAAACTCGGAACGTGGAGCAGTCGATCCAGTTATAAAATTGTATACCGTAATTAATTGTTGTAATTATCAGTGATTTATTGTGATTATGTAGCTTGAATAATAATACAATATCTACAAATTATATTTGTTTAATATATAAGTGATTTCAATATGTGGCGGCCATGGGAAAATGTTTCAGGCCCGAACGATTAATAATAATAATAATAATAATAATATAATAATATAAATAATAATAAATAAATGTTAATAATAATAATGTGTAAATTTGAGCATGATGTTGTATGAATATGAAATTTATGTTGACCTACAAGCTATATAATGTTGGAATTAAATTATTTGATAAATGAGTACATATATAATTTTAATTCTAAAAGTTAAACAATACCAAATAATAACATAAAAATTAAATAATAACTTAAATAATAATCAATGTCTTCTGTCTTGTGTACTAAACGCCCATAGCGCTATGAGAAACGTGACAAGACCGCATGTCAAGCATTGCCTCTTGGCACCTGCTTTTATATAACAAAATATTTATGAACAAGAGAGAAAATATCAAAATTGTATTTTCGCAACAAGCAGGCAAGAAAATTAGAAATTTATACCTGTAGAATTAGAATAGTTTAGATGATTCCTGCAGTAAACAGAAGCTCAATAGGATATCATTTTAGTCTTAGTAACTGACCATTACATATAAAAGTCACGAGTGTCATAAAATGGTCATATAGTGATTTTGAGACGAAATAAATGGAAGTAAATCAGGATTTGAGTGATTTCCCCGAGGAACGGAGAGCAATTTCAAGATCAACAGCTGTTCTAGAGCACATGCCATAAATCTGGCAGCACGTGGGGATGCCCTCGGGTCACAAACCCTAATAAAATCCTCCAAAATGTGTGCACCAGGTGCTTTGTGGTTTTACTATCACGAACAAGTAATCTCTTCTTAATACATATTAAGAATTAAATTTGAAAATCCGCTTGATAATATTTTGAGTAGATTACTGTCCGACCGATTTAAGGCATCATGCCTTACTGCAGAGCTACAGAACATTTCCTGCTTCGAATCCCCATGAGAAAAATAATTTTTCTCGTGGAACTCCGGCGGCCAATGTGGGATCGGCGCCGCGCCCACCCAGTATCGTAAAAAATGTAGGTAGGTACAATAAGTAGCAATTTCAGGCTGAGAGTGCCCTTATAACGGGTGGGCACGTAATTAACACATAGGTCTATGTATGGTTACAAGCAGCTAGCTTCTAGACCATGGTCCTTCAGGTCTGTTGTACCATAGATATGTTATTTACACACACCTACACTCATACATAATAAAAAAGGTATAAAACATCCCACTCACACACATATTTCCCCTCCCCCCAGCACACAATAAATGCACAATACGATTATTTAACTAAGACACTTTGACAAATCAGGGAAATTTTGAGGAAGTGGCTGAATTCAAATACCTGGGAATAATAATCACAAATAGGAATGAGATGCACAAAGAAATTAAACGTAGACTCAATTCTGGAAATGCGTGCTATTATGCATTACACTGACTTTTGATATCCCAACTCCTTTCAAAAAAAACGTTAAACTGAAAATATATAAAACTGTTATCCCACCAGTTATATTATATGGATGCGAAACATGGACTCTCGCTTTAAGGGAGGAAAGGCGATTACGTGTATTTGAGAATAAACTACTTAGGAACATTTTTGGACCAAAGAGAGATGAACAGATAGGTGAATGGAGAAGACTACATAACAATGAACTACATGGTCTTTATAGGAAGCCCGATATAATAAGAACAGTGAAGTCTCGTAGACTGCCATGGGCAGGACATGTGGCAGGTATGGGGAATGAAATACGTGCATGGAAGCTTCTTGTAGGAAAACAAGAGGGAAAGCGGCCATTGGTAGACCAAGAATGAGGCGGAGGAATAACATTGACTATGATTTGAGGAAAGTAGATTATGCAGGGAATGATTGGAAAGCATTAGCTCAGGATAGGGGTGTATGGAGAGGTTGCCAGCGTGGCCATGTACCTACGGGTTCGATAGTGCCAGTACCTAAGACACTTTGCCTAAGCGGTTATACGCTCGCCAATCACCGCTGGTGTCCCGAGATCGAGTCTCAGTCACTCCGAGTGGGTTTCGTGATGAACGAAACGTAGTTTGGGCAGGTTTTTCACGGGTTTCTCCCGTTTTCCCCTGCCACAAATTTCATTCCACAATTTCTCCATACTCATCTCATTCACATTGTTTCGTTTCATTCATCCGCCCCTGTGACGGTGTGTCAGTAGTGGTCCGCCGGCACCTTTGTTGTTCACAGACCTCTATAAATATAGGGACTTCATCTTATTCCTCGTCTCGATCCCGAGTTGGACACGATTTGAAGGTATTTATTTATGAGTAAGACACTTATTATACAGGGTAATTCACAATAAGTATTATATATTTCTATGGGTTGTAGAGGGGATTTAGTAGATACAGCTTTGATAAGGAACCCATGTCCGAAAACGTACTATTTTGAATGTAAAATAAGTTAGAAGATCGGAACATAGTGGGCTGATATCGCGTGTCTTGTGTTTCAGAATAAGTATTAGAGACTTTTAGGGATTGTATTACAAGTGTGGTTCCACGTGGCGACCCTGTAGTTCGTTGCACAAAGTGTACCTGCGTCGCATGTTTTCATACACACGCTCCCACCAGACTTGGTATGTGCTCAATAATGTCTGCTGCCGCCAGAATTCGTGCAAGAAGATCTTTCTCCGACTTGATAGCTGTAGTACAACCCCTGGAAGTCTGTAATACTTATTCTGAAACACAAGACACACAATATCAGGTCATTGTGTTTCGATCTTCAAACTTATTTTACATCAAAATTGTATGTTTCCGGACATGGGTTCTTATCAAAACTGTATCTACTAAGTCCCCTCTACAACCCTAAAAGTCTATAATACTTATTGTGAATTACCCTGTATAATACAATTAAAGATCGGAAACAACATACCGGTATTGAAGCTCTCATTATTAAATATACATACTGTATTTCCACAAATACCCCTCCTTTTCACAGTAAATTAGAATAAACCAACCGAATTTGTATTGGAAATAGAAGCAAGAATAAATAATAGTTTAATAAAACTAAAACAACACGCTTTATTAGAAAACCAAACTAAAAAAATGAAAAATAATTTTAATTTCCAACACGCTTGGAATAGAATTAAAGTGGTCAACAAAAAAATCATCTCCAACACATATAGAATAAAACTAGAGTTATCTACAAAAACAAATAATTTTACCATCGAAAGCGTGGGGTGCTCTATATCTATTAATACATTTGATTATAAACAAATATTGGTAAAAGTAAAGTCTTTAATAAGAAAACGTAAAAACCACAAAAAGCACCCCACGCTTTTGATGGTAAAATTATTTTTTTTGTAGATAACTCTAGTTTTATTATAGATGTGTTGGAGATGATTTCTTTGTTGACCACTTTAATTTTATCCCAAGCGTGTTGGAAATTAAAATTATTTTTCATTTTTTAGTTTCGTTTTCTAATAAAGCGTGTTGTTTTAGTTTTTTACACTGTTATTTATTTTTTTAATTTTTAGTTTAATTGATTGTGATAAACCGTTTCGTTTTCTAATAAAGCGTGTTGTTTTAGTTTTTTACACTGTTATTTATTTTTTTAATTTTTAGTTTAATTGATTGTGATAAACCGGAATCCCATAAAAATTTAATTGCTCAATACTCTTCTAAAAAATCCTCCGGGCCGGATTTGAACCAGCGACCTATGGATTACTGAAATTTTATACCACTACAGTCCACCGCTCTACCAACTGAGCTCTTACAATGATTGACTAAAAAGTCGATAAGTCCGCAACTTATTATTCCAGTTTTTATTTTTCTTATTTTCTAATGATTCAGGCCAGGATTTTAGAAAAAAATAATGAAATTATGGTATTGTCATGAGTCCTTTACAAATATACAAAGTTTCAAGTCGATCCATTGTTTTAAGTGGGTGAAAATCGTGTTCAAAGATTTCGTTACATACAGAGTGATTCAGAAATATGGCTATACGTTTGATCGCATTTTGTGACCAAAGTATTATTATTAAAGGAAATACTCTTATAAAAAATCCTCCGGGCCGGATTTGAACCAGCGACCTATGGATTACTGAAATTTTATACCACTACAGTCCACCGCTCTACCAACTGAGCTCTTACAACGATTGACTAAAAAGTCGATAAGTCCGCAACCTATTATTCCGGTTTTTATTTTTCTTATTTTCTAATGATTCTAATGATTCCCGTTTCCAGCAGTCGTTTTCTCCACTTCCCCACAGTCGACGGCTGCAATGCTACGTTAAACTCACGTCTTGCCCGTCTTGCGGCCTCACGATCATTAGCATACGTTATTGCCCATGCAGCAATTGTAATTTGCTGTTGCATATTTAACGTCATTTTGACTAATGACGTAAGTTCTACACTGTTTTGTTTTATTCCATTTTTGTAATTTGAATAATTGCCTTTCCAATGGTAATTTCATATTTCCTGTAATGGTAATATTTTCATCACACAACGCGATCAAACGTATAGCCATATCTATGATTCACCCCGTACATAGATGGACAGATACAGGTCAAGCTAATATAAAGCGTGTAAAAATGCTTATACTCTCCATACAGAAACAAACAAGCACCCAAAAGATTTAGTATAATTGTTAGTGGAGGGATTGTAGTATAATTGTAGTGGAGGGGTTGGGCCGACAGCAGATGTGCACACGTCAGCCCGTGCCTCAGGGACGCGAATTCTCATGCAATATGGAAGACTGTTTTACACGTTCAATCCGCAATTTCCATGTTATAGGAAGTTGCTTTGTCGCCTTCAGCGCTTTGCAAATTACCTACCGCAATCTTGCCAACTGCGTCATGAATATACAAATATCATCAAACAGTTTCACTTTATCAAAAAGCCTTTTCATAAATATCACCAAAGCCGTTGTTTAACAAGGGAAACAGGCTGACAAAGGAAAAATCTCATATCAGAATCATTGAAAGACAGTGACGAGAGTTAATTTGATAATATCTTTAATATTTTGATCTATCTATCTTCAGGTTTTTACAGCTGCTGCCGTCTTCCCGTGCCAAACCTCCAAAGCCTACGATCGTGGGCATCTTCAATGTTTAGCCCTCTTGCTTGCATTAATGTCTTCATGTTTTCCTTCCATGTTAACTTCGGTCTCCCTCTCTTTCTCCTTCTGGTCGGATGCCATTGATATATTTACTTTGGCCAACGCTCATCTTCCATTCTTAAACATGTCCTTACCACTTTAATTCCTTCTCCTCAATTCTTTCAATGATGATTTATTCTGCTTCCATTATATTTCTAATTTCCTTATTTGTGACATATTGTAATTTTGACTTTCTGGCACTTCTGCGTAAATAATCAATTTCTAGAGCTATTAGTCTATTCTTGTGGTACTTATTGATTGCCCATACCTCACTTCCATACATTGAAACAGATTCCACCAATGTTTTACCAATATATTTTTTTGTCTTTCCAAATATGTTTATCCCACCATATGAAATTTAACGATGATATTATTTTGCTACTCAATTCAATTCTAGTCGGCCGCGGTGGACTAGTGGTTATGCTCCTTGCCTCTGGTCCCGAGGGTCGCGGGTTCAAACCCGGCCGGGGTTGATGGATTTTTAGGACGGAAAAATCCAAGGAGCAAGTCCTCCGGGAGGGACTTTAAGCCGTGGGTCCCGAGTCTGAAGATTTTCAGGCTCGTAAAAAATCCTTAAGCCTGAATGAAAAGGCCTCTAAGCAAAATTTACCGAATTTTCCCGTTCTAGTACTGCCTTGGTTTCCTAGATGTCAGTATGACATCTATACGAAAACAAGTGTAACTAAAATTAGTATGGTTCAAATTCTTCCCTAAAGGGGGAGAGCGCCTAAATCTCTGTAAAGGGAAAACATAGGTTTACAATACAATACAAATTCAATTCTTTGTTTTATATTCTCTTTGCCTATACCTTCAATGTTATACATAATTATTCCCAAATATTTAGTTTGTTTCACTTGCTTTATTTGGATTCCGTTCTCCAATATTAAATTTTCTCTTTCATTGCTGCTTACTGCCAGATATTCCGTTTTTTTTTTGTAAATTTACTGTGAGACCTCATGATTAATATAGGCCTATGTTTTGATACCATGGTAAAAAATTCTGTCTCTTTCAAAACAATACCGGTACGATAGTAAACAACCCACTCTACGTGAGTGTGTAAGTTCACGTTCCAAAGCGGTGGAGGAGGTTTCGGATGAATGGTTTACATTTCCATTTAAGTAAAAGTTTAAATATTAATTTTGTAATTTTTTTAGCCTAACTTCATGCTGTTTTCGGATGCAGAGAGCACAAATTAAAATGCTAGTAAGATATAGAAAGATGAACAGACAGGTGAATGGAGAAGCAGTTGGGACATTAAAAGTATCTGCAATGCATAATAGCACGCATTTTCAGAATTGAAACATAGGCTCAATTCTGGAAGTGCGTGCTATTGTGCGTTGCAGAGACTTTTGATGTCCCAACTCCTTTCAAAAAACGTTAAACTGAAAATATATAAAACTATTATTCTACCAGTTATATTATATGGGTGCGAAACGTGGACTCTTACTTTAAGGGAGGAAAGGAGATTACGAGTATTTGAGAATAAAGTTCTTAGGAAAATTTTTGGAGCAAAGAGAGATGAACAGAGAGGTGAATGGAGAAGACTACATAACAATGAACTACATGGTATTTATAGGAAGCCAGATAAAATAAGAACCGTTAAGTCTCGTAGACTGCAATGTGCAGGATATGTTGCACGTATGGGAAATGAAAGACTTGCATGGAAGTTTCTTGTAGGAAAGCCGGAGGGAAAACACCCGGTTGGTAGACCAAGAATGAGGTGAGAGAATAACATTAACTATGATTTGAGGGAAATAGATTATACAGGGAATGATTGGAAATCATTAGCTCGGGATAGGGATGTATGGAGGGCTTATGTCCGCGCGGCCATGAACCTACGGGTTCGATAGTGCCAGTGAGTAAGTAAGTACTAACTTCATGCTGTTTTCGGATGCAGAGAGCACAAATTAAAATGCTAGTAAGATATAGGAAGATCAACAGACATTGAATGGAGAAGACTACATAACAGTGAACTACGTGGTCTTTATAGGAAGCCAGGTATAATAAGAATAGTGTAGTAGACTGCAATGGGCAGGACATGTGGCACGATTGGGGAATGAAAGACGTGCATGGAAGCTTCTTGTAGGAAAACCAGAGGGAAAACGCCCAGTTGGTAGACCAAGAATGAGGTGGGAGAATAACAAACTATGATTTGAGGGAAGTAGATTATACAGGGAATGATTGGAAAACATTAGCTCAGGATAAGGATGTATGGAGAGCTTATGTCCGCGCGGCCAGGAACCTGCTGGTTCGATAGTGCTAGTGAATTAGTTAGCTAGTCAGGTATAGGAAATTGACTGAACACCAATCCCGGCACTATAAATGTAAATTGAGGACGAGAAAAGCAGATCATATAGGTCTATAAATTTTTATCATGCGATGTTGCAGAGATAGGAAAACTCTTTTAATTGGAATGACATTTATATTGATTCATCTGCTACGTAATTAAAGGAATTTCTTCATAACAGTGTGTGTGTACGCGAGACTGTTGCTGCATTTTTTAATTAAGATACCGACATTTATTGCTAATTAATTGACCGATGTAATTATCTGTAAGCGATAGTAACACTATCTGGTGGTATACCTGTACATTACAATTTCTAATCTCACATAATGACATTAAAAGATGTTCTCATTATTTGTCTCTCTTACCATTTGTAATCATGGGTTCCGACACTGGAGATTTTCAGCCTTAAGGCTGAAAAAAGAGGTCTCTAAGCTAAAGTGACCAAACGTCCCGATTTTGGCGGGACATTCCCGATTTTTAATAATTTGTCCCGCCTCTCGCGACGTTTTAAAAAGTCCCGATTTTTTAAAGAATGCACGACAAGCTATAGTGCAGTCAATGATTCTTCCGGTCGCGCAAAGGCTCTGAAGTTTGGCAAAATACGAAAAAAAAACTTCATCTATGCAATATTTTTTTTAATATCAAGTAGGTAAAATAAAACCGTCGTCCTCAATTTATAAAATATGTATTCTTTATGCCTGTAAGCCTTTCAGAACATCGTTCCATCTTCAGCAGGTCTTTGTTCGCTACAATATCTAGTATGATGGTAGATATTGTAGCGAACAAAGACCTGCTGAAGATGGAACGGATGTTCTGAAAGGCTTACAGGCATAAAGAATACATATTTTATAGGTTGATGACGACGGATCTTGCCTAAGAAGGTATATTTTAACTTATTTCATTTTATTTTATGACTCTCCACCTCAACGGTTTTAATAATGAATTTTATTAGTATTGATCAAGTAGGTATTGCTGATCTTTGCTAAGCACGTTTATGTCTATCTGTGGGATCTGACAATCAATACTCTGGAAGTTATTTATCAAATACCAAAAATGCGTAAAAATATAACTTGTTCATTATTCTGGCGAATTTTGGAGCTAATGCGCGACCAGAGAGATATCAACTGATGTAAACCAAATTAAAACACAATGTTTTTAGGCTCAATTTGAAGACTTACAAACTATTAGGCTACTTTACGAAAACATCTAATTAAAAAATTAAAGAAATAATCTCAAAAATGAAGTTTTTTTCATATTTTGTCAAACTTTAGAGCCTTTGCGCGACCAGTAGATGTCAACCGATTTTGATATTTTTTTTCTCTTTTCTTTTGTCTATTCGGTATAATTCGCAACTTTTTCTCGCTATTACAACTTCCAAATAAAAAAAATATATTTTTTCGGCCCTCCCTATTGTACAGGGGATGATTGGAAAACAATAGCTCAGGACAAGAATATGTGGAGAACTTTATTACTCGCAGCCAAGAACCTACGTGTTCAATGGTGCCTATGAGTGTGTATTACAGTATAAACTATTTTTAACACTACCCAAGATTTCGTTTTAAAAATATATATAAGATTAAGTTTTGGAATTTTTATCTGTTCACGTTACTGGTTTTAAGGAAAAATCACCATTATGGGAGAAAATGTTCGATTATCCTCTGGTTTTCGAGTTCTAGTTCCCATGTATCTCTTCATTTTCCTTTCATGCCGTTGTTACTCACACATAAAGAAACATTTGTTGTTATGAAAAACTTTATTCTAGATAATTTTGCTTCATTGCAACATTAATTCATTTTAAAACTAAAAAAATAACAAAATAATGCATAGAATATTTTCCTAACATAATACAAATAATTTTTAAATAGGCCCTACTATTTAAGATATTGTTTGTGAGAATCTGTATCAAGGTACTTTTTTCTTTTGATGAATTTGGTAATTTTGAAGACAATCGCCATCGTAGGAGGAGAATTTATTCAGACGTCTCCTCGTCTGAATCACACTTGCTCTTTTTGTTTTTGGAAGCAGCCATCTCCATTTTAGAAGTTTCTGCAGACTCCGTATCCGATTCACTTTTTCTTTTCATCTGTGTATCCTTTAATTGGTCAAATCTTGGAGGACTCTTTTCACTATTTTTGGATTGCGGTTTCTTGACTGTTTTTGGTTTCTTGTGATACATTTGCCAAAATGTTCTAGTCTCTGATTTTGTTAGACGCCATCTTTTACGTTCATCACTATACTTTCTACTGAACTCTTCATCATAGGAGGAGAATTTATTCAGACGTCTCCTCGTCTGAATCACACTTGCTCTTTTTGTTTTTGGAAGCAGCCGTCTCCATTTTAGAAGTTTCTGCAGACTCCGTATCCGATTCACTTTTTCTTTTCATCTGTGTATCCTAAAGGATACACAAATCTTGGTCAAATCTTGGAGGACTCTTTTCACTATTTTTGGATTGCGATTTCTTGACTGTTTTTGGTTTCTTGTGATACATTTGCCAAAATGTTCTAGTCTCTGATTTTGTTAGACGCCATCTTTTACGTTCATCACTATACTTTCTACTGAACTCATCATCATAGGAGGAGAATTTATTCAGACGTCTCCTCGTCTGAATCACACTTGCTCTTTTTGTTTTTGGAAGCAGCCGTCTCCATTTTAGAAGTTTCTGCAGACTCCGTATCCGATTCACTTTTTCTTTTCATCTGTGTATCCTTTAATTGGTCAAATCTTGGAGGACTCTTTTCACTATTTTTGGATTGCGGTTTCTTGACTGTTTTTGGTTTCTTGTGATACATTTGCCAAAATGTTCTAGTCTCTGATTTTGCTAGACGCCATCTTTTACGTTCATCACTATACTTTCTACTGAACTCTCCATTTTCTTCCTATATGTATCCTAAATTACAGGCACATCTAATTTTTTCTGTAAGATATTTCTTAAATGCGTCCATGTCTGTGTGCACACGGAAACATCCATTAATGTATCCCATTATATCTTCTAGCTTGGGATTATGCAAATCTCTGAGTGCCAACATTATCATGTGTGGAGTTAGTTCCCGATAGATTACTACGTTAATCTCGTGCGCCATTAAGTCATCATCCAAATTCATATAATCACCATCATCATTGTGAGGTTCTCCGGGTTCCGGATTCATATCATCAGAATCATCTTCTGATGTATTCTGTTGATCTGAAAGATCGGTCTCTTCAAAATCTTCTGGTGTTTGTTCTTCACCTTCTTCCCCGCCTGATTTATTTTTTGTTACTTGAGACATTTGTAGGACCATTTAGTGATTGAACTTTATAATTTTTGCCGTTTAATAAACTTTCCTCACCATGGTTTTTTAAACAATTCAATACACATTATTACAATAATGAACATGTTCTTGTATTCTTAAAATTTTCTTAGCAACATTCAAATAAGAATCAAGTGCAGAAATAACTTTGACATAGTCTCAACTCTTGAAACGATCAAAATTAAATTGGGAAGTAACAAAACACTTTCTTGAAAATATCTTGAAACGAAATCTGTAATCCACTACGGAGACTCTTGTCATCCAAACTTATTTGAAATAATATTATATAAAACAGTTTTTCTTCTTCTTTTATGGACTAGGGTCGTATGAGATAGAGATACTGCCCGAGACCTTAAAGTGCCGAAAAATTTGAAAAGTTGCATTTGAGGAACATAATATCATATATTTGTTTATTTTTACCGTTAACAATCTGGTAAAAGTTTAAGAGTCAAAAACAATTATGTACCTAAAAGGCAATTTTGATACGCATTATATATATAGTGTTCTGCCCAAGAGCAGGTCTTTCACTCCAAACTCAGCATTCTTCACTCTTTCCTTAACCCAGCTTTCATTTTTGTATCCGCATAAAAAAACCATTTATTGTAATATTGTCTATCATCTGATGTATTTTTCTGCCTCTAACTTACTTTCCGCTGACCGTTCCTTCTAGGGCATCCGTCAGCAGGCAGTTTCTTCTTAGCCAGTGTCCAATCCAATTTATTTCCCGTTTCTTTATGAGTTCCAGCATTGTTCTTCCTTCACCCGCTCTGTCTATCACATCTTATCTTTTTTTTTATTTTGTCTGTCCATTTTATACGTTCCATTCTTCTCCGTATCCACATATCAAAAGCTTCCAGTCGCTTTTCCTCGTTCCGTCTTAATGTCCAATTCTCTGCACCATACAATGCTACACTTCACACAAAGCATCTCACTAGCATCTTCCATAATTATTTTGCCGTAGTCCGCAGAAAATGCTTCTCTTCTTGTCAAAAGCTTCTTTTGCCAGTGCTGTCCTCTGCTTTAGTTCTTAGTGAAGAATAATTTCCATTACTCTTCTGCCCGGGATCGAATGTGCCACACTACTAATATTAGCCCTAAGATGCTTTACAATTCTAATTTCATTTGAACTCTAATAAAAATATTGGCTTATTTACTCTTGGCAAAGTTGAAGGTACGAGGCTTTCTCTTTCACCTAGCCAACAACATACAATATAGAAGCTCCAGCTATGTACAGAAATATCATCTTTCCCACTTTTTCCTTCCTCTTTGTCTTTCACTTTCTGTTTATCTCTCTTTGTTCTCTCTATTTCTCTTTCACTATCTCACTCTTTTTGCCTTTATTTAATCCCTCTCTTTGTATGTACTTCTGTATTTCGCACGCCTTCCGGGCTTTAAGGGACTATCTTCTGAATGAGAATCTTCAATAACTTGTTTCACAAATATGTAGGGCTATATACATACATACACACTTTTATTATTATTATTATTATTACTATTATTATTATTATTATTATTATTATTATTATTATTATTATTATTATTATTATTATTATTATTATTATTATTATTATTATTATTATTATTATTCAATCTCCTAATATTTTTAAACCCTATATCGCCACAAAGCCATGTTAAAAATTACTTCCCAACCTCGCTTCGTAATATACTAAAATTGATATTAGCTGTTTATTGTACAGTGACCTCTTTGTAATGAGAAGCATTCGAGCGTTAAGCCAACGAATGAGTGTAAGGAAGTCGCGATTATAAAATCGCGTCAGTCTGGTTATAGAAGTCTTCTATCCTCCCCTCTATGATTTAATTTGCAAACGAATTATCTTGTTACACCACAATTTGATTTGCAATTTACATAATTTGAATATTGCTGCAGTAATAAGTTAACGGACAGAAGTTGAAAGACAGTTGCCACGCTTCAAGCGAAAGTTGAGTATTCATCCATGACAAGGTTTGATTTTCACATGCCTTATTCCATCGATAGTTCATTAATATTCTGAAGGAAGTGTAGATGTTTCTAATTCTTGTTTAAGTCCAGTATATACTGAGCCAAAACTTAGAGACTGAGGCAACGCTCTGATTGCTTCGTGGGAGTTGCTAAGTGGATTTTGTGTCTACCACGTTTTTTGGTCTCTCTTGCGGAAGAATTCGCTTGTAACTTTGTAATGGGTCGTGTTCGCAGAAAAGCTTTTATCGATCTCTTCGTGGATGGAAATCTTATCTTAGCGTTTGCACGTTGTGTTACATAATTATCTTAAAAACTTAATTTGAAGAAATAAATTGTTAGTTGTATTTGAATCACACAACATGTAGGAGAAATTAAACACGTATACAATATAAGACATTTTGTTTTGAGACTTTTATTTATTCTTTCGTTTTAAGAATTTTCCTCATCATTGAGAGTTTTCTCCAATCAATCTTAATAATTAACATGAATTTTTAAAAAATACATATGACCGTCCTTCTCATGCTCAAATGTGGTCTCTCCATATATTTTAAGTTCTATGGCCAACATGAATTCCAATAAATACAAATTATATTAACATGTAAGATAAGTTTTTCCCCCTAAAATTTTGCTGACATAATTATCAATTTGTCCCCACCGCTGTGGTCTCGAGGTAGCGTGCTGCCTTGTCACGCAGCGGGCCCGGGTTCGATCCCCGGTCGGGCAGTTTTTCGGATGAGGTTTTTATCGGGGTTTTTCCTCACCTGTAAGACAAATGTCAGGAAAGCTTTAAGGCCCAAAATATCCCCGAAATCATATGGCCATTATCATCATCCTTATCATTATCATGATCATCATCATCATCCTTCACCCGTGTGAAAAGCAACGGAAAGCTACTACACCTACAATTCCCTAGTAAAGCTGCAAAGCATAGCATGGAAATGCTATGATTGCAGTGAAGGACCAGCCTTCGGGCAGAATTACTATGGATGGAATTATCAATTTTATATGTCATTAAGTAATGGTATGTTGAAATCTGAAGAAAACATTTAAGTAAGCAGTAACCTGACAATAATGCAAGCACTGCCAAATTAGGATAAGCCAACAATGGACCATGAGTAATTATATCATATTGATAAATATTATTATTCCCAATTTAATTAAAACAGAATTTAATTACATAAACACATTTTTTCTATTGGATTACTTATCTATAACATGCATTTTTAACAAAATGTATCAAAACAAATGTCCCGCGCCGTAGCCGAGCGGTTAAGGTAGGAAGCCTTGGCGCAGAGCTACGGGACTTGCGCTGGTTCGAGTCTCCATGGGGGAAGACATTTTCGCATGGTATTTCGGCCAGTATGGGACCGGTGCCCACCCAGCATCGTGAGGCAATTGGGTAGCTGCAATAAGTAGCGGCTCCAGGTTGAGGAACCAGCTATAACGGCTGGGGGACTCGACATGCTAACCACATGTCACCCCTACACTGGCTGTTGATCATCTACCTCTGTGATTGGACATGTGGATGTGAAGGGCCAGCAGCCGGCTGGTAAAAGGGCAACCGCTGAAAAGTGGAAAGACCCTCAATCGGAATCAAAACAAATCTTAATTCCCCCTCTTTCCCCCTTCAAACTTTGTTTCAATCAACAGATACATTCAGTGATTGTGAAACGTATACCTTGGTCAGTTTTTGTTTTACTTAAGTCTCAAGTAATTTTCATTATCATTTGTTTTCTCTTTTTAATTTTCTACCTATTGTCTTGCCAAAACCAAGTGCGTCAGCCACTCTTAAGAATGAGAATGCAGATACACTCACCATGGTTGCTTTTTCTTAAAACGTAAAGTTTGCTTAGAATATCTGTGACTACGATTAAAATTTTATGCATTTTAGTGTATTAAAATCAATATCAATTGTACAAGCTAAAGGTTGACCTTAACTACTGGATATTTCATTCTTATTGTGTTTAATGTACTATAGTCTCTCTTGGTTTAACTTAACGAGAAATTTGTAGAATGACACATCTGTACTCACCTCTCTCACTCGCACCAGTGTTTGCGGTTTTCTTCACCTGATGTTAATAGGGAAAAGGTGGGAGAGGAAAACTGACAGCAAGGTGGGTTCTTTCTTTTGTATCTGAACTAAAGCGGTCATCGATCTACGCTTGTATCTCCATCTCTCTCTCTGCCAAGTTAAACCAACTATACGATAAACTGGGATTAAAAAGACTCAAATTTAATTTTTTTTAGAATAACACCGCCAAATTCCCAATAACATCCAAACCTTGAAATTTTAAAACGAATTTCCCCTAAAAATAAAACCACTTTCACGGATCTCTACTTATTACATAATCTCAACGATGCTTTAAAATGAATTTTAAGTGTTTTTTAGTTACGCATATTTTCCCTATATTTCATGAATGCTATGCAGTCAACATACCGACCCAATATGATTTCTACAAGGCAACTAAGGCATTACCAGGATGAAGGACGGTACACTTTGCTTAGAGGCCGTTTTATACAGATTTAAGGATCTTTTAGGAGCCTGAAAATCATCAGACTCGGGACCCACGGCTTAAGGGGACCCGGAAGACCAGATGTGATGAAAAAATGCATTTTCTGGGCTTTAATATAGTGCTCATTTACAATTTTTCCATATTGATGTTGTGATAGCTCAGTAATTAAAGAATTTAGGTTGCAAAATACAATGTAAAAAACTGAAAGAAAATGTTTATAAAGAAAAAATAAGTTATTTTTATATAAATGCATATCTATTTAAATCCTTATGATAGAAGGCTCTAAATATATGAACTTTTCCACTGTAAAAAATTCAACTTGATAGGATTAATAGTTCAGGAGAAAATGTTCCTTACATTTAACATTATAAGTGTAGGACATTCCGGGACTTTTAAAGTCCCTCCCGGAGGACTTGATCCTTGGATTTTTCAAAATACAAAGTTACAAATTTAAAAAAGTTCGTACTGGAAGGGCTACTAAATACTCAGTGATGGTCTGCCAGCGCAAATGATGGATATATTGGTATTGAATTCCGTCACAGGTAGAAATTTTTCATCTCTAGTTACATACAAAGAAGCTTAAGGTTTTCTTAAATCTCCGTATATTTACTTGCAAATTGCAAAATGAATTTTTTTTTGTATGACCATATGCTACACTTCCTTGTTGACGTAATCAGGTCATGATAGTTTTGGCAAATGACACCAGTCATATGTTTGCCCCCTAGTAACCTCTGGTATGACTGGTCATCCAATACATGGGTCCAACACAGTGGCTGCAGGAAGTTTCCAATTAATAGTCAACATAATGCAGGACTGGAGTCACTCCTGGCCGGCTCGCGAGCTCTTCAGCGTAAAGTAAACACTTCACAGACACAGAATTCGCAGTGTAAATGTTTGCAAAATATACAAACTTATAAAAACATACAACCCTGCTTATTCATCCATTCGTTAAGTTCCTCTTTTATAAACTTTTTATCTCCGTTATTTATTTTCATCTTCAGTACATTCGTCTTTTGATAATTCACTCTTTCTCTGTATATTTTCTCCTTTAACAGTATTTATGTTTTCTTTCAAATATTTTATTCCATTCGCATAGAGAAAAAGAATAAGTTCTTTTAATATCCGTATAATTTACTCGGGTGAAGAAAAAAAAACATTACGGTCTTAACTTCAGGTAAAATAATAACTTTTTTTTCGGAATTTATCCACAATATTATTTTCAGTCAACCTCAAGAAATTCGCCTTCTCCAGTTGTAGCGGTGCTGAATATCCTTTATCTGTAAGTCCCAGTTCACTCATACTTCTTCTCACACCGTCCATCCATTCTTCTTTAGGTCTTCCCTTTCTTCTTCTACCTATTTTCCACTCCAAGATCTTCTTACATATTCTATCAGATGTCATGCTCTTGACATGTCCATGTCATCTTAATCGTCTCTCTTAAATTGTCTGTAATACTTTCATAATTTTCCTAATTTTGACGCTTCTACTTATTTCTAATCTAGACTTCCACGATGGCCTTCTGCAGTAAATTGTCTCTGTTGCTAATAACTTTTTTATTATTATATAACATTATATTTGTAGAATCACTAATTAGCTAAGTATTGTAGGCAAAAGAACAAATGAGATGAGAAATAAATTGTAATAGAGGATGTGGTAAAGTGTGTAAAAGTGAGAACAAAAGGATGGTCTGATGGCCGTCTCGAAAGAACCGCCATGATTGTTGGGAAAATAGGCACTCCAAAACCCTTCGGACGACTTGCAAGACGATGGCAGGAGAGTTAGTGTATTACTTCTTAATAAAATAAAACTGCTGTAAAGGAAAAGAAGAAGGAGGAGAAGAAGAAAACTAACACCAAACATGACACATGTGGATAAAAAATACTATTATACAAAAGCGTCGGAAGACCAAGAAAACAATATCGTAAGGAATTAGGATTGCTTCACCAAGTAGCGGTTCCAGGTTGAGAAAATCAGGTTTAACCACTGGGGGATCCGACAAGCTGAAATTTTTATTTATAGGGGACTTTTACAGCTGAGGTCATTAGTGTCCCAGTTAACTTCTGCTATGAAAGGGCCGACAAATTTTGGACAGAGGCCTCTTATTTCAGGCTTCGAAGTAAGGTATATAATGTGACTCTTCGTATCAATTTTGGAGAGTTTTAGGAGGATTTATTGGGTGAAAAAATAAACTGTTTGTAAAAAAGACTCCAAAAATGAGAGAACAGGTTGAAAGAAATAGCAAAGATACTGATGAATTTGTTAAGATATACTTACAATGAATGAGTAGGCCTATATGAATTTCATTGGAATTCGAATGAAATACAAAACGACTAATGAATACAACCCAAATTCCTTAAACATTAAATTGCCGAAATACTAATTTCTCGTGCCAGTTATTTAAATATAACGGACCGCAATGAAAACAAAATAATGTAAAACTGTTAGTTATTACTGTATATTATGTAATTCGATACAAATTTAAGAAATTTCTATTCGTTTTTCTGTTGTTTTATTAAAGATACTAAATCTTCTTCTTCTTCCTTCCAAGTATTAGGCCAAGGCCTGTTACGATCATATAGAAAATTTTTCCTTAGGGGTCCTCATCTAGGGGATATGTGGATGGCGACCACAAGGTGCCCAAGCTGTGCAAAACATTTCTTCCACTTACTTGTGTTTTGCACTCTTTTAACTTTACTAATCTAAACCCACTTGGGTTAACTCTTGTCTTTTTCGATCACAACGCTATATAGGGCCATCCGAGAGGGGGCTAGGGAGTCCATCCTTTTTTTCCATTTCTTTCTTTCCTTTAATTTATTTTCTCCAGAAAAGCCTGACCAGAGGATATAAGATGGCAGCCCCATTTCCCCAAAAAAAAAAAAAAACAAAAAAACTTGGTCTTGCCTTCCTTTGGCCAGCAACCAATCGAAGGGACTATTATGCTTTCAAGTCTTATACGAGAATTTCCCATAAGGGAAAATTTTCTAAAAATACTAAATAAACTAAACAATGTATTATTTTTCACTAATTACAGCAGCCAAGTAGTGGCATTTAGCCACATTTTTACTATCTATCTACCTACAATGTCGTAACAGCCCAATATTGGGGGTTTAGCCTCTCCTTTGTTTGGAGTTCAAGTTAATTTAAAGTTCATATTATTTGTTTTTAAACATCTTTTATTATATTTGAAAAGAAAAATATACGCCTAGACTGGGGTTTGAACCCAGGACCTTTGACTGTCTATGACAATGCTCTATCCAAGTGAGCTATCTAAGCCTCCAATCTAAACGCGTATTTTTCTCTTATACATAGTTAATTCCTTAACCCAAAATGCTACGAGCCTTTGCTACGATTTTTGCAAATGGTGGCTTCTTTATTAAGAAGACTTTTTATTGGGAATTTAAACATTACTTATAAAGTTAGTAGTGCTTCTTTTAAAGAATTTAAACATTACATATAAAGCTTAAAATAGCAAAATTCCAGGGAATATGTGGTACGATAAAACGATCACTAAATAACAAAACAACAAGAGAGACCCAATTGAAATTGTATAAAACGTTGGCAGTACCGACACTGCTGTATGGTTCAGAAGCCTGGATACATAAAAAACAAGATCTAAGTAGGATAACAGCGGCAGAAATGAAATTTTTTAGATCTGTTAAAGGGTGCACTAAGGAAGACAGAATCAAGAACACAGAAATAAGACAGGAACTTGAAATATTTGCAATAACTGATAAAATAGATACATATAGACAAAAATGGAAGCAACACATAGACAGAATGAATGAAGGTAGATATCCAAAACAAATAACAAAATACAAACCTAAAGGCACCCGAGATGTGGGCAGACCTAGAAGGAGATGGGCTGAAGTCGGAACGGGTCAACAGACCTAATCCATGAATGCAGATGATGATGACTTATAAATTCCCAACAAAAAGTCTTCTTAATAATGAAGCCGCCATTTGCCAAACTCGTATCAACGGCTCGTAGCATTTGGGGTTAGGGAATTAACTATGTATAAGAGAAAAATACGCGTTTAGATTGGAGGCTTAGGTAGCTCACTTGGATAGAGCATTGACATTGAGGGGTCAAAAACTGAGAATAGATTTGTTATCATTTTCAGTTTATTATTTTCGAACTTACCATTCTTTTTTCATAAAATGGAGAGGGAAGGAAAGAATAATAATTTATAAATGAGAAGATAATCAAAGGTCCTGGGTTCAAACCCCAGTCTAGGCGTATATTTTTCTTTTCAAATATAACAAGTTAATTTAGTTACGCTTATTTCCCTACAAATTTTATGAACGGTATGCGATCAACATACCGACCCAATGAGACATCTAGTAGGCAACTAAGGTATTACTAGGATGATCAAGGTCAGTAAATATTTGCTTAGAGGCCTCTTTATTCAGGCTTAAATTACTTTTTTGCATGATAGTGCGTTCTGTGGTACTTACAGTAGTGGCGACCATGATTGGAAGTTCAATTTCCTAAATTTCGGGGTTGCCAATCTATGAATAACTAAATAACTATACTGTAATATTACATATTAGCTACCTCGTGCGGAAAATAAAACCACTGCCATTTATATATACTACATACAATGTATATACAAAAATATATATATAATGTAGTGTTTATACGAAACAAATCACTGCATTTTAAATGAACTGAACTTTATTTGAAACAACATTAAACAATAAATTCGTACTTGCTGTCATTTTATAACTGGTGTCACGGCCTGCTGTAGTCTCAACTAAGTTATGTTAGGCATTTACTGTATAAACATTGGCCACACTGTTAACGTAAGTCAGTTGTTTATAATGAACGTAAATATTTCCAACAAAGATGTTATTATTTTACTATTATTTATTATTTTAAAAACACCATCGCGCAAAATATAATGTACAACGCACGTTTGTGAAGTGTTTTACAGAATCTCGGAAATTAAAAACCGAGCGATATCCTCGCTTCTGTAAGAAACCACTTCCAAACCTAGCATTGTAATATACTACTATCAGCCTGAAAGTCTTCAGTCTCGAGACCTTTGGCTTAATGTCCTTCCCGAAGAAGTTGCTATTTGGATTTTCCCGTCCTAAAAAGAATCTATCGACTCCGGCCGGGTTTGAACCCGCGACCCTCGGAACCAGAGGCAAGGAACATTACCATTAATCCACCATGGCAGACTCATTTTTCACTAGCTACACGATAATTCACAAGAAGAGTTAATACTGATTTTAGTATAGATTTTTATGTACAGAGTGATTCAGAAATATGGCTATACGTTTGATCGCATTTTGTGACGAAAATATTATTATTAAAGGAAATATGATGTTATCATTGGAAAGGGAATCCTTCAAATTACAACAATAGAACAAAACAAAACAAATCACTGCTCACGTGCAGCTTGGCAGGTTGATTTTTGTGGGCTAGCGTCGAACGCCTCCACAATTCTCTTCGTTGCTCCTGCATCCGTGCTAATGCGAGGCCTTCCAGGAGGTTTGATTTTCTGTATCATTCCCGTTTCCAGCAGTCAATGCTACGTTAAACTCACGTCTTGCCCGCCTTACGGCCTCACGATCATTAGCATACGTTATTGCCCATGCAGCAATTGTAATTTGCTGTTGCATAATCAATGCCATTTTGACTAATGACGTAAGTTCTACACTGTTTTGTTTTATTCCTGTTGTAATTTGAATAATTGCCTTTCCAACGGTAATTTCATATTTCCTGTAATGATAATATTTTCATCACACAACGCGATCAAACGTATAGCCATATTTATGATTCACCCTGTAGAATTAAAAATATAAATATAATTGTTCCATCGGACACAGTTTTTAGTGACAGTCCTTTTTAACATGCTTTTAAATACGTACTAGATTTTCATTGTTGTAATTTTTTCAATTTAACAATTCTCGCTTAGATTTATTCTTAGAAATTCTTAGGGATGTGATATAAAAGGATGGGACTTGTTATTTTATTGCGTATATTTTTAAAATGTTATGAGGATAATTTAAGGTCCTGAAAATGACAAATGTGGAGTTTGCCATATGACTGTAATTGACCTTGTCAAATACTGAGGAATCCAGGAGTGCATTAGCCCGTAGGAATTATAAATAGTACACCTTCTTGGCAAAGGTGCTGAATATTTACCTTCCAGGCAAATCAAGACAGACCAAGGAATGTCGTTTATTTTTTCCAAAATTATGTCTTGAGTGAACTCTCGCTGCTTGAAGAAGAGTAGGACTTAAGAATTTAATCTGTCAGAACAAATAAAACTATTACTATTATATATTTTTGTGCATTGTAATAGCCCTTTCAGGACCACAATATGAAATAATAATAATAATAATTATTATTATTATTTATTATTATTATTATTATTATTATTATTATTATTATTATTATTATTATTATTAAACCAGAAAGAAAACGTCCCGTTGGTAGACCAAGAATGAGTTGGGAAAATAACATTAATCAAGATTTGAGGGAAGTAGATAGTACAGGGAATGATTGGAAAACATTACCTCAGGATAGGGATGTATGGAGAGCTTATGTCCGCGTTGGCCATGAACCTGCGTGTTCGATAGCGCTAGTGAGTTATTATTTTTATTAGTATTGTTGTTGTATTTAGAATCCATTTTAGAAGCTGATGGAAGAAAAAAAAGGGCAAGTGTAGGTAGAAAAATAATTTATATGCTGAAATCAGATCTTTGGAGCAAGAATTGTAAATGGCCAAAAATAATAATTTATAATTCATTAGTGTAAAATCTAATGTTTATGGACATTAGACAGGCCATAAGCAAGTAAATCATTGGCTACAGAAATGGACTATTGGGTTAGAGCGGCAAGAAATCAAGAATGGATAAAATTAGAAACCAAAGAATTAGAGAGATGATGGAAGTGGATGAGAACATTCATGAAGTACGTTGAAGAATTAAAATTGAGATGGTTTGGACATGTTAAAAGGACGGGAGAAAACAGAATTCCGAAAATTACTCTAGAATTGAATGCTGAAGCAGAAGGAGAACAGGAATACAGGAACAGTGAATGGATGGAATCAGCAGGAGTGTGATTAGAATGGCATTGAAAGAAGAAGATGCGCAAAATAGGAATTTTTCGAAGAATAGGATTAGGCGTTCATAAGTTTGAAGAAAAACACTGAAAAAGTACTAAAAATATTTATCATAAGTAATGCCACGAGTGATTTCCAATTTATCTAGAAAATTTGGAAATCAAGAGTGGCATTTGTTAGCACTATTTAACGAATAAAATTAAGCTGTTTAGTCACAAATCATTATTTAAATATAGCCATTTTAAAATATTTATATATTTAATGTAAACGGCGATGTTTCAAAACAAATGAGAAACAATTGATACGCTTCATTTCCTTCCTTTGTTTATCACTGCAACCAGATCATAATATTATTTATTGCCAAAAGATTGCAATATTGTAAGAATGCACCCTAGTGGAGAAATTTATAATCAACGCTATATGTAGGCCTATTAATTAATTTGATGTCCTATGATGTAAATATGTCAATTATATTTTTCTGCAACGTGGAAAATAATTCGTTTAAGAAAGTGCAAACAGTGTTTTTTTTGTGGTATAATCAATTGTTACAAATGTTTTCATATTATCTCTCGTATGTCCTACGTGTTGACATTCATGCACTATGTATACAATCTGGTAGCCGTATTTCTTTGAGAGTCAGTCACTGCAAAATAATGATATGACCTATTCAGAATGTTAAAAAGGAGGTGCTTTCTTTATTATGATACACTTTAGTTGGTAAATTTTAGGCGAAACACGACTGTGATTGGTTGTAAATCAAAAGTCATTGAAATGTGATTGGTCATTGACTCCCATTTGGAGCATGAGTTAAATAGTCAACATAATCTTTTTCCTTAATAAAATTATATATTCCCTGAGATGAAATATTAATATGAGGAATGAATAATAATAATAATAATTTTAATAATAATAACTTTTTATTAATGATTTTCTCTACATTACAATAGCTATCCTTGAGCCCAAATGTATAAACAGAGAATCAATTCTGGAAATGCGTGCTATTTTACATTATAGGGACTCGGAAATTAAAAATTTGGCTATCGCTCGGTTTTTAATAATTTCCTCTCTTCTGTGAAAGCCACTTCCCAACCTCGCATTGTATATACCTACTATTTATGTTAGGTTACTGATTTTAATTTTTAAATTATTTCGTTGGGGTGATGGGAAGATAAAAGTAACTCTTTTTTAGCCTACATTCTCAAGACGTTTAACTCCCCCCCCCACCCAGAGTGTAGCAGTATAAGGCTTTATGTTACGTTACTTCATTGTGATGTTATTGTGCACAAGAGGTCTTGCTGCCCACACGGGGTCTTGCTATTATTCGTCATATTCCCGGTGATTACGAGCACCGATTCCTAGACACTTTGCCATTGTTCACGGTCTCAGTAAAAAGTGATCCTCAGTTACAACCAGTCGTGTGTGATTGTGCGCGTGGTCCGGTTTCTCGAGTGCGCGAGTGTCATTGTCATACTTCATGTTAGAAAAGGTAAAAGCAACATTTTGCAAGTCATTTTTGTTTCTTTTTTCATGAGTTTCAAAACAGGAATTATCAAATATGTGAATACAAATAATGAGTATACATTATATAATAATAATAATAATAATAATAATAATAATAGATAGATAGATAGATAGATAGATAGATAGATAGATAGATAGATAGATATATAGATATATCATCGGTTGATTAATGTCTTTGATATCGTCCGATTCCCAATAGCCAATTTTGTCGGTCCATCCAATCTCCTGGTTGTAGATGTTTCTCCTTCATGTATAAACAAATTCCCTGACTCCAGGAGGTTTTAGGTCTTCCTCTGCCTCGTCTTCCCTCAGGTTTTCATTCCAAAACACATTTTGGTAGCCGATCCTCTTCTATTCGCTGGACATGTCCGTGCCATCTTAATTGCTGAGTTTTAATATAATCTAAAATAGTGTCTTCAATCTTTATTTTCTCCCTTATAACTGAATTTTTAAGTTTTTTATTCTTGAAATTCTTGATACCCTTTGTGGGGTGCTCTATATCAATTAATATATTTGATAATAAACAGATATTGGTAAAAGTAAAGTCTCCAAGAAGAAAACGTAAAAACCATAAAAAGCACCCCACGCTTTTGATGGTAGAATTATTTTTTTGTAGATAACTCTAGTTTTATTCTAAATGTGTTGGAGATTATTTTTTTTGTTGACCACGTTAGTTTTATCCCAAGCGTGTTGGAAATTAAAATTATTTTTTTCATTTTTTAGTTCGGTTTTCTAATAAAGTGTGTTGTTTTAGTTTTTTTAAACTATTATTTATTTTTTTATTTTAATTACAAGATTTTATTGTTTATCCAATCTCCAAAATTTAATTTTGTTCTGGTTCACCAATTGATAAATAACATAAGATTAAAAGGAAGACGAATCAAGCTATGGAAACGAATTCTAATTGGAACATGGAACGTACAAGGCGTAAGGAATAAAATGGAGGAGGTCTTAAACAGATGGAGGATTTGAAGCAGGACATAATAATAATAATAATGATTACCAAATAAAATCTTCCATTATTTTCCAAGAGGAAGAAGAGATGTCGGACGTCCTCGGAAGAGATGGTCTTAGATCTATTAGTGAAGACGGAACAGGCAACTCTTGCCTAAACCGGAAGTGAAGAAGAAGAAGAAGAAGAAGATAATAATAATGCTTTATTTAAGCTCTCATAGGTAAAGTCTTAAAGTCTTCTTTTCGATTCAACCAGCGAATAATAAAATCATACAAAAATTACAAATGTTAATTAAGTAACTCGCTGGCTCTATCAAACCCGTAGGTTAATGGCCGCGCGGACATAAGCTCTCCATACATCCGTATCCTGAGATATTTTCCAGTTTGTCCTATAATATGCTTCCCTCAAATCATGGTTAATATTATTCTCCCACCTCATTCTTGGTCTACCACCTGGACGTTTTCCTTCTAATTTTCCTACAAGAAATTCCCATGCCTCTCTTTAATTTCCCATTCGTGCCACATGTCCTGATCATAGCAGTCTTCCTATAAAGATCATGTAGCTCACTGTTATGAAGTATTCTCCATTCCTTATTATTATTATTATTATTATTATTATTATTATTATTAAAATATAGACTAAACAAAGAATAATGCGGATGTGATCTTATATTAGCTAATACTAAGAAAACATGGAACAAAATAAAGTAAGGAAAGCTTTCTTCTTAATATGCATAGGCACTGAACATATTTTTTCTGCAGGTAGCATTTTCATTGCGTGGAATTTAAGATATCAGTTAATATTTTAATGACTTTAACCAAATATTTTCTGGTGTTGCAACTACTTGTAGCCTATTTTAATTGGCATATACTTACTTACTATTAATTCCTGTTGCTTCTTGTGGAGCACAGGGCACCAGTAAAGGTCTTCCATTGCCTCTTATCAGCAGCCAAACTTTTTACTCTCTCTATGCTCTTCCACGTTCTTGCGCTTCCTCTTCTATGTTTTTTCCTCCAAGTTCTCCTAGATCGACATCTTTTCCTTACTCCCTGTGGATTCCAGTCCATTTTTCGAAAATGTTCTGCATTTTTTTCGAATTTTCGAGTGCATCAAAATATCCTTCATATTAAACTTAAAATAATATATTGTTAATAAATACATTCCAACTCTTTGGTTTTCTCAACGTGTGTCCAATTCACCTCCATTTTCTTTATTTTATTTATATTTTTAAAATTGGATGAATTCAAATAAACTTAGAACAATAATTACAATGAGGAATGCGATCCTCAAAGAAATTAAACATGGGCTCAATTCTGCAATTGCATAATGTTATACATTACAGGATTTTTTCCAACTTCTCTCAAAAAATATATATTCTTGTATCTTGTAAGCCCATGTTCCCTCTAACAGAGATTTAGGCGCTCTCCCCCTACAGGGAAGAATTTGAACCATACTAATTTAATTACACTTGTTTTCGTATAGATGTCATTTGAGTAGTCCGTGGTCAGCGTTCCGCCTCATACTGACATCCAGGAAACCAAGGTAGTACTAGGACGGGAAAATTAGGTAAATTTTGCTTAGAGGCTTTTCATTCAGGCTTAAGGATCATTCACGAGCCTGAAAATCTTCAGAGTCCGGACCCACGGCTTAAAGTCCCTCCCGGAGGACTTGCTCCTTGGTTTGAACCCGCGACCTTCGGGACCAGAGGCAAGGAGCATAACCACTAGTCCACCGCGGCCGATTAAAACTGTTATTCTTCCAGTTATATTTTATGAATGCGGAACATGGACTCTGACTTTATTAGAGGAAAAAAACATTTGATCTTAGGATTTTTTTTGACCAAAGAGAGATGAACAGACAAGCGAATGGAGAAGACTACATAACAGTGAGCTACATCATATTTATGAGAAAGTGTATATAATGTATATTTGTGATTAGGCAGATTACAGAAAATATGTTGGCTAAAGGAAAAGAAGTTCACATGTCATTTATAGACCTGGAAAAGGCATATGACTCTGTACCTATCAACAAGCTTTGGGTGGCAATGGAGAAGTTTGGAATACCTAAATTTCTTATACATTTTATAAAAAGAATGTATGATTGTAAAGCAAGTATTAAGGTTGGAAATAGAGTATCCTCAGAATTTGATATAACAAAAGGATTAAGACAAGGATGCGGGGTGTCACCAACATTGTTCAAGATATATTTAGAAGATGTATTAATGAAATGTAATAAGTCATGTAGGGGAATGGGAATCGACATTAATGGCCATTTACTGCACAATTTATTATTTGCTGATGACCAGATTATAATAGGACAAGACATATGTAGAACGTATGATTCGAAAGTTGGTCGATGCATTTGAGGTAGGTGGACTGAAGATAAATTATATTAAAACAGAATATATGGTAATCGGAGGAAATTCAGAAGACCTACAAATAAATAATATGATAATTAAACGTGTTGAAGAATTTAAATATCTTGGATCTATAATAGATAAATCTGGTACTTGTGAAAAATATATTATTAACAGAGTAAACTGTGCAAGGAAGGCGATTAGATCCCTGAATGGTCTTTTATGGAATAGATGTTTGACCAGAAAAACAAAAAAAGAGATTATATAGACAATAATAGAAAATATACTTACATATGGATCAAAAAGCTGGACAATAAATGAAAGGATGCAGAAAAGAATCTAGGCGACAGAAATGGATGGATTACGGAGAAGTATGAGAATATCCAGGCTACAACACATTCGAAATACATATATCAGACATGAAATGGATGCACAAGAAACTGTTATCGATAGGATAACAAAGAGAGCTCTACAGTGGTATGGACATGTACAACGGATGTCGGAAGACCAGTGGCCTAAACAGGTGTTAGATTGGATGGTGCCAGACAGAATGAGGAAGAGGAGAAGTAGAAGAACATGGTATGGGAATATATGATGCCATGATGAAGAGGGGTATGGAAGGTGGACAATGGGAAGATAGGAATCTCTGGAAAGCAGGAATCAAGGGCAAACTGCTGTAAAGTGGAAAGCCTGTATTAACTAATTAACTAATATATAATAAGAACAATTAAGCCTCGTGGACTGCGATATGCAGGACATGTGTAAGGAATGGGGAATGAAAGAGGGGCTTGGAAACTCCTTGTGGGAAAGCCAGAGGAACTGCGCCCAGTAGATAGGCAAGTAATGAGATGGGCATGATTTGATGGAAGTAGATTATACAGGGTATAATTGGAAAACATTAGCTCAGGATAGGGATGTACGGGGAGCTTATGTCCGCGCGTCCAAGGACCAATGGGTTCGATAGACCCAGTTAGTTAGTTTAGTTAGTTAAATGCAGTTACTGAGAAAATGGTTCAATTGTTCTCGTTTGTTAGTAATAGGCCTATAATTGTTTGACTGTGGTTTATGTAGGAATACTTCGAAGTGTTGTCTGTTTAAAAATAGAGTTGTATATCAGCGAACACTGACTGAGGAATTATTTTTTTCCCCCAACAGCTGATGTGGTTCACTCCAACACGTCATTGGAACTAATTATTCAACTTGTGAATGAAGCTAGATATATCTGGTTCTACTTGCAGTAATTATGAGATTTAGAACTCTTTCAAATGGTAATAATTTTTATTTTTATTCTAAAGAAATCTTTTCTACTTACTTACTTACTTACTTACTCATTGGCATTATCGAACCCGCAAGTTCACGGCCGCGCGACACAGGTTCTCCATATATCCCTATCCTGAGCTAATGTTATCCAACCACTCCCTGTATAATCTACTTCCCTCAAATCATGGTTAATGTTATCACCACATATTGCATAATAAAATAAACGAAGGGAATAGCATACAGTTAATCCTGTAGAAAAATAAAAAAATAAAAAATAAATATTTAAGTAAAATAATGATAAAAATTATTGACTGAACAAATCAATAATTTAATATAAAGCATAAAGGGATTAAAAAAATTAAAGGGAAAATTATTATTAACATTGTAACATTCTTATTCTCCTATCTCATTCTTAGTATACCAACAGGGAGTTTCCCTCTGGTTTTTTTTCCACAAGAAGCTTCAATGCACGTGTTTCATTCCCCCATTCGTGCCACATGTCCTGCCCATCGCAGTCTACGAGACTTAACTGTTCTTATTATATCTGGCTTCCCATAAATACCATGTAGTTCACTGTTATGTTTTCTTATCCATTCATCTGTCAGTTCATCTCTCTTTGGTTTAAAATTTTCCTAAAATTACTACACATATTTTATTTTTTATTTAAAAACTATCACCGTTGTTTCACAATCCATGCATAGTATAGTTAGCTATAGTGTGTGGGACATCTAGTGAAAAATTCGTGCTTATATCATTAAATTTGTCAATGGTATTTTGATTTGAATGTATTGAAATGCAATGAAAGTAAAAGTGTGGAAAAGCCAATTTGAATGTTTGCATGCAGTTTAATTGAAAATGTAGCATACATGTCCTCCTACAGTCATTAGGGAGACTTACAAGCGCCATAGGGCACTGAAACTTCACCAACTTATACTTTAAGGTATATAGTATTACTTTAATATAAAAAACAAACAATGATAAATTTGACCGAAAATGTCGAAAATTTCACCAATCACTCCCTTAAATGAGGAGATAAAAATTGAGTATTTGAGAATAAAGGCGAACATACAAGCGAATGGAGAAATCATCATCATCAACAACAACAAGGATTAAGCCCAATGGCCTGTTCCGATCTCATTATAGGTCGAATTGGTCCTTCCATCTCTTCAGTGGTCTTCCCAACATTCTTCTTCCTTTTGGTTTATAATTATACATTTTTATTGGTATGCGCTGTTCATTCATTCGTAATACGTGCTGAAGGTAAGCATTTTGATAATACGTTATTCTTTCACAGAGATTAAATATATTAAGTTCTGTTCTTGTATCTTCGTTTTCTTTTTATCGGTCCTTTGGTATCCTGCTATTGCTCTCAACATCTTCATTTCAGCAGCCTCTATTTGTTTACTATCTGCCTTTGTTAATGTCCAGGTTTCACATCCATAGATAAGAGATGGAACTGCCAATACTTTGTAAAACTTCAAAATAGTTACTTTTCTAGCCTTATTCAATGAAGTGCGTTTAATTGTACCAAATAGATAATTGAATCGTATTTTAGTGTGTTTATCTAAATTTCTGTCATTGCCTAAATGACATCTCAAATAATTAAAATTCTGAGCTTGGTCTATAATTGTATTGTTTATCATTATTTTTGTTCCTATTGCACATTTTCCTTTCAGAGCTAATATTTTTCTTTTAGATGTAGATCGAAGGGAGAAATCTCTATAAAAATAAGCTACACGATCTATATGGGAAGGTAGATGTAATTACAGATGTAACCGTTAGGTCTCGTAGACAATGATAAGCAGGACATAAGGCACGAATGGGGAATGAAAGAGAGGCATGCAAACTCATTGAAGGAGAACGCAGGGGAAACTCCCAGTAATTATAACATTAAAAGATTCCCGGCTGTGTGGCCTTGGTCTGCAACTGGTGTTTCTTCCAAACGTTTCTCCTTCAACTGGGGAGGGCATCTTCAGTGGCGAGCGCTTCTGTACCCGAGCCGTCATATTTCCAGCTCTGAAGTTTAGGTTATAAAGTAAAGTGAGCACACTACAGGCCTCAGGCGGCCCTTGGGGTAGTAGGAGCTTAAGGTTCCCACTTTTCTGGACAATCGGCACTTGATGTCACTTGATGTCATGTCCTGCCCATTGCAATCTACGAGACTTAACTGTTCTTATTATTTCTGGCTTCCTATAAAGACCATGTAGTTCATTGTTATGTAGTCTTCTCCATTCACCTGTCTGTTCATCTCTCTTTGGTCCAAAAATTTTCCTAAGTACTTTATTCTCAAATACTTGTAATCTCCTTTCCTCCCTTAAAGTAAGAGTCCATGTTTCGCACCCATATAATAATAATAATAATAATAATAATAATAATAATAATAATAATAAGTTAATAATAATAATAATAATATATTATTGAACATGGTGGCAATGTATAAACATCTTCCTTCATCCAAAGTTGGAGCATTCGAACTTATTTTTTCCATACATTTCCATCTTCCTAATATCCTCTAAACCAGTGGATCCCAAATTTGTTTATATCGACTCCGGAGTCGATGTAGTTACCAATGGGAACTGCAGTTAACTGTCAATTTTTTTATATTGATGAATTTGTAAAATTGCAATGTTACAAAAGCAGGGTTTATATCCAAAATAGAAACAAGAAACACGTGTTCTACGAGACAAAAAACTTTGGAGACATCTGTTCTAAACCTTTCTCCACCATTGATCTTCTAATTCCTTGCATCCAATAAATATTTCACTACCTCTTCTTATTTATTCCTGGGTAGTCAATCAAAAACTTTTTAGGTAACGTATCTCTGCCTTGTCATTATTCTGACATGACTATACCATTCTAATTATTTAAATTTAAAAAAAAACCTTCTAATATAGATTTTTGGATCTTAATTTCGTGATTAATCGTAGCGTTCCTGAATGCCTAGCTTATCTTCCTGAATAGTCAATAATTATTGTATTGTATTGTAAGCCTATGTTTTCCCTTTACAGAGATTTAGGCGCTCTCCCCCTATAGGGAAGAATTTGAACTATACTAATTTAGTTACACTTGTTTTCGTACAGATGTCATTTGAGTGGTACGTGGTCAGCGCTCCGCCTCATACTGACATCTAGGAAACCAAGATAGTACTAGGACGGAAAAATTCGGTAAATTTTGCTTAGAGGCCTTTTCATTCAGGCTTAAGGATTTTTTACGAGCATGAAAATCTTCAGACTCGGGACCCACGACTTAAAGTCCCTCCCGGAGGACTTGCTCCTTGGATTTTTTCGTCCTAAACAATCCATCGACCCCGGCCGGGTTTGAACCCGCGATCCTTGGGACCAGAGGCAAGGAGCATAACCACTAGTCCACCGCGGCCGATAGTCAATAATAATGATAATAATAATGATAATAATAATAATAATAATATAATAATAATAATAATAATAATAATTCATCCATAGCAATTCTGCCCGAGGGCAGGTCCTTCACTGCAATCATAGCATTTGCATGCTATGCTTGCAGCTTTACTAGGGAATTGTAGGTGTGGTAGCTTCCCGTTGCTTTCCACACCGGTGAAGGATGATGATGATAATGATAAGGATGATGATGATGGCCATATGATTTCGGGGACCGTTTGGGCCTTAATTTTCTCCTGATATTTGTCTTACAGTTGAAGAAAAACCCCGATAAAACCTCACCCAGGAAAACTGTTCCGACCGGGGATCGAACCCGGGCCCGCTGCGTGACAAGACAGCACGTTACCTCGAGACCACAGCGGTGGACAATAATAATAATAATAATAATAATAATAATAATAATAATAATAATAATAATAATAATAGTAATGATAATAATAATAATAATAATGATAATGATAATAATAATAAAAATAATAATAATAATAATGATCAGAATATTCCTGTTGAAGTTGGAAGAGATGACTTAATTTCATCAGGTAAAATAGGATATACCTATTTTTATGAATATTTGCCAGTAGCAATTTGTATTAATTTTAAATATGATAAGTTTCTGACACTTAAGACTTACGTTTTATGTACATATACGCACATATTCTAAGCGCTAGGCGTGTAAATGACGTGTTGAGAATATATAGATCACATTAATAGACAGCCTCCATTTAATGATGAATGACTTTTCAACTTAATGCTTCTCAAAACTGCACATTTTGTCATTTCCTTATAAGGCAATCAGATTTATTACATCCTGTGAATGTTTGTCCAGTGCATATTGGATCCTTAAATTAACATTTAATGTGAATCTATGTCTCAAGATGGTTACTGATGGTTACTGATATACAGTTCCTAGGTATTTGTTTAGGGAGGGATGGAGGGGCAAGGTTAGCAGTACTTTTTCCAAATCTATGTACTATACATTTAAAAAACATAGTTTTTCTTTTACGGTTTGCAAATAGTTTTATAGTAAATATGAGAGTAGACACTTTCACACATGATAGTACAGATCCGCACGACCTCAGTGACAAGTGGTAACTGTTTTTTTTCTTTAAGAGGGGGTGGCTTGGACGGCTACAACTGACAACTATGTACCTGCTGTGTTGCAATCTTCAGTTTTATGTAAGGGTTTCTATCAAGAAATTACTGTTAAAATGGCAACTCAGTTCTCTATTCCATCATTGAATCTGAGTGTAATAGTTTTAAGGAAAAATCATAATTATGGGAAAAAATGTTCGCTTTTCCTCCGGTTTCCGAGTTCTAGTTCCCATGTATCTCTTTCGTGCCATTGTTACTCACACTTAAAAAACATTTTGTTGTTATGAAAACTGTATCATACTTACTTACTTACTCACTGGCACTATCGAACCCGTAGGCTCATGGCCGAGCGGACATAAGCTTTCCATACATCCCTATCCTGAGCTAATGCTTTCCAATCATTCCCTGTATAATCTACTTCCCTCAAATCATAGTTAATGTTATTCTCCCATCTCATTCTTCGTCTACCAACTGGGCGTTTTCCCTCTAGCTTTCCTACAAGAAGCTTCCATGCACCCCCATACGCGCAACATGTCCTGCCCATCGCAGTCTATGAAAACTGTATCATTCTAGATAATTTTATTTCATTATTACATTACTTAATTTTAAAACTAAAAAAATAACAAAATAATGCGTAGAACGTTTCCCTAACATGATACAAATAATTTTTAAATACGCACTACTATTCAGGATTTTGTTTTCAGGAATCTGTATTAAGGTACTTTATTTATTTTTTTGTTTCAAATTCTATCTGCAGTTGAAGATAATCGCCATCATGGGACGATAATTCATTCAGATGTCTCCTAGTGTCTTGCTCTTCTTGTTTTTGGAAAAAGGTGAATCTGTACACCCCGTGTCCGACTCACTTTGTCTTTTCATCTGTTTATCATTTAATTGCTCAGATCCTTCTGGACTCGTTTCACTATTTTGGGATTGAACGTCTTTAACATTTTTGGATTCAGGTTCTTTTACATTTTTGAATTTAGCATGATACATATCCCAAAATGCTATAGTCTCTGCTCTCAACAGACGCATCAAATGTTGACGGCCAATGGGCAATCTAAACTTTCCATTTATTTCCTTTACGTATCCCAAATGACAGGCACATCTAAGTTTTCCTACAATTCTTTCTTAAGTGTGTCCTTGTTTTTTTTTTCACAGGGTAATTTTCACTTATATATCCCATTATATCTTGTTGCGTTACTGTTTCATTGCGTTTGGTCAATTCTTTGAGTGATTCTATTATCATCCGTGGAGTTATTTTTAACCAGTATAATTGGTCGAGGGCATATTCTAAGATTCCGGAGTATGAACTTGGAATTTTATTCTCTTCTTTATCATCGTTTTTGCTTGTAATATTCTGGTTGCTATTTGTTTGGTTTTGCTGGGTTTTGCTTGAAGAAGGTCGATCTGTGGGTTCCAAATTCATATTATCAGAATTATCTTCTGATGTTTCCTGTTGATTTGGACGATTGGTCTCTTCAAAACCTTCTGGTATTTGTTGTTCACCTTGTTTACTGTCAATTGAGAAATTTGTAGGACATATTTTGTGATTGAACTTTATAATTTCTGCCTTTCAATGAACTTTCCTCACCATGGTTTTTTAAACAATTCAATATACATTATTACAATAGTAACATTGAGCAACAAAAAATATATATTTTTTGTCTCAGAAAGAAAAATATGTGATTCTGATAGTATTTTTCTCCTGAATTCAAATATGATATCGGTTTTTATCCATCACACAAGGTTTTCGAGAGACAGGCATTTATAATTTCAAACACTTTAATATTTTCTACATTCGTAACTACACAATATTCGAACATTCGGACTCACCTAGAAAGTAAGAAATGACGATTTTCTGCTATATTTCGCCTGTGGAGCATCACTCTTGATGGTCCAACAATAATCGGCCAGCATATTATGGGATTCCATTTGCCTTGATATCTCTTTTGCGTTCCCCGTGCTCATCGCTCACTGCGCCAAGATTTTCCGGGAAGAAATCTAGGTTTATTAAAAAAATAATGATTTAAATCCATTAATTGAAATTGAAAGAAAAAAAAAACTGTAGGCGATGGAGAAATTCCGAATACATATTTGAAAACACAAAAACTGCATTAAGTATAACTATTGGTACTAATGAGACAAAAATCATGTTGACCAGTGTAATGTGAGGCAAGGTGTGGAAACGAGTCTGTTGTGAAATGACAGCGATGCAGTTACTGTGATTTTAAGAAACTTTGGCAAGTGAAAGCGTCAGAGACTGAAGATAATCGCGTGTTTGATAATCTTCAAATTAAGATAAATTATTACGGCAATATGTGAGTGAGTTATCACTGACAGTCTATAGAATTAAATAAGTTGTTATGGAGTATTACATTACGCCTAAAAAGACACGAAAACCGATCTCGCGTCAACTAGTGACAATAGGCCTATATTTACACCATTACCTGATTATCAGCCCCGGCTGTTACGACTATTAAGCATCTTCTTCAACCCCCAGAATTTCATAATCTCCCTGAAATTTATGAATAGAGGTAGCAAGGAATTAGGGCCTATATGAAATTTCATATTTTTTAAACTGTTAGTCAGATATCATTTAAAGAAAGAATTCTTACATTTAAGAAGTATAGAATTGAATGGGAGTAAATAAAAATTTAATATTTCATAATGTATTTTGACAAAATCTTCATGTGAAAGTAGATGTTCGAATAAAATAGCAATAGCCATTGATTGTCCTCTTCAAACCCCAGAATTGTGTAATTTAAATTCTGAATCACTCTGTATATCAGTGTCGTGAAATTACAAAACTTTACTGTACATTCTAAAGATCTTTAACAGAATCCTTGTATTTTTTTAAAATTAGGTATATTCCACAATACAGTGTTTCTCCTTCAATCCAAAGTGATTTGTCGCCAGAGGTTTCTGTCTAGAGCATCTTCTTCCCTCAGATCTCTAGCTTCTACACTTCTCCTCACTCCATCCATCCAACGTTCTCTAGATCTGCCTCTTCCACTTCTTCCATTAGCTTTCCAATTAAGGATCTTCTTTGGTATTCTCTTTTCTTCCATTCTTATGAGGTGTCCATACCATTTCAAACGTTTTTCTTCTGTTTTTTCCAATATGTTTTTTTTTTTTTCAACTTGCATAATTTCCCATTGTTGTGCTATTTCTGACCTTAACCCTTCTTGAAATTCTTGTTGAGAGTCTCCAAAAATCCATTTCTACTGCTAACAGCTTATTGGCTTGTTTCCTACTTACTGTCCAGGTTTCGGACTCACTTGGTTTCCTAGATGTCAGTATGAGGCGGAACGCTGACCACGGACCACTCAAAACGACATCTATACGAAAACAATTGTAACTAAATTAGTATGGTTCAATTTCTTCCCTATAGGGGGAGAGCGCCTAAATCTCTCTTAAGGCAAACATGGGCTTACAAGATACAAGAAGAATAATAATAAAATGCTTTGTAACAGAACTTGAAGTATAGTTTTCTTCGTTCTGTGTATTATACGAGGGCGGATCGGAAAGTAACGCACAATAATTTTTTTCTGCCTTGGTATTGCAGCTAGAATGTTGAAATTTCACAGAGATATAGTTTGAAGTTTTCACTACCGATGGTATTTTTTTCTCAGGTGCACCTCTTGCGATAGAAGCTTGAACTATGCAACAGAGATGGCGCGCATGCTACAGTCGTCCACCTGTGAGGAACAGAGAAGTGTTGTTCGATTTTTGTGGGCCAAAGGGCATAATCCCAGTGAAATTCACAGGGACATGCGTGGCGTGAATGGGGATGATTGTATGGACCGTAGCAATGTCTCCAGGTGGTGCACATTCTTCCAAGAGGGACGCGTGAACCTTAGTGATTCGCCACGTGATTCGACTTAGTGATTCCTGGCCGGCAAACGCTTTGAGACAGATGTGGAAGTGAAATCAGCAGTGCGCAGATGGCTACACTCCAACCAAACGGACTTCTACGAACAGGGCATATTGAAACTGGTAACACGATGGGAAAAATGTGTTGAGAAAGTTGGTGACTATGTCGAAAAGTAGGTAAAAGATGTAAGTTCATTTGTGATTTTTTCCCTTTTTTTTACTATTAAACTTTTTAAAAAAAATTATTGTGCGTTACTTTCCGATCCGCCCTGTGGACGACTGTAGCATGCGCGCCATCTTTGTTGCATAGTTCAAGCTTCTCTCGCAAGAGGTGCACCTGAGAAAAAAATACCATCTGTAGTGAAAACTTCAAACTATATCTCTGTGAAATTTCAACATTCTAGCTGCAATACCAAGGCAGAAAAAAATTATTGTCCGTTACTTTCCGATCCGCCCTCGTATTTCTATTCCAAAGCACTGGATTTATCAGACCAATGATTCTTCTTCCATCAGTTATTCTTCTTTCAATTTCCGTAGTTGAATTCTCGTTTTTATCTAAAATATATCCTAAATATTTAAAATTTTCAACATTACATATTCTTCCTGAATTACATTTTAGCTCATCTGTTTTATCCAATGAAATATATATTTGTTTTATTATAATTTATCTGTAATCCCCATTTCTTGTATTCTATCTCTACTTGTAAAATTAATCGTGGAAATATAAGTTAGAATAAAACAGCCACTGCCATTAAATGTCTTCGACATCCCCCAGAATTGTGTGATGGGAACGTTGAATCACTCTGTATATCAGTGTCTTCACATGACAAAACTTTGCTGCATATTGTAAAGTTCTTTTCCTGAATCCTTGTCAAGTTAATTGTGGAAGTAGAAGTTAGAATACAACACAACTATCACTTGCCATAACTCGGTCAAGATAAAGTGTTTATGTTTATGTCCCATTTGGTTTGCGTGACCTTTGCCATCAAACTGTCAGAGCAATTACAATCTAATGGATTTATTGAATCAAGCGGCTGCTTTGATTTCACTATTGATAACAGCCAAACGAGATGAATCTCAAGTCACATATCGGTCTTTCTATAAGTGCAAAGATTGAAAAATCTAGATTTTCTGCTACCATTCTAATCTAACGTCGCATTTATTTTAATTTATTCCTCTATTTTGTTAGTGAATGGAATATATATTTTTTATTTATATAAAGAATTTTAATGTTTACACATCTTTCTGTGCCTAAAGTTTTATTTTTCTTTTCCACTCGTCTCTCTCCATCCGATCCACGTCCTCCAATCCTCTTGCTCTCATTCCAGTTCTTATTTCCTGCATCCACGAGTTTCGAGGTCTTCCTCTCCTCCTCCTTCCAGGTGGACACCATTCCAATGTTTTCCTGGGTAATCTTTCTTCTTGCATTCGTCGTACGTGCCCATACCAATTTAATTGCTTATACCGTATATAATCTACTATTGAATAACCAATTTGCATTTTTTCTCTGACAGTATTTCTTTTTTTCTCTAATTTTGAACATCTTGCTGCTCTCCTCAAGAAATCCATTTCCATCGACATATGTTTTTGTAGTAAGTTTTTGTTGAATTTCCAAACTTCAACTCATATGTGACAGTACTTCTCACTATTGAATTATGTATTTGTAACTTATTTTTCCTGGTTATATGTCTGTTCCATAAGACTCCATTTATCATTGCTGTTATTGCTCTACCTTTATTTATTCTGTTCTTAATATCACTTTCTTGTGTATCCTCTTTATCTAATTTTACTCCAAGATACTCAAATTCTTCACATCCTCTAATATACCCCTTTTCATCTTCTAATATCAAATCTTCGGTTTCGGCTCCACATCCCATATAAAATGTTTTTTCTAAATTTATTTTCAAACCCCAGTTATCGTATTCGTCCAATACTTTTCTGAACATAAACTCCATGTCTTCATATTCTTGAGCAATTATTATCTGGTCATCCGCAAATAACAGTGTATATATTGTATCTGTTAATCCATCTCCAATTGGTACTCCCATTCCTGAACATTTTTTGCCCCAGTTTGACGGTGCTTTATGTATAAATATCTTAAATAATATTGGTGATATGCTACAACCTTGACGAAGGTCTTTTGTTACTTTGATTTCTTCTGATATATGTTTTCCAATTTTAATTTTAGATACTGCATTTATATACAAATTTTTTATTGCATTAATAATTGTATCGTTTATGGCCATATCTTCTAATGCTTCCCACAACTTTTATAAAGGTACAGTGTATGTATATATATATATATATATATATATGAAGAAATTAACCTAGGTGTAAGGCAGGGATGCCCGCTATCTCCGGCTTTGTTTAGTATATATGTTGACCATGCTATTGAAATATGGCAAGGTGACTTAATTGAAAATTTTAAGATAAATGACAAAGTTTTAAACACGATTTTATTCGCAGATGACCAGGCTATTTTTAGTTCATCAGAAGATAATCTCCGGAGAGCTGCAAACCTATTAGAAAAAAGTAGGGAAGGAGTATAATTTAAACATTTCATGTACAAAAACAAAATCAATGGCATTTCGTGAAAAAAAATCATCTCAGATGCAAAATTGTGATAAATAATAACATTGAACAAGTGAAATCTTACAATTATTTGGGATTTAATGGATCATACTGCCAAAAAGAAAATATAAATATACAGACATTTCTAAGAGCGTGTGGAACAACAAGAAGAACTCTAAAGAATAAAACAACTCACGATACTCAACTGAAATTTTATAAAGTCATGGCCATTCCTACTATTATCTATGGCAGTGAAAATTGGACTTTGACTCATACGGATAGGAAAAAATAGAGGCAGCGGAGATGAGATTTTTAAGGCCAACGACAGGCTACACTCTTACGGACCAGAAAAGAAGTTCTGAGATAAGATATCAATTAAATATTTTTAAATTGAGGGATAAAATTGACAAACAAAGACAAAATTGGTACGAACATCTACTAAGAATGCCAGATGATAGACCTTCTAAAATGATTTTAAACTTTAGACCCACAGAATCTAGAAGTCCAGGAAGAACATTTGCTAGATGGAAAGACCAAATCTCTTGAAGTCGGAACGGGCCAGAGGGCCTAATCCTTGATGTTGATGATGATATATATCTGTGTGTGTGTGTTTGTGTTACAATAAAATTAAAGACAATTAGAATTAAAAAAACGAATGGAATAACAGCTCGAATCTACTATAAAAGAAAAATAAATACATAGAAATTAATAAACTATAATGAATTAATTTAGTTTTCATATATGTAAGAGACATTAGGTAAAATTATTGGTAAATCTTAATACTATTTTTATAGAATAAAGGAAAAACAAATTTTTATTGATTCTCAAAAAATAATATTGGTGAGATGTTTCTAATAATTATTTTATTATCAGTTTGTTTTTAAAGGATGGTAAAGTTTGGCAGTCTCTGACATAGGGTGAAAGAGAATTCTATGTTGTAGCAAGAGAAACTGTAAAAGATCTCGAGTAATAGGTAGTTTGATGAGGAGGGATATAAAGGACACTGTGCTGAAGGGATCGGATATCTAATTTATTTGTATCAGAGAGTCTGGTGAAGCGGTGTGATAAATAAATGGACTTTTACTTTAAGGGAGGAAAGGGGATTACGAGTATTTGAGAATAAAGTACTTAGGAAAATTTATGGACAAAGAGAGATGAACAGACAGGTGAATGGAGAACATACATAACAGTGATCTACATGGTCTTTATAGGAAGTCAAATAAAATAAGAATAGTTAAGTCTCATAGACTGCGATGGGCAGGACATGTGGCATGTATGGGAAATGAAAGACGTGCATGGAAGCTTCAGTAAGAAAACCAGAGGGAAAACGCCCAGTTGGTAAACCAAGAATGAGGGGCTAGAATAACATTAAGTATGATTTGAGGGAAGTAGATTATACAGGGGATGATTGGAAAGCATTAGCTCAGGATAGGGATGTTTGGAGAGCTTATGTCCGCGCGGCAATGAACCTACGGGTTCGATAGTGCCAGTGAGTAAGTAAGATATTTACATCCAGTCTCAATTTCTTAGTGTTACTTAATTTCATATCCATCCATCCATAGTAATTCTGCCCGAAGGCAGGTCTTTCACGGCAATCATAGCATTTTCATGCTATGCTTTGCAGCTTTACTAGGGAATTTTAGGTGTGGTAGCTTCCCGTTGCTTTCCACACCGATGAAGGATGATGATGATGATGATAAGATGAATATGAATGATGATTGCGATGGCCATATGATTTCGGGGACCGTTTGGGCCTTAAAGTGTTTCTGACATTTGTCTTACAGGTGAGGAAAAACCTCACCCAGAAAAACTGTCCCGAGCGGGGATCGAACCCGGGCCCGCTGCGTGAGAAGGCAGTATGCTACCTCGAGACCACAGCGGTGGACTTAATTTTATATAATGGAAGCGAAATCCAATTAGCGTATATTTAGATACACGTCCTAGATATCGCTGAGGACTTCGGGAATCATAACCTGATGCCATTATATTAAACAGCAGACGCCTAGACCTATAATGTGTTTAAAACTGCATTCCTATTATCTCATAAATCATTACATTATGTGCACTGCTGAAGTAGTAACCGTGATCTTTTAACTGGATACCATTTATAAGTATATTGATAGATGTTTATAGAAGGTCATTGCCTACATTGGTATTCGAACTCTTAAGATTGATCTGTACATTCGTTTTGATTTTTATGTTGTCCTTTGACCAGATCTTTGTGTCGGCTTGCAAATCTCAGCAGTCAACATAGTAGGCATACATAGATTGGAATTAACTTTTGTATTTATGCAGATGGTTTCTTATTGGCCACTGTGAGAGAATGGATCGTTTTAAAATATTAAACGTTTTAATGTATGCTGACGATGTGGTTATTATTCAAGAAAATTAAAATAATTTGCAATATTCTTTACATCAATTAAATCAGTTATGCCATGAATATCCATCGTAAATCTGCCCGAAGGCAGGTCCTTCACTGCAATCATAGCATTTTCATGCTATGCCTGCTGCTTTACTAGGGAATTGTAGGTGTGGTAGCTTCCCCGTTGCTTTCCACACCGGTGAAGGATGACGATAATGATAAGGATGATGATGGTGATGATGGCCATATGATTTCGGGGACCGTTTGGGCCTTAAAGTTTTTCTGACATTTGTCTTACAGGTGAGGAAAAACCCCGATAAAAACCTCACCCAGAAAAAACTGCCCCGACCGGGGATCGAACCCGGGCCCGCTGCGTGACAAGGCAGCACGCTACCTCGAGACCACAGCGGTGGACGCCATGAATATAATTTTAAAATATCGAAATAAAAAACAAAAATAATGGCATTTTGGGGAAGTGAACATATAAGATCAAAAATCGTAATAGAACAAGTAACAAATTTTAATTATTTGCGTTGTAATTTTACTATAATCACAGAAACTGAAAGAGACATAAATATGAAACTGTCGAAATTTCAAATGATATGCGGAACTATACATAACACTATAACAATGAAATATTTATTTAGTAAATATTAAAAATATGCTTTAATTTCTGATTCTTAAAAAGCTATCTTTACTACATTATTGCGTGACGTAGTGTGACTCTGTATACCTCTGGAATTAAGAAATGCTATTTTCTCTGAGATTGAATTCATATACCACAAGGATACGTTTGGGCGGTTTGTGCGATACAAAGGAAACAAAAGGATTGCATGACGAGTGGCGAGATACTTGAAAAGAAAATTACAATAAAATTACATTAGATGAAACAGATGTAGAGAATATTAATGTATCTATGAATTTTAAAGCTACCCCACGGTTCTGTTTAGCCATAACGTTCTATAAAATTCAAAACCGAGGGGAGCTCGCGTGCCCTCACTTCCCCTATTCCATAGAAATCCAAAGAATCCAAACAATGAATTCTAAGATACCATGTGTTACAATTTTCTAGTCATAAATATTTATACTGCCATATTGTAACATTCCATTCAATAAAAGAAACTAATTAATTTATAATAAAATATTATCATAGATAACCAGGTTTTTCCTTTACGTTATTTCGGCGTAAATGAACACACACATGTTGTTTAAAATCTCGCTTAACATTTTATTTCTTTCTGCTAATTACACTGGCCAACAAAATTTGAACTTTTTTATGTTACAAGGGAGAAAATGTGTGTTTCTAACTTACTTTTTTGTGCAGATTTCAAATCTTTTTACGGAACTTTTCCATCACCCAAGGTTTTCGAGTAATCACATGAAAAACATTTTTCGTGTCTATACATTACAATTTATTATATCTTAGCTGAAATTATATTTGCTCACCCAAAATGTATGTGAATTGGATTTTCGGCTGTACTTCGCTTTAGGAATATCCCTCTTCAGTGTCCAGCAGTAGTCTGCTAACATATTTGGACACCATTTACCCTGATAGCGCTTTTCCATTTCCGCGATGTCCTAGTGGAAGCGCTCCCCGTGTTCGTCGCTCACAGCCCCTAGATTTTCAGGGAAGAAATCAAGATGGGAGTGCAGAAAGTGAATTTTGAAAGACATATTACATCCCATTATCTTGTAGATAGATAATAATTTCCCTATTTGAATAATGAAGTGTCCAGCGAAGAATTGCCCTTGTGCTGGAGAAAGTATGCGGGAAGACACGTGGTGGATTCCTATCGGGCGGATTGCCCGCAGACGCTGGCACGAGTGCCTTCCCGCATCCTGGCGCCTCCTACACGCTACTACATCCTACAAAAACATTTGCGCCTACAGGTCTACTTCAGATCATTCATAAAGCTGAGTAATTGCTTCCTAATTCCATGTTTGTCACTTCCTTATCCTTTACTTTTGTTCATCTTAGTTCTATGTCAAGTACAGCCTGCTTCAAGCTGTGTGATATATCGAATTACAGAACACGGGGCCATCTCGGTATTAGGTTGTGAAATCTATTAGGTCCATCACCGTATCGTTGTCAGTATAGTTCCTGCCTTCCACTCCTGCGGCCATGGCGATTTCCTCCCGAGTTTGTATGTCCCGTGGTAGGATGGAGACCTCGGCTGATACCTTGGAGACCTCGGCGCGATTTTGGCATATTGTTGACCATAGATTTAAGGAGGGCTGCTCTTTTCCACTTCTGTTCCCTATCTTCAGATGAGTATCTCTGGATTTTCGTTTATAATTCCATGGCGGGAGTGTAAGTTCTACAAATGGAGCAAGGGAATAATAATAATAATAATAATAATAATAATAATAATAATAATAATAATAATAATAAAAGTTGATATCCATTTGTTATCTAAGATTTATTTTTTTAAGATTATCTAGAAATAGATTAGTTTTTTTAAGTGTTTACTTTATTATAAATGAATTAATCTACGTTATTGGTTTTAACAATGTTATACATTTTTCCGGCACCAATGATTTGTCTTCAATTTCGCTTTATAATTTCCCTCCATTCGTCTCTATTATATAACACATTTCTTCCTCCATTTCCGAGTCCTTCAAAGTTTCTCTAATCCCTTGGGTCCACGTGAGATTTGATCATCCTTTCCTTCTACTTCCTGATGGTGGCCCTTCCATTATTTTAACACTTTCTCAAGCATAGCTGGCGTAACCTTAGCAGCCGCGGCTCTAATCCGCTGTTTTAGCTGTTGAATGTTATCTTCACCTGGTACATGTCAGACTTTATAAACCCCCAGGCAAAAAAGTCTAAAGGTGTTAGGTCTGGAGAGCGGGGAGGCCACATCACTGGCGCTGCACGGCCAATCCATCTACCGGGAAAAGCTTGATTTAGATAGTCCCCAACCGTAATGGCACAATGAGGTGATACCCCATCCTATTGAAAAAAAAAAACAGTATCCATAATACTATCAGATATCAATTAGGGTTCCGTAAACTGTTCCAACATATCGAGGTATACGTTTCCAGTAACAGTTTTCTCTGCAAACATGAAGGGTCCATAAACTGTCGATCTGGTTAATTCTAACCTCACATTTACTTTGGATGTGTCCCGTTCTCACTCCTGCATCACATTTGGTTGGTCCTCTGCACATATCCTGCAATCGTGTCTATTGACATGTCCACATGTGTGGAATGTAACCTCATCACTAAATAAGATATTTTCCATTAAATTATTTTTCACAGCCTCTAGTAGATCAGGATACGCAGCTTCTCTGGATGCATAGTCCTCAGCTTCAAGTTTATGCACGACCTGGATGTGATATGCAGGTTCGTGCAATTTGTAGCGGAGAGTTCTCCACACAGTGGTTTGAGGAATAACCAGCTGTTTACTAAGTCTCCTGGTTGATGCAGAGGGGCTATGAGTGATCGCATTTTGTACATTTTGCACGGTGTCTGATGGTACGACCGGACTCCCTGGGCGCTCTTCATCTGCAAAACTACCAGTACGCTGAAATTTATTGACTATGTTCCTCATAGCCAACCTTGTGGGGCCTGGTTTCCTAAATTTACGGACAAAATCTGCCAGCGTTTGTTCATACGTCACACCATGAAGATGAGCAGAAACAACAGCTATTCTTTCTTCTTTGGTTAGCATACTGTTATATTACCTGCATTAAAAATTAATACAGTCACTGTATCATCAGAACGTATAGTGACTTTTGAATCACCATGTATATATTCTCTATTACGAGAGGAACTCAGTCTCACTGCCCTCTAGTGGCTACTGTAACAAGTAAGTTAAAGAGAATGTTTACTTTATTGGAGTGACGCTTCTTTATTTCGATGTTTTAATTATATTTTTGACTGAGGTATCAATTCGGAGGTCCGGGTTCAAATCCCTTTCCAATAATTTATTTTTTGTTTTCATGTCATATTAGGCTTGTATTGCTCATTGTCAATAATTTAATTATTACATAGAAATATATACACTAGCTAATACCCGGCATTCGCTGCTGCGCCTAAATAAATGAAAATTAATGTGCTTTTTATGTTTAGTTGAATAAGTAAAAGAAAAATAATTATATATTTATATTTTTAGGTACCCCGTGCTGATTACCCGGCGTTGCCCGGGAATCTACTTATCCCGATTTTCTTGATATAGATGAGCTGAAATACGAAAATTAATGTGTTTTATGTTTAGTTAAATAAGTGGAGCGAAACATTTATATCGTAATTATTTTTAGATACCCCGTGCTGTTTACCCGGCGTTGTCCGGGAATCTACTCATCCCGATCTTTTTGGCATAAATGGGCTGAAAGACAAACATTAATGTACTTCTTATGATTAGTTCAGTAAGTAAAATTAAAAATAATTATAATGTATATATCGTAATTATTTTAAGATTCCCGTTACTGATTACCCGGCGTTGCCCGGGAATCTACTTATCTCGATCTTTTTGGCATAAATGAGCTAAAAGACAAAACTCGTTATTGTGAGTTATCCGTAAAAGAATACCCGCCATGTGCTGCTATGCTTGCACAAGAATCGACGTACTTGTCTCGATCTTGTTGGCATCAATGAAAGACAAAAATGGTTATTGTGGATTATCCGTAAGAGATAAACATATGCTGTCGCGGACTTTTTTGTAGAGCTTTTTGAGATATTCAATTCAGTGTACATTAATGTTGTGTATTTGTTATGGTTTAGGCAGCGTAAGCCATTTAAGCGTCCAAAGAGCTACTTTTTTCACGTTTTCAACTACAAAGGACGATTTTTAAGGATGCAGGAGTTGAGTATCACAACTCTATTATAGCCGATATACATCCCGGGAATCTCCTGAACATTTTGCAAAAACCCCATCACAATCGGATAAACGGTATGGCCGCGCATAAAGTACGAACGAACAATCAAACATTCATTTTTATATATTGGATGATTATTTTATTAAAAATAGAATCGCACAAACAAAACAAGCAATAAATGCTTTAAACTCTGTTTGATGGAGCAAAAATATTACAAAAAATAGAAAATTACAAATATATCAAACCATAATTCAGAGCATTTTAACATATGGTGCTGAAGTCTGGCAAATTCCTATCACGGAAATTAAAATAATTTTAAGTACAGAAACGGATGTTTTAAGAAGATCAGCTGGAAAATCTGGAATGGATAGAATACGAAATAAAGAAATAAGGGAAATTATGGGTGTAGAAGAGGAGCCGGACATCATAGACATTATAGAAAAGAAAAGATTACAGTGGTATGGCCATTTCAAAAGAATGCTAGAGCAAAGATTGCCAAAAATTGTTATGGAATGGATCCCAATGGAAAGGAGGAAGAGAGAAAGACCGAAGAAAACTTGGATAGAATGGGGTACAAGCAGCTATGAATATCAGAGGAGTGGAGGAAGATCAATGGATGGACAGAGAGGAATGGCGTTTGGTTTCCGGAAGACGGCGGCAGCTGCCATGATACCGGATGATGACGATTATTATTATTACAATTTTATTATAATACATAATATATTTATTATTATTATTATTATTATTATTTTGGTCTACAATGTGGAAAGAGATATTGACTCCAAAATAAATAAATTTCAGACGGTGTGTGGAACAATACAGAGAACATTCAAAAATAAAATTAGAAAAGAAACCAAGATAAAAATGTATAATGTTATAGCGGTTCCCACAATATTGTGAAACTTGGGCTCCAGTGAAAAGACAGAAGGATAGAATACAGACGGCGGAGATGAGGTTCCTAAGACAAGTAAATGGATGTACAAGACTTGATAGAATAAGAAATGAGGATATAAGAGAAGAATTGAAAGTACAGCCTTTATTGGATAAAGTCACGAATTACAGACAGAGATGGATTGATCACATGGATGGAATGAGTAAGGAGAGATATCCATTGTTAGCAAGACATTTTCAAGCAAGAGGAAGGCGTGATGTTGGAAGACCTAGAAGACGTTGGGCTGATGCATTATGAAGTCGGAACGGGCAATTGCCTAATCCCTGGAGTGATGATGATGATGATTATGTTTTAAGCATTTTGTGAATTAGGTCCTCTGTTGTTATATTTGATTAGGATTTTGCCCCTGAGTCATTGTCTAATAGGTTATCTTTGAATTAGAAGATTTACCAGGTAGTATTAAAAGACCTTGATAAACTGTTTAATGCTGGAATGAGAGGTTTAGCAGTGTTCTTTGTTTGGCGGTTGTCTCTCAACACATGGCAGGAAGGATGTGTGTTTTTAAAAAAGCGTCTGCGTGAATTTGATAGTCCTCCCTTCTCTAGTGTATTTGTTTATAGAACGGTCCTGCCAGGTCTGGACAGAATTAGCTGCTTGACAGTGCCTGCTGCGGACTGGAGTAAGTTCCCACAGTTCCGTAGCCTTGTGTGTTCTTTTAACATGTGCGAATTACTTTACTTGCGTCTTTATTCGCAGTCGTTGTTGTGTGAACTGGATTCCTAATTTCAGGTAAATTGCATTTCAATTCTAGCAATTTGTGTTAACTATTATTGAATTACTGTCCAGCGGTGTGGGCTAGTGTTAACATCAACGTCGTCCCTGAGATGCAGATAAACCAGGTTCGAATCCCCTCTTTTTTTTAAGTTTTCCTCGCCTATAAGATGTATCCGGAACGTTAAACCGAAATAGACTTTGAACAACATATTTACATCCTAATCGCCCATATCATATAGCCTTATTTAATAGTAATAACAATAATAATAATAATAAATAATTTAATTTCGGAATTCATCCACAATAGTGGTTTTCCGCCATTCTTAAGAAATTCGCCTTTTCCAATGAAATCCGTCGGATGTCATTTCTTGTGGATCTTTTAGCACCGTAGAGCCTATATTTTTTTTGTGTCTAATGAGGAGCTAGCCCATTGCTACAACCCCCCCCCAACCTAGAGGACGTTCACCCTTTTCAACATTCCTTGGCAGGTTTATAATAGGTCTAATAATATATAATAAAATAATAATAATAATAATAATAATAATAATAATAATAATATATGATTCCAATCCGTAGTGTTCTGCCGAGGGCAGGTCTTTCACTGCAATCATAACATTTTCATGCTATGCTTTGCGGCTTTACTAGGGAATTATAGGTGTGGTAGCTTCCCTTTGCTTTCCACACCGGTGAAGGATGTTCATGATAATGATGGCCGGATGATTTTCGGGGACCGTTGGCCCTAAGCTTCCTGGCATTTGTCTTACAGGTAAAACCTCACCCAGGAGGCTGTCCCGACCGGGAATCGAACCCGGGTCCTCTGCGTGACAAGGCAGCACGCTATCTCGAGACCACAGCGATGGACAAAAATGTTTTTTTTATTTCGGAATTCATCCACAATACAGTGGTTTTCCGTCACTCTCAAGAAACTCTCCTGCTTCAGTGAAATCCGTCCGGTGTCATTAGTTGTGAATTTTTTAACATTGTATAGCCTATATATTTTTGTGTCTAATGTGCAGCTAGCCCATTGCTACAACCCCTAATCTTAAGGACCCCAACCTTTTCAACGTGGCTAGGCAGATTTATAATAATAATAATAATAATAATAATAATAATAATAAATCATTTCATTCATAGTGTTCTGCTCAAGAGCGGGCCTTTCACTGCAAACTCAGCATTCTCCACTCTTTCCTTAACTCGGCTTTCCTTTTTGTATCTGCATACAAACCATTAATTTTAATATTGTCTATCATCTGATGTCTTTTTCTGCCTCTTTCTTTCCGTTGACCATTCCTTCTAGAGCATTCTTTAGCAGGCAGTTTCTTCTTAGCCAGTGGCCAATCCAATTTATTTTCCTGTTCTTTATGAGTTCCAGCATTGTTCTTCTTTCATCCACTCTGTCTAGCACATCTTTATTTCTTACTTTGTCAGTCCATTTTATACGTTCCATATAATAATAATAATAATAATAATAATAATAATAATAATAATAATCCTAATAAGTCATCATTATTTAGAATACTTTTTATACAAAAACTTGCCAAACTTCTCTACTCTACTTAAAATGTGGTTAGTACTGATTCACTAAAACAGCGGTTCGATGTGGCGACCACCAAGCTCGTTGCATGGATTGTACCTGCGAATCATGTTCTGATATACTCGCTCCAATTTACTCTCATAATGATAAAGTGAAGTTTTTTTTTTTTTCCTCGACATTCGAAATTGTCAAGAAATCGGTAAATGTTGGGTTGTGTAAATGTAGTTGAATCATAGATAATTAGATTAATATAGATTCATCTCCGACAGACGTTGGAGATTACAACGCTTAATCCGAACTTGTACTTACACATGACAATTGTACGTTTTTTTTACAAAGGTTCCTATTCAAAACTTTATCTACTCATCCCCCATACCATGACACGTCGTAGCGTAGATGTTTAAGGCAATACGATATAAACCGGAAGGTCGAGGGTTCGAGTCCCGGTGAGGTCAGGAGTTTTAAACTGACCCAAACCTTCTGGGGCACCATGGTCCTGGAGTCGACTCAGTTTCTAACGGAAATGAGTACCAGACGCTTGTTCTGGAGTAAAGACGGCCGTCAACGCAGGGCTGACAACCCAGCTTACATCAAGTGAGGATTGTTTAGAAAAAGTGCGAGCTTTAACCCTACTACCCCAAGGGTCTCTTATGGCCAGCAGTGGGATCACTTTACCTTTACCCCTATACCATCCCTAGAAGTTTGTAATGGGAGTTTCCGAATATTTTGTGTCACCCTTAAATTGGCAATGCATCCTGTAAGATACATCAATTGGTTTAATTTATTTCACATTTTTAATAAAATAGAAAGAAAGAAACGAGAAGAAATTACTTAATGTGTGTCGCATTACACAATATACCTAATAATAACAGTTATCTATTATTTTATTTACAGTGCGGTCCGCCACATTTAAATAACTGGCACGAGAAATTAGTGTTTTGCCAATTTAAACATTAAATACTTACTTCAAGCTACTACTTATAACTATTTAGTATATAATATTATACATTATTGGAACTGTGTTAAAATAACAATATTGAAAAATGTTAAATAACATCGTTTACTGCTTATAAAAGTGGTGGTGTAAAATTCTCAAAATATAGACACTTCTAAACGAAGCCGGCCGTTGGTGATGGTAGTGACACCTACCTAGTAGCGGACGAAACGAGAATTACAGATTTGTATATGTGGAAAGAATTGTTAATGTATGTGCCCGAGGCTAGAATGGTGTAGTGGGCTGCACTCTAGTCTGGAGAACTAGAGGTCCACGGTTCGATTCCTGGTTCAGACATTTTTTTTCATATCATTATAATATATATTATGATATTACATAATTTTCATGTAGTCCGTCGCTGTGGCGTAGTTGGTAGAGTCCCTACCTTACACTCCGGCGACCCGGGTTCGTTTCCCGGCTGGATAAGGGATTTTTAAATCTCAACCTTGGGACTGGGTGTGTTTGTGTGAGTGTGTCGTGTCCCAAGTTGTACCTATTGGGTTTAATTCCTCAAAAAAAATTAATGTGTATACCATTTTTTGTCAGATTGAATATAAATGAAAATCCTAACTTTCAGAATAACATGAACAATCTAGCTACACCCTAAGATAATTACTTATTTTTCTTATAACGTTATAACCCGACCATTTTACTTTGCAGATCACTGGTTCCCTATAAATCATATTGCTTGTGTAAAATCACTCTGTAACATTCATTTAGTCTCTACATGTCCTTAAAAATAGTAAAAAAATCTTGATAATTAAATTTTTTCTAAAATTAAGATTATCTTATACTTTGCTATTTTTATAAATTATATGAATATGAAATTAATAAATTCTGTTAGACGCTCACCGCTGAGATCTCGAGTTTATGTATCGGTCACTCCATGTGGGGTTTCATGGTGGACGAAACGTAGTGTGGTCAGGTTTTTCTCGGGGTTTCTCCCTTTTTCCCCCGCCACAAATTTCATTCCACCATTTCTCCACATTCATTTCATTTCATCTGCCCTTGTGATGATGCTTCAGGCGTGGTCGGACATCAATGTAATTCACAGACTTCATCGCATCTCATCCCTCGACCCGGTCCTTAGTCAGACACGAGTTAAGATTTTTTATATTAATAAAGTTTATCTGGAACTACACTGCTAAAAAAAATTAGGGGATATTGTAGAATAACCTATTGAGACTATGTTTTTTGGAACAGTATTAGATGCAATCACTTTCTATTACTCCAAGATATTGTAAACAAGAGTTTGAAGTTGTTACGTAACCTCGGTACCATACCAGAGGGCAGTGTCTGTACTGTTGATGTGAAAGGGTGGTGTGGGGGTGAATGTTTTGTTGCTGTTTTTAAATCCAGTCCAGTTTTCAGTTAGTGAATGACTTGCCTTAGGGACAGTAATGCCTCGACAACGTGATTTACCTGAACCAATGGCTTGGAGGGCCATAGGAAGGATGGAAGCTGGACAGACACAACAAGAGGTGGCACAAGCCATTGGGGTGTCTCAAAGCGTGATTTCCAGACTTTGGAATCGTTTTCAAAGAACAGATACTGTTCACAGAAGAGCCGGACAAGGTCGACCACGGGCAACAACAGCAAGGGATGACCATCTCCTCTTGTTAACAGCCCGTCGGAATAGACAGCAGAATGCAACTCAACTGTGAAATACACTTCAAACAGCAACAGGACGCAGGGTGTCAACTCAAACTGTCCGTAATCGACTGCATAGAAATGGTCTCTATGCCCGTAGGTCCATGGTGTGTACCAGGTTAACTCCACAACACTGTAGAGATCGCAGAAACTGGGCGGAGGAACATCGTGGGTGGAGGCATGCCGAATGGAGATCAGTTCTTTTTTCTGATGAGTCGCGATTCAACTTGGAATGTGATAGTCGGTGTGTATTCATCTGGAGGGAAAAAGGGATACGAAACAATCCAGCTTTTGTATGTGAAAGATCCCCATATCGTGGCGGTGGATTGATGGTGCGGGCAGGAGTCAGTAGTGGTGGACGTACGGACCTCTACGCCATCCAGGTGGTACTTTGACTGCGGTAAGGTATAGAGACGAGATTCTCCGACCTTTTGTCGTGCCTTATGCTGGTGCCATAGGTGATTCTTTTTTTTTTATGGACGATAATGCACGACCCCACAGAGCTGGCTTGGTGGACGACATGCTGGAAGTGGAGGGTATCGAGCGTATGCAATGGCCAGCTTCCTCCCCGGACTTAAATCCGATTGAGCATGTGTGGGATGCATTAGGCAGGCGCATTGCAGGCAGACCAGCAACTCCCACAACTGTTCCAGAGCTGCACATTGCTCTTATGGAAGAGTGGCCACGTATCCCCCAAGAACTCATTGCTAACCTCATTGCATCAATGCCACACAGTTGTGAGGCAGTGCTGGCTGTTCGAGGAGACCATACACCATACTAAAGAAACATTTTCACCAATGTTAATGTTGCTTTGTTTGTTTGCCATATTCCTAATCAGGATCTCTTTGACATCTGGTGTGGTACAGAGGTTACGTAATGACTTCAAACTCTTGTTTACATTCTTTCGGAGTAATAGAAAGTGATTGCATCTAATACTGTTCCTAAAAACATAGTCTTAATAGGTTATTCTACATTATCCCCTAATTTTTTTGAGCAGTGTATATAATAATTTGTACGTGTATTTGGAGAAAAAAAGTGACTGATCGATATTTCTTTCTGAAACTGTCGATGTACGATTTTGGCAACATTGTCATGTTGACATCAATCAAGTTTGTGAAGAAGGCTATGGCGATTGTTACAGTGTTATGTTATGAAAATTTGGTTTATTATTATTATGGTACGATGATAGCAAGAAGAAAGGTTACCCAGAAAAACATTGCAATGGTGTCCACCTGGAAGAAGAAGGAAAGGAAGGCCTCAATGCATGTAAGACACAAGAACTGGAATAAGTACAAGAGGACTAGATGACATGGAATGGATGGATAGGGACGATTGGAGAAGGAAAATAAAACATCAGGTACAAAAATATGTATAAACATTTAAAATCTGAATTAAAAAAAAAAGAATATTATTTTTAAAATACACCTACAGAACGTAGAGAATGTGAATAAAATATTGGTCTTGTAAACCAAAAATGAGGCTCCCTTTTAGAACTTCAAAGAGGCAATATACAGTATCTCTTCATAAGTCTCCAAAACTTATAGCAGTGGCAATTATGATGTTATTAACAGATCGAAACTTAAATTCGTCTTTCTTTGGAACGCCCTAATCCCCACACGGCGAAGTAGAGGGTATATAAATATATTATTATTATTATTATCATCATCATCATCATCATCATTCTCACATTTAATTCTTGAGCTAAATAGTCCCAGAACAGAATTTGGTCATTATATTCGGCTTATTTACTGTGAATATATGAATGAATACTGTCATAAATGTTTGTGCTGTGTCGGAGGTGGCCTTGCATTGAGATGATCCCTCGTTCGAGGAGTCCCTCCATGTTCTTGTCTGGTAGAAAAAATGATTTTGTGATCCAATTTTTAAACATCTTCTGTCAGGTCGTATCACTGTAAGGCCCGGGTCCCATGGGATACGTAAAGTTCTAAAAGGGGTAGGTTTATATGAAGGATATTTAATTATCACTTATAGACAACCGTTACACGGCTTGACACCATTTTATTCCTCTTCTAAATATACTCTGAAGATGGTGGGTTGGATATTATTATGCACAAACATAATTTTTATTTATTTATAAACAGGTTTACAATATAATGAAACTTTTCCTGTGCCCAAAGCTTTTTCTTCTTCTTCTTCTTCCTTCCAAGTATTAGGCCAAGGCCTGTTACGATCCTATAGAAAATTTTCCCGTATGGGAAATTCCCGTATAAGACTTGAAAGCATAATAATAGTCCCTTCGATTGGTTGCTGGCCAAAGGAAGGCAAGACCAGTGATGGGCTACCATCTTATAGCCTCTGGTCAGGCTTTTCTGGAGAAGAAAAGAAAATAAAGGAAAGAAGAAATGGAAAAAGGAAGGACTCCCTAGCTTTCGGATGCCCTAATAGCATTGGGGTCGAAAAAAAAAGAGTTAACCAAGAGAGGTTAGATAGTAAAAGTTAAAAGAGTGCAAAACACAAGTAAGTGGAAGAAATGTTTTGCACAGCTTGGGCACCTTGTGGTCGCCATCCACATATCCCCTAGATGAGGACCCCTGAGGGCCCCAAAGCTTTTTAAATTTTTATATTCTTTCTTCATTCTCCTCTATCTTCCCATTCCAATTCTTCCAGATCTAGCTCCCACATACCTCTTCTTACATCATCCATCCATCACCTCTCTGTCCTTTCCCAGGTGGAATTCATTCCATTCTGGGTAATCTTTTCTCTGACATCCTATGTAAAAAGTAAAGTAAAGTGATCCCACAACAGACCCGGAGGTCCTTGGGGTAGTAGGAGGTTAAGGCTCCCACTTTTCTAGACAATCGGCACTTTATGTCAGCCGGGTTGTCAGCCCTGCGTGACGGCCGCCTTTACCCCCAGAACAAGCGTCAGGTACTCATTTTCGTTAGAGGCTGAGTAGACCCCAGGGTCATAGTGCCGCCAGAGGGTTTGGGTCAGTTTAAAAATCCTGACCCCAACGGGACTTGAACCCTCGACCCTCCGGTTTGTAGCTCAGTGCCTTAACCACTACACTACGGCGTGCCCCGACATCCTATGTATATGCCCATATCATTCTAGTTGTCTGTATCTCACAAAATCTAATATTGAATTTTGGACTTTCATCTGTTGTCTGATGATTGTATTTCTGATTTTTTCCAATTTAGAATGTCTAGTTGAGCGTCTAAAACAATCCATTTCAGTTGACATAAGCTTTAAACTCAAATTTGCATTCAACTGCCAAGTTGTTGCACCGTATGTTAGCGTGCTTAGAATTATGGATCTATAAATTTGCAATTTGGTATCTATTCTTATGTTCTTATCCCACAAAAACAAACATAAGTTATAAGATATTTATAATTAGATAAATTAGCAACAGGATTTAAAATGGAGCTTCATTTTGCGGATGATGGTAATGGCCTGGAGAAGTCATCAACAGATAATATCGTGCCAGGTGGTTAAGTGCTTGTCCGACCCGTGTCTGCGTTATAAGTGCCCGGGGCACTCCTGTCCGGTCAGTACTGTATCTAATTACTTGCATTAACAAGATCGCCATGTGGTGTGACTGTAAGATATTGTACAATATTATTACATTATCGTTTTGTTATTAAATGTATATTATTATTATTATTATTATTATTATTATTATTATTATTATTATTATTATTATTATTATTATTATTATTATTATTATTTAAGGTTTTGTATAGGCATATGGAATCACAAGTTTTAATTCCGAAAACGAAAAAGTTATTTGGATTAAAAACAAGTAGGCCTATTATCTGGTTTCTTCGAATTCAGTAATAGTCAGTTAGTTCTAAATGGCCGGCTTGTGTTACTAAACCATAATGTTGTTTCTTGTGAAAAGTTGAGAAATTTACTTACATGTACTGTAGGCCTACCAACTGTGAACAAGACTTACTTACTCACTGGCACTATCGAACCGGTAGGTTCATGGCCGCACCGACATAAGCTTTCCAATCATTCCCTGTATAATCTACTTCTCTCAAATCATAGTTATTGTTATGTGAACAAGACATGTTACATTATAGTGACTTAGATTTTATGCATTTTTCTTGTTTGATTCTTTCTGCAGAGAGTAATATGACATATTCTCGTTTCCTTAAAATATATTTTATTATCCAATGATTAACCTCTTCAATCCTTTTGTTTCAACAGCCTATTCTTGTTTCATAAATGACATAAGAATGTAGGAAATGGAGCGATACTTGAGGAACAATAACATGGGATTAACTCATATATTTCAAAATTGAGGGTTGATTCCTTCTTGCACAATGTGGTCCAATTGATGGTAGGAAATTAATAAATTAAAGGAGTTAATTATTTGGGGTCAATTATAGAAGCAGATGGAACAAGTATATCGGAAATTGAAGAAGAAAGAAAGAAAAAAAAAGAGTAAGAGAAAGGAAGAGAGAAGAGTGATTGGCATGTTAAATTCTGTATTATGGAGCAATTACATTTTATACAAATCTAAGAGGAATATTTATATTAATGCAGCATATTTTCCTTTATGAAACTGAAACATAGACATTACAAAATCAACACGCTTACATATTGTTTGCTGTTGAAATCGATTTTTGAGTACTCCTAGGAAATTGTAATTGGATAAAGTACAAAAATATATAATTGGATAAAGAATGAACATGGAATAATAATAATAATAACAATTATTATTATTATTATTATTATTATTATTATTATTATTATTCTTGAGAGCAGCAAGATGTTCAAAATCAGAGAAATAAAAAAATAAATACTGTCATACAAGAAAAAATGAATATTAGATATTCAGTAGTAGATTATATAAGATATAGGCTACGTAATCAATTACATTGGTATGGGCATTTACGACGAATGCAAGAAGGAAGGTTACCCAGAAAAACATTGGAATAGTGTCCACCTGGAAGAAGACGGAAAGGAAGACCTCGAAGCTCGTGGATGCAAGAAATAAGAACTGGAATGAGAGCAAGAGGCTTGGAGGGCATGTAGTGGATGGATAGAGACAAGTGGAGAAGGAAAATAAAACTTTAGGCATAGAAAGATGTGTAAACATTAAAAATCTCTATGTAAATAAAATTATTATTATTTATTATTATTATTATTATTATTATTATTATTATTATTATTATTATTATTATTATTGAAGAAAAGGGATTGAAATGATTTGGACACGTACGAAGGATGGCGGCAGACTGATTACTGAAAATGATGCCGGAGTAGACGGAAGAGGGAGGAAGGGGAAGCCTATGAAGTAATGTGTGGATGGAGTGAAACGACAGAGATATGAATAAAGATGATGCGGAGCATAGAGATTAGAGAAAGGCCATATCCGTATTGTAGAAAAACTACATTGTTTAGAAAAACTGATAAATAAAAAGCAACTTTATATATTTTTATATGTATTTTTATATTACGACTATATACTAGCTACCGCATGGCGTGCGCTGCTACGTCTAAATACGAATAAATTATTTTTAAATTTTCGTTTCAGGTAAACTCCTACACCTAATGTTTTAGAGCATATTAGCAGCTAAGCACTCGCCGTACCGAAAATATATATGTTACGGTAAATGTGATTAATCCAGTGATTATATATAATTTGGTATTTTTTTTTTGAAAATTTATCAAATTAATCGGTTTGTTTGCATAATTCCCAACTCTTAATGGCAAATGTCATAAAAGTCCCTAACTTTACGAAAATTCGTTCAGTTTGCGGATTCACCTAGGTTAGAGTAATTGAATTAGGTTAGGTTAGCTTTTAGGTTCCTTGCATTTTTAATGTTTTGTACAAGTTCAATAAAATTGTATTATAACCATTTATTGACTTTTTAATTGTAAAATATAAAATATTGTAATTCGTGGTATCTTACGTCATAGTGTCCAACGAAAAAATATATTTCTGAGTAGTAACTACTAAAAAACTGCACTCTGTTCTACTGGCCCAATCAGTCATAATTTATCACAATTACCATTACGAGTTGGAAATTATGCAAACAAACCGGTTAATTTGATAAATTTTCAAAAATGTATCATTTACCGGCATCATTGGTGATTATGCATAATTATAGGTTATTACTTTTACTGTAACATATACAGCTCGAGACCAAGCTCTGTGTGTTTGCGGGGAGAAGTGTGGGGAGTGGGAGGAGGTACACTTCTATGCTTCTCAAATACTAACAGTTCAGTCACCAAATTCCTTTCAGACACGTGGAGCTGGGTCCCAAGCAGTATACACAAAGTTATATATTGCGACGAAACAAACATGGCGGTTTGCTAGAGTTAATTCTTACTTTCGGATTTCATGTAAACCCCACTTCTAATGGTCGGACTGCGCTTAGTTTTGGTTTGTTGAATAGCATATAACCTACTGAGTTTTTTTGTGAAACAATGCAAAATTTCGACCGCTAGAGCGACTTTTAAATTTTTATTTCAGGCGAATTCCTACGCCTAATTGGTTTTAAAGCATAATAGATTGCGACTATATACTGGGTGTCCTTGAAGACATGTATATAGAAATTTTCATGAAGATCGGTAGAAGAGTTTAGAGGTGTGTAAGTCACAAACATAGTGAGAAGTGAATTTATCTAGAGAATTTGGAAATCAAGAGTGGCATTTGTTAGGACTATTTAACGAATAAAATCAAGCTGTTTACTTACAAATCATTATTTAAATATAGTTATTTTAAAATATTTATATATTTAATGTAAACGGCGATGTTTGATAACAAATGAGAAACGATTGGTACGCTTCATATGCTTATTTTGTTCATCACTGCAACCAGATCATATTATTTATTGTCAAAGGAACGCAATATTGTAAGAATTGCACTCTAGTGGAGAAAAAAATGAAACACATCAAACTGTATATTAATTCATTTCTGATGCTATGATGTAAATATGACAATTGTATTTTTCTGGAATCCTATTACCTGGGAAAAAATACATTTAAGAAAGTGCAAATTGTGGTTTCTTTTTTTGGTGGTATAAACAATTGCTACAAATGTTTTATATTAACTCCCGCATGCGCTATGAGTTGACATTCATGCACTATATTTACAGTCTGGTAGCCGTAATTGTTACAGAGTCAGTCACTGCAAAATAATGCAATGACCTATTCAGAATGTTAAAAAGGTGGTGCTTTCTTTATTATGATAAACTTTAGTTGGTAAATTCTAGGCGAAACACGACTGTGATTGGTTGTAAATAAAAAATCGTTGGAATGTGATTGGTCATTGACTCCCATTAGGGGCATGAGTCATATCAAACTTGCAGAGGTAAGAGAAGGGTTCATGCCCTAAACCCTCAAGGCAAATGGCATTCAATTCAATTCTACGTTTACATCACAAATGAGAAGTCAAGTTTGTATTCTTTAGTAGAAATGATAGTGGGAATGATATTGTCGATTGAAGAAATGAGTGGGGGCAAAGAAATAAGAAACCATAGACGATAACGCAGAATTTCATCTGGCTCTCTGCTTTGAGAAAAAAAGAAAAGATAATTGCTTTCTACGCTCTTGTGTTTTTGGAGAGAGGTTCACAGTGATTAAACATTTGATCCTCTCTCCTCCCAGGCTGATGTCAACAACACAATCTTCGTGAACTTATCTCTAATGAAAAGAAGTCCTCTCTCGCTGAGTAAAGGGAATGAAATAGAATTTAGCTTTAAATCCACTCTAATAAGATTCTGAAATGTGTACTAGCTGCATATCTCTTATTTATAATTTATTGGTGACCAAATTTGTTATTTCATTCATATATTTTCTTTCAATGGTTAATAAGATAAATTTTTGTTATATTATTTGTATTTCAATTATCTGACTTATGATTTTAATTAAAAGTTACTTTTTTTTAGTTAACTTATGTTTACAAATTGTGTAGCTAGTCATGTTTCGCATTGACATGTATTCTAAAGCTTTCTCAAGCCAAATTTCCTTTTTACCCGCTTTATATTAGCTTGACCTGTATCTATCTATGTAACTGAATCTTTTAACGCGATTTTCACCCACTTAAAATCATTGGATCGACTTGAAACTTCGTATACTTGTAAACGGCCCGTGACAATACAACAATTTCATATTTTGTTTCTAAAATCATGGCCAGAATCATCAGTAAATAAAAAAAAGTGTCTTTGTATCTATGTAACGGAATTTTTGAACACGATTTTCACCCACTTAGAAACGTTGAAACGACTTGAAACTTTGTATACTTGTAAAGGACCCGTGACAATACAATAATTTCATATTTGCGGATTCACCTAGGTTAGAGTAATTGAATTAGGTTAGGTTAGCTTTTAAGTTTCTTGCATTTTGAATGTTTTGTACAAGTTCAATAAAATTGTGTCTTGTCTGAAGTATTCTTATGTTGGCCCTTACTTATCCGGGGAAATATGAAGAGAAAACTAGGACAGAACATTAGAGAGAAGAGCAGATAATGTTGAGTTTTGCAGTGAAAGGAATCTTAGAAAGAAAAAAAAAATGAATGAATGTACAACTTGAAAAAATAAATAAAAATAAGACACTTGATGCGAAATTTGGTAGTAGTAGTAGTAGTAGTAGTAATAATAGTAGTAGTAGTAGTAGTAGTAGTAATAGTAGTATGACTTTAAAGAAAATATGTATGTACAATTTTTTTTTTCAAATGGATCGCATGGACACTAATTACAAATTAGATAATTAAGCTAAATGTAGAATTGTTTAGTAGTAATAATTACACCGTGTTTACATATTTATGGATGTGTGTTGTTTTTACGATTTGCGTCTCGTCCAGACATCTACTTAAGTTTATCCAATTTTCTGGGTTTGCCATTAACACGTAACATGCCAATCTTTCACGATTTGAATGCAGAATAAAAAAAATACTTTACCAATTGTTGATAGTGATTCATTCGGAAATTACTTGTATGCAACATTGCAATACATAGTGGTTCTGCTAATTTCCGGAACCAGTTCTGCTGTGGTCAGATACAAGAAATTCTATTATCACAGAGGGTTGATTTTTAAGGTTCAACGATAAAGAAAATACGTTCATAAAACAAAACTTGCTTTCAAAATTCCATAAATTGAAAATCCAGCTTTGAAATACAGATATTAGTAAAATTAATTTAAAATGACAATACTAACTTAAATATAAAATATATATGTACTTAAAATAAAATCTTCAATTATGTAGGGTTATGTATTTTCTGAAATATGTAAAAATGTTTTATAATCTGAAATATTTAGATTTATTTATTTAGCCTGGTGGAGTTAAGGCCATGTGGCCTTCTCTTCCACTCGCCAGGACAAACATATGTTACATGTAAATACAAAAAATTACAATAACAGTCAAATTACATAACAATGAATATAATGTCTAATAATACAATACAATTAAATACAATTAAAATTAAATTAATGATAGAATGAACACAGAAAGGAATAACAGCTCGAATCTACTATACATAGAAAGAAAAGAAATACAGAGAAAGTAATAAACTAGAATGAATTAATCCATCGCTTATTATACAAGGCATTAGGTAAATATATTAACAAATCTTAAAACTATTTTTATTAAATAATGAAAAAAAAATTAATTTTTAAGAAGTAATATTAGTGAGTTGTTTCTGATAATAATTTTATTTTCAATTTGTTTCTGAAAGACGGTAAAGCTTGGCAGTCTCTGACATAGGGTGGAAGGGAATTCCATGTTCTAGCAAGAGAAATTGTAAAAGATTTCGAATAATAGATAATGTGATGAGGAGGGATATAAAGGACACTGTGCTCAAGGGATCGGGTATCTAATTTATGTGTATCAGCGAGTCTAGTGAAGCGTTGTGACAAATAATAAGGTAATGATGTGTGTAATACTTTATAGAGAAGGCATAGGGAATGGGTGGTTCTACGATCTTGTAGACGAACCCATGACAATTGTTCCAAGGATAGTGTAACGTGATAAAATGTGCGCATACCACAAATAAAACGTATGCAAGAATTATGAACACGTTGAAGTCTTTGCGTAAGAACAATATTTAGGTCACACATGGAAAAAGAGATGTCTTAAAACACTCCAAATAGCCTAATTCATAGAGAAATAATAAAATGTTAGCTTTAAATAATGTATATAGAAATATGTATTTGGCCTACATGGAAATCCTAGCCCTGGTGATAACAATGGTTCCTATAGTATGCAATTTGTTGTTACAGGTACGTCGACGGACTTGGTACCGACGCTGCTCGGTATGTACGACGCTCTGATAGGGCGGACGTCGCAGGCCGCTGAGCGGTCCATGGAGGAGGCTCGGGTGAGCACAGTGACTCGGCCCCTGTCCATCAGTTCCATCGCCTCTTCATCCTCTTCCTCCTCCGGTACCAGCAGTTGCTCCGGGGGCGGTGGACGCAGACTTGGCACCGCACCTAAGTCGTCTGCCTACCTGGCATCCATCGAGTCCTTGGAGGACGATAGCGACGACCCAGAGGCTGGTGGCGCGAGCAAACAGAGGCTTCATCAGAAACCCATCGGCAGCCGCGCTGAACGGCTCAAAGGTGGCAGTGGCGGATCTCAAGGTCAGAAAAATATTCCATTCTATTTATTTTATTTCTTTTTTTTTAAGTTTAATTGTTTACAGAGGGTAATTCAAAACATCGTGGACTGCATTTAGTGCAGTGTGTCGGACGGCAGACTAATAATTTTGCAAGAGGCGAGGAATTGGTCATATTTGAAAATAAATAATAATAATTATTATTATTATTTTAATTATTATTACTAGTGGTCGCCCAGTGGTCGAAATTTGATCAAAACTCATTAAATTTTTAAGTTTGTCACAAACACGTCATTATGCATTGATTTTTTTCGATTTATTTTGAAAATACGAAGGATAGGAAATATGTGGTATAGCTTGGCTAAGCCATATTTAAAAAAAACAATTACGCGTCATTTGACATTTGTGTACTATTTAAATTTGTATTTTGCTTATTATTAGTGTACAGGAATATATGTCCCATCTTTGTGTACAGGAATATATGTCCCATCTTTGTCTCTCACTCCGAACTGTCAATGTTTGGTTAATGTCGAGGCATAATGGAAGTAGGTGCGAATATGTCAGTATAAAAAATGTAATGAAATTACTGAAACTAAGATTAAACAGGGTTTAATTTAAATTTAAATAATAAAATGCACCAACTTCTTTAAACCACTAATAATAAATACGCGAGAGAAAGTCAATTCACGTTGCTGCTGCACAATTTTATTTTTACAAACAATGCACTTTCAGTATGAACATAAACAAATGAATGAGTAATACACATAAATTCCTTAGAGACAATTTATTTTATTTTGTTTAATTTATTTGTAACATACATATGTATAGAGCTGAGGCTAAAGTTCCTACTACCAGTGACACCAGCTTACCAGCACCTCCTGCAAGAACTCCACGGGAAGAAACGCAAAATATGGGAAGAATTCTATATTATTGACGCCATTACAAACCGTGAATGGACTCAAGGAGGATATGAATTGCGCCACACAGTGACCAGACTCGCTGTGCATGGATTTCACCACAAGCTGTGCAGAAACCAGAGATTCCACGAGCCCAGCCCAGAATGCATGTGTGCAAGATGTGGCGAACAGTGCGAGAAATATCATGTGTTAAACTGTAGAATGAGATCAGAATCATTGTTGAAACTCTGCAGTGACTGAGAACAATCTTCTTTGCACGTTGTGCGCATTTCTTATTATATATATATATATATATATATATATATATATATATATATATATATATAGACTTCCAAAATTGGCATTCCAATATACCCCAACTGGACATAGGGACCAAGGAAGACCAAAACATCGGTGGAAAGATCAAGACCATCTTCGCTAGGTTTACCGTACAGGCCACATGGCCTAAAACGAATTTGTTCATGATGATGATATATATATATACACATGTTATTTTTCTGCACTACTTCTCTATATGAACTTTAATTTTGCCAAATATCACACTCCTCCGTGCGCGAAGTGTGCTTAAAAAGGGGTACAAAGTTTTTTCTTCGCGTAACAGGCTTCCACTCAGCCAGCACAAAAAGGTATACAGTGATGTGTTTATACACTGTAATTATTCCCAAAATTAATACTAGATACGATTAACACAAATCTATACTTAAGAATAAATTCAGTAGATTTAAATAAAACAGTAGTCATGAACACATGTATAAATTCTAATTTCTCAAATAAGTCATAGCATTAACACAAATATATAGATTTTGGAAATGTTGCCAATTTTTGCTTGAAAGAGGCTATTGACTGACAGTTCTTCATTTTCACTGGTAGTGAATTCTTCCAATAACGGGAGAGTGGAATGGTGAAAGAAGAACCAGAAAGAATTGTTGCCCCATTATGGAAAATGACACTGATAATTTTATAAAATCGGAATTGTCAACTCGCTTTAAATATTCTGATATAGGCCTACATGGTCTTTATAGGAAGCCAGATATAATAAGAACAGTTAAGTCTCGTAGACTGCGATGGGCAGGACATGTTGCACGTATGGGGAATGAAAGACGTGCATGGAAACTTCTAGGAAAGCCAGAAGGAAAGCGCCCGGTTGGTAGACCAAGAATGAGGTGGGAGAACAACACTAACTATGATTTGAGGGAAGTAGATTATACAGGGAATGATTGGAAAGCATTAGCTCAGGATAGGAATCTATGGAGAGCTTATGTCCGCGCGGCCATGAACCTACGGTTTCGATAGTGCCAGTGAGTAAGTAAGTAAATAATAGGCGTACCAGTTGTGGCGAGGCGGTTCCGTGGCGCAAGGGGTTGTTATATGCTCGCTGGATCTTGAGTTCGCGTCTGTCACCCCATGTGGGTTTCTTGGTGGACAAAACGGAGTCCGGGCAAGTATTTTAAAATTATTTCTTTCGAGATTTCTCCTGTTTTCCTTTGCCATAAATTTAATTTCATGATTTTCTCCAGACCTGTCTCACTCATTTTGTTTCACTTCATTCATCTGACCCAGTGATGGTGCGTGAGGCGTGATCTGCTAGCATCCGTGTTATTCACAGACCTCCAATATCGCACCTTGGGAAGAAGAGGGCCACAAGTGTAAAAAGTTATAAATAGAGTTAATCTGTTAGAAAAAATGGTTACAAATTTATTTCTTTATGACCGTAAGTCATGTGCAAGAAAATGGAGACAGGATAAAATCGTGTCCATATCAAAAATTGAATTTACTATACTTTGTTTTTTAAAACTTTAATTGCGATTAACTCGGAACTAAAATTTTTACATTTGTGGCCTTCTTCTTCCCAAGGTGTGATATAAGGGGGTTCATAGCATCTCGTCTCTCGATCCGGTCATATGTTGGACACAAGTTGATGAGGAGGCGAAAAGTATGAGATTAAAATCATTGGGAAACATTCTGAGACGCGTGTCAGCGAGGAAAAAAGTAAACAAATCTAAAACAATGAGAAAAGAGTGAAACGAAGAGGAAAAATATACGTTTCTTATGACGTAATGGAGCTGAATGAATCATTATAGTAGTTGAAAACCATCTTCCCATTGCAGAAATCCCGTAATCTCCAGTGGCACAAGAGCGATCTCTGTAATATTTAGCACAATGTACACTTTTAGCTGATGATTTAAACACCATTCATCACTGTTATGTTGGTAGAGGTCGAAGGAAAATGATAGTGTGCCGAGGTTAATAGTTATGTTTGTATATCCGGCTCTTGACTCTCAACAATGAGCGCCATTATTGTCGCAGTGACGTCACGTTGACTTATCGCGGCGCCATCTTATAAAAAAAACAGAAGACTGCGTTGTTGCAAGCGAGCCTAGAAATGTCACAACCTGACACAAGAAATCGTTGAGGAGAGCTGTAAAAAAAATAAAAAGTAAATGTATGGAAATGAAGAGAAAATAAAATAAAAGGAAGATATGAATGAGACTGCGTTGGAAGGCGGATTAGGAAATGTAATTTAATATCTTATATAAACAGTTGTGCCAACCTCGGAGGTCTCGAAACCACCCGGTATTTCAGAATGAAGAGGTTATTATTCAAAGCTCCTCTTTGCGTGTGTAAAAGAACGTGAATATAAAAATCCAGGGGTTGGAAAAATTTAATAAATTATCAAGGAATATAATTTAATACCACCGCTGCGCTGTAATCTAGATACAACGTTGTATATTAAGCAATGCGAGTTTACATGCGTTACAGGGTAAGTTGTCATGGCGGATAGATACGTCACAGGTACAGCCGACATTACGAAAATGCCTTATTTAAAATTCACATTTTGGATGTTTTCTACGACGCGTCGTATTCCCATGAGCCAACAATTCATAAATAATTCAATGCTTCATAACTATGCTACAATTTCATTCAGTATTTATAGATTACTAGTTGATACCCGCCGTGCGCTGCTACGCCTAAATAAATGAAATATTAAGGGCTAATTAAATTATATGATTTACAAGTTTATCCTTCACTTAATGCCAAAGTAACTAACATATTTAATTTGATAAGAATTAACATTGTGTTGTTGGTCTTAGTAATTAAATCCTTACTTTTAATCTAATTGCGTCCACCGCTGTGGTCTCGAGGTAGCGTGCTGCCTTGTCACGCAGCAGGCCCGGGTTCGATTCCCGGTCGGGACAGGCTCCTGGGTGAGGTTTTTTTCGGGTTTTTTCCTCACCTATAAGACAAATGTCAGGAAGCTTAGGGTCCAACGGTCCCCGAAAGTCATCCGGCATCATCATCATCATCATCATCATCATCATCCTTCACCGGTGTTGAAAGCAACGGGAAGCTACCACACCTATAATTCCTTAGTGAAGCTGCAAAGCATAGCATGAAAATGCTATGATTGCAGTGAAAGACCTGCCCTCGGGGAGAATTACTATGGATGGATGGATTCATCTAATTTTGAAAGACAAAAATGGTTATTGTGAGTTATCCGTAAAATAGACATATGCTATCGCGGACTTTATAGAATTGTTTGAGATATTCAATTCTGTATACATTAATTTTGTGTATTTGTTATGGTTTAGGCAGCCTAAACCATTTAAACGTCCAAAAAGCTACTTTTATTTAGTGCATCGATGCATTTTTTCTGCAGCCTTATAGTACGTACGGTATTCATCATCATCATCACTCCAGGGATTAGGCAATTGCCCGTTCCGACTTCATAATGCATCAGCCCAAGTCTTCCAACATCACGTCTTCCTCTTGCTTGATAATTTCTTGCTAACAATGGATATCTCTCCTTACTCATTCCATTCATGTGATCAATCAATTTCTGTCTGTAATTCGTGACTTTATCCAATAAAGGCTGTACTTTCAATTCTTCTTTTATATCCTCATTTCTTATTCTATCAAGTCTTGTACATCCTTTTACTTGTCTTAGGAACCTCATGTCCGCCGTCTGTATTCTATCCTTCTGTTTTTTCATTGGGGCCCAAGTTTCACATCCATACAATATTGTGGGGAACCGCCATAACATTATACATTTTTATCTTGGTTTCTTTTCTAATTTTATTTTTGAATGTTCTCTGTATTGTTCCACACACCGTCTGAAATTTATTTATTTTGGAGTCAATATCTCTTTCCACTTGTAGTCAACATCACAGCCCAAATATTTGAAACTAGACACCTGTTCTATACTTTGATTTTCTAAAATAATACATTATATATGTTAGTTTTCCAAAAAATCTCTAAATGAAGGTAAATTCCCATTCTAATTGGTCAAGTAGTTTTTGAGACCGTAAAGGTCATACTCGCAATTCATAGACATTCATTTTCATGTACAAATATGTGTTTAGAGATTGAATATATTGACCTGGTTCTCATTATACTCTCTTGTTGTGAACCAATGTAAACAGTGTAATCCATTGATACTGAACTTAAGGTACAAGGACACATTTCCGCACTTTACTTATGCAGCTGCTCCGGTTTCGATCCCAGGCCGAGGCAGATTTCCTCATTGAGATTTTTTAGTTTTTTTCCACGCCTATAAGAAAGAATATCTGAAAACTTAAGGGCTCAAAGTGTCTCCAATTCAAAGTGACTTTGAAGAATGGTCATAAATGTGTGGTACTATAGGATGTGTGCTATGTTATATAATTATACTTCGGAATTGAGGCACCAATCAACGTGCACACAGAGTACAGATTGTTTGTAAACAGCTAGAAAGACAGTGCATATGTTTCGCGGCAGACGTCGGTAATGAAGGCACCCAATAGAAGGTAGTTCAGAATTTAGTTATGCATGAATGACCAGATTTATTTTTGTTTTATAAACCCAATCATCATAGATGATCTTGAATAAGATTTTCGAGCTGTTGGCCGTGGTCTTGAGGCATGAAGTTCCCCGACGTTTCGCCAGAGATTGCGTCCGGCATTCTCAAGGATTGTCTTGATCAAGACAACCCTTGAGGATGCCGGACGCAATCTCTGGCGAAACGTCGGGGAACTTCAAGCCTCAAGGCCAATCAAGACAACCCTTGAGAATGCCGGACGCAATCTCTGGCGAAACGTCGGGGAATTTCAGGCCTCATAACTACGGCCAACAGCCCGGAAATCTTATTCAATATCATCATACCAACTCCGTCAATACTTTTAAAATTCATATTAAAGCACCGTTGAGGTTATGTAATGTGTTAAATATAAAATTGTTACCTGGTAAGTCAGTCGTCCATTGAACTATTTAATAATTTAGTTGAGGACGACTGACTTACCAGGTACCAATTTTATATTTAACATCTTATTCCAATTCCAAATCTGGTACTAATGAAAAATATATTATTAACAGAGTAAATTGTGCAAGGAAAGCGATTAGACCTCTGAATGGTCTTTTATGGAATAGAAATTTGACCAGAAAAAAAAAAGAGATTATACAGACAACAATAGAAAGTATACTTACATATGGATCAGAAAGCTGGACAATAAATGAAAGGATGCAGAAAAGAATCTTGGCGACAGAAATTGATGGATTATGGAGAAGTGTGAACAACTACAGGGGCATCTCATTACTTTCAACTTCGTATAAAATTCTAACAAATATATTCGTAAGCAGACTTAACTCTCTCCCTATATTGATGACATTTCTAGGATATCATCAATGTGGCATTTAGAATAACCAGGTCTACAAAACAATCAGATTTTTTAGTATAAGACAGATTTTAGAAGAGGAAATGGGAAGATAGTATGGTACTGTAGCATCAACTATATGTAGACTAAAAAAAAACATATGATTCAATTAAGAGGGAGAAGTTATATAGTATCCTGCTGGAGTTCGGAATTCCTAAAAAGTTAGTTAGACTTATACGAATATGTCTAAATGGCTCAAAGAGTAGGGTGCGTGTAGGCAAACAGTTTTCAGACACTTTTGAAATCCAGAATGGTTTGAAGCAAGGAGATGCACTATCTCCTCTACTATTTAATTTTGTACTAGAGCATGCCATTAAATCTTTAGAGAATGAGGAAGGCTTACAACTCAGTGGTATTAATAAGCTGTTAGTTTATGCTGATGATGTAGTACTACTGGCTCATAGCGAGGAGATACTAAAGGCCAACACGCACACACTATTGAGTAACACTAAGAAATTAGGACTGGAAGTAAATATCAGTAAAACTAAACATATGGTCACACGTAGAAATTCAGTATATAATGTAAATGGACAGCTAATGACAAATGAGGGAAATTTTGAGGAAGTGGCTGAATTCAAATACCTAGGAACAATAAACACAAATAGGAATGAGATGCACAAAGAAATTAAACATAGGCTCAATTCTGGAAATGCATGCTATTGTGCATTGCAGAGACTTTTGATGTCCCAACTCCTTTGAAAAAACGTTAAGCTGAAAATATATAAAACTATTATTCTACCAGTTATATTATATGGGTGCGAAACATGGACTCTTACTTTAAGGGAGGAAAGGAGATTACGAGTATTTGAGAATAGAGTTCTTAGGAAAATTTTTGGACCAAAGAGAGATGAACAGACAGGTGAATGGAGAAGACTACATAACAATGAACTACATGGTCTTTATAGGAAGTCAGATATAATAAGAACAGTTAAGTCTCGTAGACTGCGATGGGCAGGACATGTTGCGCGTATGGGGAATGAAAGACGTGCATGAAAACTTCTTGTAGGAAAGCCAGAAGGAAAACGCCCAGTTGGTAGACCAAGAATGAGGTGGGAGAACAACATTAACTATGATTTGTGGGAAGTAGATTATACAGGGAATGATTGGAAAGCATTGGCTCAGGATAGGGATGTATGGAGAGTTTGTGTCCGCGCGGTTCGATAGTACCAGTGAGTAAGTAAGTATGGAGAAGTATGAGAATATCCAGGCTACAACATATTCGAAATACAAGAAATCAGACAAGAAATGGATGCACAAGAAACTGTTATCGATAGGATAACAAAGAGAGCTCTACAGTGATATGGACATGTACAACGGATGTCGGAAGACCAGTGGCCTAAACGTGTTGGATTGGATTGTACCAGGCAGAAGGAAGAGGGGGAGATGTAGAAGAGCATGGTATGAGGGAATATGTAATGCCATGATGATGAGGGATATGGAAGATGGTCAATGGGAAGATAGGAATCTCTGGAAAGCAGGAATCATGGGCAAACTGCTGTAAAGTGGAAAGCCTGTGTTAAGTATTAAGTAATTCCCCGTGAAAGCCTAAGTCAATTCGACAGTACTTTGTATTTCTGGAACTCAATACCAACATCTGACGCGGTACATGTGCACTGAATTACCAGATCTTTACAGACTATAAATACCTATCAATAATAGGGCTTCATTTCGCCTCATTCCACAACCTGGCATTATGCTGTACTCGAGTATACGGTTCAAATGTACATATTAAATTCCTACTATTAACATGAATATCATTTCTTCTTCTTCTTCCTTCCAAGTATTAGGCCAAGGCCTGTTACGATCCTATAGAAAATTTTCCCTCCAGCGTTTCATAGGACGGCCCAGTGATCTTCGTCCTCTTGGTATATAATCATAAACAGCTTTGGGGATCCGATTTGAACTCATTCTTTCAAGATGGTGTTTCCAATTTAGTTGGTACTGTTTAATATATTCCAAAATTGGCGTAGTCTTCAATTCTTTTAAGATATCGGTGTTCCTTTTCCGATCCCATCTGGTGTAACCCGCTGTTCTGCGCATGAATCTCATTTCACAAGCCGTTATTCTGCTTTCATGTTGTTTTCTTAGTGTCCATGCTTCACTACCATAGGTCAACACTGGTCTAGCCAAAGTGTTATATAAACGTAATCTGGTGTTTTTTTGTACAAGGGATGGTTTCATAACTTGATTAATAATTCCTAAACTTTTATTATAACTAGTAACTTTTTCAGGGATATCCTTTTCATCCCAGATAGAGAGATAATATCCAAGATATTTAAATTGAATATCATTTAACTCACAGAATTAACAATGTTTGATTCCATTCCATTAGCATTGTTTAACCTCTCACCTTATAAGTGCATTTATGTGCCCCACACCACCCGAGCCTTACAGTCGCAATACCTGATGGGAGAGGGATTTAACTATGGGTCACATACATACTTTATTGACCGCACAGGGATATGGATGGTCTCTGGATGAGGAATCAGTTCAATGTTAGGGCCTCATCCGAGACAACAAAAATTAAAACGAAACACACTTTTCATATTAAACACGTCGAATATGTTGATGGCCAAATGATGTTCGGGGACCGTTTGGGCTTTAAAGTTTCCTGACATTTGTCTTACAGGTGATGAAAATCCCCCCCCCAAAGAACCATCACTCAGAAAAGTTATCCCGACCGTGAATCAAACCTGGGCCCGCTGCGTACGAGGCAGCGACGCTACCCCGAGACCACAACATCAGTTAATAACCGTATATATGTGTAGGTTGTCTGTAGATCCCACTACCATGGGCGCCGGCAGAAGGGTGCAAAGGGGTGCACTTGCACCCCCTGTCGGGGAAGAAAATACACAGAAAAAATTAAGAAATGTTAAAAAATCAAAAATATATATTTTATAAGTCACTGTTTGAATAAAAATCCACCCCTCTGTCGGGAAAGGAAAATGTATAATTATAAATTATATTTTATTAGGATAGAATACCAAAGATGGCACTGATGTGTAATCCTGGAGAACGAAAATCGGTATAAAGGCCAAGAAAGCGCAGGGTTGAACATCTGTGAGATCGGAACAGGCAAATACCTAATCGGTGAAGGATGATCATGATCATTTTATTAGTTACTAGTATAGTGTGTAAATGCAGAAGCACCTCCCTGAAAGTAATTCATACGGCGCGGCGCCCATGCCCTGCCCACTACAGACCTCAGGAGGCCCTTGGGATAGTAGGAAGTTAAAAATTTCAGATAATTGGCACGAGATGTCATCCGAGTTGTCAGCCATACACATGACTTTATTATTATTATTATTATTATTATTATTATTATTATTATTATTATTATTATTATTATTATTATTATTATTATTATTATTATTATTATTATTATTATTATTATTATTATGTTGGCAGGTTAACCTGCCAACATATTTGTTGTTCATTGATTTTGAAAAGGCATTTGACAGAGTAAATAGATCTATACTATGGGAAATAATGAAGGAACGAGGATATCCACACCATCTAATAAAATCAGTCCAAGGCTTATATGAAGAAACTAAAGTAATGATAAAAACTGATGGAAAAAGGTCAGAAGAAATTTTAATAAATCAAGGAGTTACACAAGGGTGTAGTCTATCGCCCACTCTTTTTAATATATATATCGACGACATTATGAAACAATGGAAAATTATAATGGACAAAGGCCTTAGATTGAACAATAACTCAAGTATTAATAACTTACTTTTCACCGATGATTTAGTCTTACTACACCATGATGAAGATCTGTTACAATTGGCTGCTTACAAACTAAGTGCAATATGTAGCGATTATAATTTTAAAATTTCAATAAGTAAAACAAAAGTAATGGCATTTTGTGGAAGAAATACTCTGCGTGCAAAAATAGTAATTAGAGACAAAATTATTGAAACAAGTATCCCACTTTAAATATTTAGGATGTGACATCAGCTATGGGTATGATAAAGATATTGAACACAAAACACATCAGTTTCAAGCTATTTGTGGTACAATAAATAGAACATTGAATAATAAAGCCCATAAACAAACAAAATTAAAATTTTATAAAACAATGGCTGTCCCTGTCTTTTTGTATGGGAGTGAATTTTGGACTACCACTACCAAACAAGAAAGTAAAATCCAAGCAGCCGAGATGAAATTTTTAAGAAGAGTAAAAGGCTGTACTAGAATGGACCAGATAAAAAACGAGGATATCCGTGAAGAACTGCAGATCTATTCCATAAAGAAAAGATATTTAACAACAAGAAACAGTGGAAAGAACATGTAGAAAGAATGGAAGAAAGTAGATTACCAAATAAAATCTTCCATTATTTTCCAAGAGGAAGAAGAGATGTCGGACATCCTCGGAAGAGATGGTCTTAGATCTATTAGTGAAGACGGAACAGGCAACTCTTGCCTAAACCAGGAAGTGAAGAAGGAGATGATTATTATTATTATTATTATTATTATTATTATTATTATTATTATTATCTAATAATTATGCGTCTAGTTTAGAGACACGTATACTTTTTGGTGATATGTCTGTTTTTACAGGTGAGGCGAGTTCATATTTTGATTATTGAAGGGAGAGGTGACCAAAAAAAAATTAAATCTCCCTGCTTTAGGCACATGGATATATCTTACGGTTACGTTTGAAATAAACTACTCGCTTATAGTAATAATCATTAACACTGGGGCACGCCGTAGCGTAGTGGTTAAGGCACTGCGCTACAAGCCGGAAGGTCGAGGGTTCGAGTCCCGGTGGGGTCAGGGTTTTTAAATTGACCCAAACCTTCTGGCGGCACTATTGCCCTGGGGTTGACTCAGCCTCTAACGGAAATGAGTACCAGACGCTTGTTCTGGGGGTAAAGACGGTCGTCACGCAGGGCTGACAACCTGGCTGACATGAAGTGCCGATTGTTCAGAAAAGTGGGAGCCTTAACCTCCTACTACCCCAAGGGCCTCCTGAGGCCTGTAGTAGGATACCTTTACGTAATTTATTTATGTATCTTTAAATGCATACCTTAATATACATCATTGTGATTTTTTCAGGGTCGGGGGACAGTGGCGTTTGTAGTCCCTGCAGTTACATCAGCTCCCCGTGCCCTCCGCCAGGCCGGCCACGGTACTGCGACCCCCATCTCAGCTACATGGACCGCGTCGTCATGGAGATAGTAGAAACAGAGGGCGTCTACGTCAGAGATCTGCAGCAAGTCATCGAGGTGAGCACCAGATGTCACTGTATTCTCTAGAGACTTCATATTTCTCTCCCCATTTAATTAACTGGAAAAGACAAACGTTCTTTTTCATCAGATTTTGATTAAAATTGACGTTGATCGAGCGAAATAGGATACTTCATTTTTTATTTACGATTTTATGACTTCAGAGAACTTGCTCTGAAGCGAGAAACATGTTGAGATTATATAGCTGAAAAAAAGTAGATGCTTGAACGTGTATCCGTCTTAATTCTTCCCATTTCCAGTTGTTTTATGGTATTTGACGATGTAATCAGTATATTTTAATTATTGGATTATCTGACAAAGAAACTGTCAAGCATTGCATGCCGAAACTACTTCGAAATTTCTCCCAGAGAAGCGTTGTGATGTACCAAGATAGTGTCCAAAAAATGATCTGCCGTTTTTAACTGCAAGGCACAGAAATTGAAGCGAGAATTCAGTAATGGCAGCCCCAGAGAAGCGTTGTGATGTACCAAGACCGTGTCAAAGAATTCTGCCGTTTTAACTGCAAGGCACAGAAAGTGAAGCCAGAATTCAGTAATGGCAACCCCAGATAAGCGTGTGATGTACCAAGGCCGTGTCAAAATGGTAGGTTGTCAGGGTTGGAGTTTGGCGGGACTGGCATGCGGGCAGGTTTCGGCGTTATCCATTTCACCAATTCAGGAGTTGTTTTATTTTTTTTTGTAATTTGAATGAGAGTTTTGACGATAGATTTTAGTGTCTTGCAATTAAAAACGGAACATAGTTATGGAATTATGTCGTTGTGAATCATAATTCCAATTTTGTTTTTTTACTATTTTAACTATTTACTATTTTTTACAAGTTATGAATAAATTAAATTGTTTGGTAGACTGCCCCTACCTGAAGTACATAAAAAACAAGAAAAATAATGAGATTTAATAAACTGATTTGTCATAAGTAATGCCACGAGTGATTTCCAAATTATCGATAAATTCACGACTCACGAAGTAAACGGCGATGTTTGAAAACAAATGAGAAACGATAGGTACGCTTCATCTGCTTCTTTTGTTTATCACTGCAACCAGATCATACTATTTATTGCCAAAGGAACGCAATATTGTAAGAATGCTCTCTAGTGGAGAAAAAAATGAAACATATCAAACTGTATATTAATTCATTTCTGATGTATGATGTAAATATGACAATTATATTTTTCTGGATTGTTACCTGGGAAAAAATACATTTAAGAAAGTGCAAACAGTGGTTTCTTTTTTTTTTTTTTTTTTTTTTTTTGGTGGTATAATCAATTGCTACAAATGTTTTTATATTAACTCCCGCATGCGGCATGTGTTGACATTCATGCACTATATATACAATCTGGTAGCCGTATTTCTCGCAGGCTCAGTCACTGCAAAATAATGGTCAGACCTGTTCAGAATATTAAAAAGGAGGAGCTTTCTTTAATATGGTAATTATAACACTGATAAATATTTCGTGAAACAGGACTCTGATTGGTTGTAAAACAGAAATCATTGAAACGTGATTGGTCAATTTCTCCCATTTGGGGCATAGTCAGTTAAATATCATTTAAAACAAACAAATGAAAATATTGATTGTTCTTAATACCATTTGCATAAAATAAACCAATTATTATTAATTGTTTAAATAAAACTATCAGTGAGGTGTATAAGTTAGTTTGTTATTAAATAACTCTTCAGTTTACTTTTGAACTATGTTATAGTTTGACAGTCTCTGACATAGGGCAGAAATGAAGAATGGAAATACTTCGGAGCTTGGTAGCGAAAATATATTCACGTTCTTACAAATACATTCCCTAATCATACATTTTAATTTAAATTAAATTTAATGAACAATAAATTCCTTAAAAATCATCGGAGAACATATTGTTTAAATAACTCACCTCATAGGATTCATGCTTCCATGATATCGCGATTTGAAACATAATCATGTTCATCGTCAGCCATAACTCCGACTGTTGAAATTCTTCGGCCGTCAACTATTCTATTGTCGCCATCTTCAGTGCTGCTATCTATGGTTGAATTTATGAACTTCGAAATCAATGTAATTTCGTTAGGGATATCAAAATTCATTGATCTATTTTTGTTTTTCTGAATGTATATTTTTTCCCAAACTGTCAATTCCAAAGGTTTCTCTACTTGTTTTAAAAGTTTAGCTTCTCTTCCAATTTTATGATGTTCTAATAAACTATGTGCAGCAATTGCAGTTTTTCAATTTCACAATTTTTAATATTTCTGAAATTGAAAAATCTGCAATTGCTGCACATAGTTTATTAGAACATCATAAAATTGGAAGAGAAGCTAAACTTTTAAAACAAGTAGAGAAACCTTTGGAATTGACAGTTTGGGAAAAAATATACATTCAGAAAAACAAAAATAGATCAATGAATTTTGATATCCCTAACGAAATTACATTGATTTCGAAGTTCATAAATTCAACCATAGATGGCAGCACTGAAGATGGTGACAATAGAATAGTTGACGGCCGAAGAATTTCAACAGTCGGAGTTATGGCTGACGATGAACATGATTATGTTTGAAATCGCGATATCATGGAAGCATGAATCCTATGAGGTGAGTTATTTAAACAATATGTTCTCCGATGATTTTTAATGATTATACCTCATAATGTTTACTTCCCAACATTAATTAAATATAATAAATTCCTTATTTGGAACGATACTCTTAAAACGTAACGGAAAGTTAATGAATCTCTCTGAGAGTCGATCAATTGGACTTGAGAATTCACGAGCTGTACTCGACATGGTCTTCTTGTGCGGCGCCTCTGTTGAGAGGTTTTGGACGCATTCCCCTCGTCATTAAGTGATTCTTAACATCACTTCAAACTTGTGCATTGATTAGCTTCATTCATGTAAACTACTCAGAGAAAGTTGTTGTTGTTACTATATAGGCCGACATTAAAGTTTAGAGTGTCTTGTGTCAGATTTGAAATTTTCAAGTGTCTCAAAGCCTCAGACTTGAGTAAGATGATCAAACTCTTGTGTTAGAAAACTATCACAACTTTTTACCACAAGATTCCAGAAATATTTAGTTGGAAAACCAGACGGGAAGTAATTTTCTATCGCAAGCGAGGATAGGCCCTACTAGATTGCTACACTGTTTTTTTTTATAAATGACTAACTCGGTGGACTAGTGGTTATGCTCCTTGCCTCTGGTCCCAGCTGGGGTCAATGGAGTTTTTTTAGAATGGAAAAATCCAAGGAGCAAAGTCCTTTGGGAGGGACTTAAGCCGTAGGTCCCGAGTCTCAGGATTTTCAGGCTCGTAAAAGATCCTTAAGCCTGAATAAAAAGGTCTCTAATCAAAATTTATCGATCTCAACATCCTAGTAATACCTTAGTTGCATGCTAGATGTTCAATTGAGTCGGTATATTGACCGCATACCATTCATGACATCTGTGGGTAAATAAGGTAAGTAAATTAATTTGATGTAGTAACTCCTATCAAAGGAGAGGCTATGGCTCAATATTGGGCTATGCCATTATGGATATTTAGAACTAATTCGCTAATACTATCGAATCCTGAGTTCATGGCTGCGCGAACGTAAGCTCTCCGTACACCTACTCTCCTGAGCTTATGTTCTCCAATCTTTCCCTGCCTAATAATATTATTTTCCCATCTCATTTTGGCATACCCTCTGATTGTCATACAGTAAGTTACCATCGCCCTCTTTCACTCCCCATTCGTGCTACATGTCCTGCTCATCGCAGTTGATGAGACTTAAATGTTCTCATTACGTCTCGTTTCCAATAAAGATCATGTACTTCATTCATTGTTATGTAATTTTCTCCATTCCTTCGTCTCTATTTCTTCTCATTTTCCTAACAAGGGAACTGTCAACCATTGCATGCCGAAACCTACCTTCAAATTTCTCCCAGAAAAGCGTTGTGATGTACCAAAGCCGTGGCCAAAAAAATATCTGCGCTTTTAACTGCAAGGCACAAAAATCCAACGCTAAATCTCTCATTAAAACTGCAGGGAAGTAATACTCCTCACTTGATGAATTGGATAACCTTCACTACCTGCCGTCAGTGCCGCATCCACCTCACTCCACACCGCTCTAAGTCTAGCAGGGACGTCTAACTGCTACGTACAGCCGGTTACCATGTCTGGATTCTGGTTTCAATTTCTGTGCCTTGCAGTTAAAAACAGCAGGTGATTTTTTTGGACACGGTCTTGTACATCACAACTCTTCTCAGAGAGAAATTGAAGGTATTAATAAGTTTCGGCATGCAGTAGTCTACAATTCCCTTATACTCGTAATCTTTATCCTCTCTTCATTTAAAATAAGGCATTATTTATGTTTCGCTTCCATACAATATAACTGGAAGAATAATCGTATTATTAATTTTTAGAGAAGTTATGATAAGTGTCCCTGTAATGCAATTTAGCATGCAAATCCAGTTTTGCTACTGTTCATAATATTATACATCTAAACGTTGTTGAAATATATATTAATAGTTAAATATAGCAGTAACTCTAAACCGGTTTGAATTTTTTGTAATTAGTCTTCTCAATAACATTAGGATATCTTCTGTCAGAGATCTACCATTTAATGAATTTCATATGACAAGATAGTATTAACTATCTATATAAACTGAATATATTTTTCAAGTAGGTTTACAATTTGTGTTTTCAGTGGTATTTCTTCCTTTGGAGCTTTCTGGATTTACTTTCTTCCTTAAACTTGTGAAACACACAGTAAATTAGCTTGCCTATTGGCACTTTCCCTCTGGTTTTCCTACAAAGAATTTTCATGCAACTCTTTCATTTTCCATTCGCATGTCTTGTTTTCTTCTCTCTCACTCCCTCTCTATCTTTCTCTTTCTCTCTCGTTCTATCTCTATTTCTTTCTTTCTCTCTTTCTCTCTCTTTTTCGCTCTCCCTCTCTTTCCCCCCTTTCCCCCTCTTTCCCTCTTTCTCTCTCTCTTTATTCTCTCTCTCTCTCTCTCTCTCTTTCTCTTTCCAAATTGCTTTATTGTCAAACACTCTTAATCTTTCCTCCTACCTTAAGATACGAGCCCATGTTTCGTATCCATATAGCCTAATATAACTGGAGAATAACAGTTTTATATTTTTTTCATTTTAATATTTTCTTAGAGAAGTTGGGACAAAATCTCAATTCAAATGAATGAAGTCCTCTTAAATAAGGAGAGATATTTATATTAATAAATATAAAAATAGACTAAAAATAGGTGCAAAATAACAAGAAATGTAATTAGAAGTTTAAGGAAATGTTTGCTCCTTTTTATACAAATTATATCTCTAAAAGGTTGTTAAATACCAACAAATCCAACCTAGTCCCTGTAATACATAATATTATGCATCATCATCATTCAGGGATTAAGCCTGTTGGCTCGTTCCGGTTTCATGAAAGCTAGAATTGTTAAAATTGTTCAGAACATCTTCTTTGTGGGCGTCCAACATTTCTTCTTCCGTGCGGCTTATAATAGTATGCATTTCCAGTATTTAGCCTATGTTTAATCTTTGTGCATCCTAATTCTTCTTTGTAAAATATGACGCACAGAAATCATATTATTAAATATGTTACATATATAAAATGGAAAAATGATCAGTTGTAACTCAAAACCGTGTTAAATAAATAAGAAAACTGGTAATTCGTACAGATATTATATCCATAGTAATTCTGCCCGAGGGCAGGTCTTTCACTGCAATCATAGCATTTTCATACTATGCTTTGCAGTTTTACTAGGGAATTATAGGTGTGGTAGCTTCCCGTTGATGATGATAAGGATGATGATGATGGCCATATGATTTCGAGGACCATTTGGGCCTTAAAGTTTTTCCTGGCATTTGTCTTACAGATGAGGAAAAACCTCACCCAGAGAAACTGTCCCGACCAAGAGTCGAACCCGGGCCCGCTGCGTGACAAGGCAGCACGCTACCTCGAGACCACAGCGGTGGACAGATATTATATAAACATGTAGAATTAAATCATGAGAATGAATCGTAAATACTTGAAAATCCGGTCCTTAGCGATTACATAAAAAAATATGCAATAATACATGCGTTTAAACTCAGTGTTAAGTTTATTGGATGAGAGTCAGTATGACTGATGAACAGTGACTCATAACGTGTGGCGCCCTCTGCGATTGCTCAAGTGCTTCTGGATTTACGGTATTTGCCCCACTTAACGCTTCCTTTCCTCATTCTGGAATGTCTTGTAATTACTTAACACTTTCAAAATCACACATCATATCGTAAACCCGTCGTGCAGGAACTGCGTAAACTAAGCGATTTCCTCAAACAAGTCGAATTTAGGGCCCAATTCTACTAGTTTACGAAATATAGACCTACATTTATTTTGTTTAATTGGAGAAACTTTTTTTTTCTTTTTGTGATGGCAACAATGCGCTTTTCAGTGTGCCGATTCTGATGTACCTCTACCTCTTGATGGCTAATTTATTTGTTTTTCTAACTGTAACCATGCGACGATGCAGTTTGGTATTATGATAGTGGGTTCACCCTCCGGAACGGGCATCGTAAACCTCACTGCCGACGAGCCGAGAGTCGAAAAGCCGGCAGCGAGTAATGAGCCATGCCGCCCGGCACTGCGAAACAGAGCATACTACCATAGGGTCAGTTCCCCCTGAAATATGGTACTATTGATACTAGTTAAAAATGTTTCGATGTGAAGCAAGATATTGAGATTGACTACATTTCGCACTATGGAGTATTGATGATGGGCCGCATAGGGATTTTTTCGGTTTTTTCTCGAAGTTCTCCCGTTTCCAAAATTCGTTCCAACTCTCCACCCCTCTTGCCTCCCCCATTATGTCATTTAATCTCTATTTCATATCACATTTCACTTCATCTCATGTTTAGTAAAAAAAAATAGCCTGATTAAGCAAACCGCAAGTGTTTAAAATATGTGATTATAATGATCTAATGGGGCATACTCATGTTTTCCTCACGACTCCGAGCCGTTTGCCAATTTAGGACAGAATAGAGCCAAAGAGAGGGTTAAAGATGCTCCTCGAGTTCTTCGGCCCAGCCAAAATAAATGGCGGCATGAGTCATGTGTGCCGAATCAGGAATACCATAACAGACTAAATATTACTGTAGACTACCGTATCAAATTAATCTCATTCAATCCAAATAGTAAAGATTGGTAATAGAATTAATAAAAAATAAGACTGCCCTGTTAGGATCTTAAAAACCGAACCCATATTTACTAATCTAACATCCATCTGCATATTATCCTCCTACTTAACCTAGACTTCCTATCGATCTTTTCCCCAATAACTAACTCTAAGGGCCATGGAACCCACATTCACAGTGTTCTTCCGCCGGTTCCTATTCTCAGTTAACTGATCTAATTCTTCTTCCTTCCAAGTATTAGGCCAAGGCCTATTACGATCCTATAGAAAATTTTCCCTCCAGCGTTTCATAGGACGGCCCAGTGATCTTCGTCCTCTTGGTATATAATTATAAACAGCTTTGGGGATCCGATTTGAACTCATTCTTGCAAGATGGTGTTTCCAATTTAGTTGGTAATGTTTAATACATTCCAAAATTGGCGTAGTCTTCAATTCTTTTAAGATATTGGTGTTCCTTTTCCGATCCCATCTGGTGTAACCCGCTGTTCTGCGCATGAATCTCATTTCACAAGCCGTTATTCTGCTTTCATGTTGTCTTTTTAGTGTCCATGCTTCACTACCATAGGTCAACACTGGTTCTTGCCAAAGTGTTTATATAAACGTAATCTGGTGGTTTTTTTTTTGTACAAGGGATGGTTTCATAACTTGATTAATAATTCCCAAACTTTTATTATAACTGGTAATTTTTTCAGGGATATCCTTTTCATCCCAGATAGAGAGATAATATCCAAGATATTTAAATTGATTAGATCTCTCTAAAATTTTATTCTAGAGACAGACTTTACTTTGTATGGGGTCCTTCCCATGAAATGCCATAATTTTAGTTTTGTTAATTGATATTTCCATAATAAATTTGGCACCTATTTTTTGTAAATTATAAATTGATCGTTGCAAATCATTTTCGGAAAGTGCCAGAAGAACTAAATCGTCTGCAAAAAGAATAGCATCGAGTTTGAGATTCCTATTGATGGGTATATATCCTCGTTGTGTTTTCCTCCATTCGTTTATTAATTTATTCATGTATATAATGAAAAGCACCGGTGAAAGTCCACATCCCTGTCTTACTCCAGTGTTGATCTTTTCCCAAGAAGATAATTTGCCATCCTGTTTAACAGAGATTTCATTATCTTTATAGATGTTGAAGATATTAGTAATATATTGTTGTGGAACGTTATCATCAGCTAAAATTTGTAGTAATATATTTCTGTCTACTTTGTCAAAATGATGTAATTCATATCTCCGATATATCCAGTTACCTGACATCCATCTGAATATTATCCTCCTACCCGTATCTAGGTCTTCCTAATGGCCATTTCTCTCAAATAAAATGCTTGAAAGCATTCATACAGTCAGCCGTTCGAGCTTCATGACCTGTCCATCTCTTATATCCTCGAAATTAAATTATCATAAGTAATGCCTATATTTCCATTTTATCTAGATGATTTGGAAGAGTGGCATTTGTTAGGACTATTAACGAATACAATTAAGCTATTTGCTCATAAATCATTATTTAAATAGAGTTATTTTAAAATATTTATATATTTAATGTTTGAAAATAAATGGGAAATGTTTAGGAATGTTCCATTTGTTCTTCACTGAAACTTGATCATACTATTTATTGCCAAATATAATCGCAATAATGTAAGAATGCACCTAAGTGGAGAAAAAATGAAACACGTAAAACTGTATATTATAACCAACATTCCATCCATCCATCCATAGCAATTCTGCCCGAAGGCAGGTCCTTCACTGCAATCATAGCATTTTCATGCTATGCTTGCAGATTTACTAGGGAATTGTGTAGGTGTGGTAGCTTCCCGTTACTTTCCACACCGGTGAAGGATGATGATGATAATGATAAGGATGAGGATGATGGCCATATGATTTCGGGGACCGTTTGGGCCTTAAAGTTTTCCTGACATTTGTCTTACAGGTGAGGAAAAACCCCGATAAAAACCTCACCCAGGAAAACTGCCCCGACCGGGGATCGAACCCGGGCCCGCTGCGTGACAAGGCAGCACGCTACCTCGAGACCACAGCGGTGGACATAACCAACATTAGAGGTCATTAATTCATTTTTTTCGGAAACAGCTCAGTAAAATCAGTATTTAAAAATACAGTTATTGAACAGACAATTATCAAATGTGTAGATCGAAGGAATCTGTTCATTATTTGCTATATTCAACGCATTTGTTAGAGAGCCAGTCACGGCAGAATAATGCTCTGACCTGTTCAGAATAATGCTCTGACCTGTTCAGAATATTAAAAATGAGGAGCTTTCCCTATTTTGGTAATCAAAATGAGATTATTATCGATGTGAAACACGACTGTTATTGGTTGTAAAACAAAATTCATTGAAACGTGATTGGTCGTTGACTATCATTTGGGGCATGAAATAATTAAATTGCATTTACAAACGTCGGAAGTTGTAGGTTTTATCAGGAAATTGCCCGTTGAGGATGTCAGTTGGGGATGATGAGATAATCCGTAGCAGGTAGTTTTAATTAAGGGCGCTACTTAAAACGCTTCAAATAATTAATGAGCGGGAGAAATGTGTCAGGACTTGAGAAACGAGACTGTAACTATCTAGCGTTTAATTTATAAGCAACCTGCCGGGCAGAAACCCCTCAGGGGAGAACGGTTTATGAAGCAAGTTGCAGCAGTGACGCAAATGTACAAGTCTGTTGCCGTAAACAAGGTCGTTAGACTCCCTATCTTTCAAATTCACTAATCTGTTATTAAATATATAAAACTATTATTCTACTAGTTGTCCACCGCTGTTGTCTTGAGGTAGCGTTCTGCCTTGTCACGCAGCGGGCCAGGGTTCGATCACCGGTCGTGGCAGTTTTTTCTGGATGAGGTTTCTATCGGGGTTTTTGCTCACCTATAAGACAAATGTCAGGAAAACTTTAAGGCCGAAACAGTCCCCGAAATCCGAAATCATATGGTCATCATCATCATCATTATTATCATCTTCATCATCATCCTTCACCGGTGTAGAAAGCAACGGGAAGCTACCACACCTACAGTTTCCTAGTAAAGCTGCAAGCATAGCATGAAAATGCTACAATTGCAGTGAATGACCTGCCCTCGGGTAGAATTACTATGGATGGATAGATTCTACTAGTTATATTATATGGATGCGAAACACGGACTCTTACTTTAAGGGAGGAAACGAGATTATGCGTATTTGAGAATAAAGTTCTTAGGAAAAATTTTGGACCAAAGAGAGATGAACAGACACGTGAATGGAGAAGACTACATACCAGTGAATACATGGTCTTTATAGGAAGCCAGATATGATAAGAACAGTTAAGTCTCGTAGACTGCGATGGGCAGGACATGTGGCACGAATAGGGAATGAAAGACGTGCATGGAAGCTTCTTGTAGAAAAACCAGAGGGAAAACGCCCAGTTGGTAGACCAAGAATGAGGTGGGAAAATAGCATTAACTATAATTTGAGTGAAGTAGATTATACAAGGAATGATTGGAAAACATTAGCTCAGGAGAGGGATATATGTAGAGCTTATATCCGCACGGCCATAAACCTATGAGTTTGATAGTGTCAGTGAGTTAGTTCGATTCCCGGCAGGGTAACTAATTCATTGACCACTTGACGAAGTTTTATAACAGAACTATATTTTAATTGAGGACGACTCATTTATCAAGTAATAATTTTATTTTTTAATATTTTAATTCACTGGCACTGTTGAACCCGAAGGGTCTTGTATCCCTTTGAGACACGTCTATATACATCCTTATTGTGACCTAATATTTTCCAGTCGTTCTCTGAATAATTCATCCCCTTAACTTGTCTACAGCTGTGGTCTCTATAGTGCAGTTCTGGCTTCTTTAGCCGCTTTTGACGGGTCCTAGGTGTTTGGTGCGGTAAGAGGGGAAGGCGAGTTGCAGGTACTGTTAGAAACTATTCTCAGTTTAGAAAACAGGTTTAGTTTTCTTATTTACTAGTTAGTGTTAGTGATTATTTTTGTCTAGTAAGTTTAGAGTGTTCGTTATAGGATAGCGCTGTTTTTATAAAATTTATTATTATTGTTATTATTATTATTATTAATAATAATAATAATAATAATAATAATAATAATAATAATAAAATGTTTTATGCTTGGCTACTAGTTCCCTCCCCCACTCAGCAATGTTCCCTCCTACCACGCACCAAGATGGCTACAGTTATTAGAACTGGACTGTAGTAGCGTGCTGCCTTATCACGCAGCAGCCTCGGGTTCGATCCCCCGGGCAACTTTCCTGAGTGAGAATTTTTTACGGGGTTTTTTCTCACCTGTAAGACAAATGTCAGGACATTTTAAGGTCCAACTTGTATCCGAACATTATCTGGCTATAAGTATCATATATAATAATAATCACCTCATTAGATTAAGTTTAGTCCACCGCTGTGGTCTCGTAGCGTGCTGCCTTGTCACACAGCAGGCCGAGTTCGATTCCCGGTCGGGACAGGCTCCTGGATGAGGTTTTTTCGGAATTTTTCCTCATCTGTAAGACAAATGTCAGGAAGCTTAGGGCCCAACGGTCCCCGAAAATCATCCGGCCATCATCATCATCATCCTTCACCATGTGGAAAGCAACGGGAAGCTACCACATCTATAATTCCCTAGTAAAGCTGTAAAGCAGGGACGTCCAAACTACGGGCCGCGGGCCAGATACGGCCCTCCATCACTTTCTATCCGGCCCCTGTATCATTCTAATAAATTCAAATATTCCAAGGTTAGCCTATCGTATTATTCTGTCAGTAGGCCTAATGGAAAAAGAACAAGCGAAATATGTAATCACAACATAACATGAAAAGTAGCAAATCAACACACGGTTGTAATGATAATAATAATAATAATGTTGATCCACAACAGTTATAATAGGACCTATGGCCCACGCTACTTTGATGTTTCTTCTAATTGGCCCGCGATACAAATAAGTTTGGGCGGCTCTGCTGTAAAGCATGGCATGAAGATGCTACCCTCGGGCAGAATTACTATGGATGGAGATCAAGTTTAGTATTAGAACCTCCCCTGGCGCATCATTACCGTAATCATCATCCATCGTATTGTCACAAAGGATGGCAGGATTTTCACGAGTAGGGGATATTAAATCTCCAGTTAGATTCAAGTCTGTTTCTTGTCCTGTGCTGTCTTCATCAGGGACCCTGACTTCCCGTTATTGATAAAATGTAGCAAGGCCCATCACTGTGTATCTGTTTAATGTGTGGTTCAAAGTTTCTGATCTCTGCCTCCTACAGGCGACCCGCGCAAGGCTTTGTCTTGTAACTCTCATAAGGGGATACAGGTCCTAATAAAGTAAAGAGAATAACAAATGAGAAAAAAGGGCATCGGGCATGAATTTAATTCAAGAAACGCCAGACGTGTAATCTCTCACCTCTTAGGGACGCATGCGTAATGTGATACGGGTTTGGAAATGATAAATGTGACACTCGTAAGTTATTTTTCTATTTGGTCACAAGATGGCATTAAAATATATATCCAATTAGCCTGTAAAGGAACTTACCAAATTAGAAACATAAGCTCCCCTGCACATTAGTTATTGTTCGTGTGCCAGTACTTTATAATAGGGTGTCTAAAAACTTTTTTCTTTGTCGTGCTGAAATTATTGAAGGATTTGTAGAGAGGTAGAATTATTAGGTTGACTCATAAGTAGAGACCGAATGTTAGGGAAAATGCCTATATTTACACATCCAAGTTAACTGTTCACGGGCGGAGGGGAAGAGTTTTAGCGCTAGTATCGCCGATCTACTGAATCTGTGGAAGGGATGTAGGAGAAAACTGTACATTCGATCATGTATTGAAATTTTTCAACTTCAAATGTGGGGGGAGAATCTCTAAACACGTGTAAAAGATATTAACATGGTTGTCAAATTAGTCATTTCAGCACGAAACGCTCAAGCGGTCGGATCATTCAAAATCACAGCATTTGTCGTCTCTCTGTTACCAGCCTCACAATAAATCACAAGTGGCAACATGCAATGAGAAGGGCAAGGAAGGGACAGCTCATTCCTAGACGTAACCCCAAAAGTAACAGGGGTTGTCTAGTTAGTCATTCTGCCACTGACCGCGCAGAACGACGGATCATTAAAATACATAGTATTTGTCAGCTGTCTACCTGCCAATCAAACAACATGATACAGAGGACAGGAAGTGGCAACATAGTAAGGAATAGAAAGAGAAAGACATTTTGTTAGTTAACATATTTTCCGCCTGCACAAAACACTTGGATGGGTAATAGTTGTGTATTATAGATATTGCAAGAGTGACTTTATGTAAGTTCATACCAACGACCTTAGAGTTGTTTTCCATGAAGTTCATTTTGCCTATAAATGTCTATTTCAGCTTATAATGCCTATTTGCCATTTTTCTCGAAATTAACTTAGTATTTCATTGAAGTCGATTGAAATTGACAAACTTCATGACACATCATTTCATAGAAATTTTCAAGTGTTATTTTTATAAATTCTCTTAGAATATTTTAGGACAAGGGTAGCAATAAGCCAATAACGTAACAGGTAGAAGGTTTCCCCCTCAATGCACTCCCATTAGGCAAATATTGTATTTTTGCACATCACGCATTCCCCTTAAGTGAAATAGCCCTAAGCTGTGTCCCATTGTATTATGCTCCGGCTCTAAGGCATGGAGAAAGTTCTGTAGTACAGCCTTACTTTTTTTCAATACAAACATTGCTGAATGACAAAGAGAATAGATGGCTCAAGCTTTCTTTCTCTGTCTCACACCTGGTGCTGAAACGTTTAAATGACTGACAATATTGTTTTTGATGTTGGTAACACTGAATTCAGTCTGTAGTCCTCATTCACAGACAGATTCTTCAAAGACAAAGTGGAGCGACATTTGTATGTGACTTTTTCCCCATTGGAGCAGTTTTTTACGATGCCTAAAGAGCGGACAACAGTAAAAGACAAACTGACCAATTTCATGAAAGAATTTGGTACGGAAATATTCATAAGTGACGGTTCAATATTGTTCTGCAAAGTTCCATATTTCGCAGCACATACACTTTGAAAAACATAAGTCTGCTCTTTGTAAAAAGGCAAAACAAATTCCAAAAGCACCTCTGATATATTCGCATGCTATTGCTAGCATAAAAATATGTTTGTATTCTTAATGAAAGACTGTAAAAAAAATTATGTTGTAGTCCATTTTTGGAGGAGCCTATTTTGAATTTTTAGTGCCTACCAACCGGATTCTACTCATAAGAAATGTCGGGTTTTAATATAATGTGTGTCTGGTGGAATTTTGAAGATATGGCTCACTGGGACGCCATAGCCGAGCATTAAGACAAGACGCCTTGGCGCAGAGCTAAGGGACCTGCGCTGGTTCGAGTCTCCAACGGGGAAGAAATCTTCCCATGGAATTTCGGCCAGTATGGGACCGGTGCCCACCCAGCATCGTGAGGCATTTGGGTAGCTACAATAAGTAGCTCCTCCAGGTTGAGAAAACCAGGTATAACGGCTGGGGGACCCGACATGCTGACCACATGTCATCCCTGCACTGGCTAGATGATCGTCTAACTCTGTGATTAACATATGCGGATGTGAGGCCAACATTTAAATATAGCTCTAGTTGTATCAATTTTAGATTTTTTGTAACGAAACTCTGTATATACTATTATCATATATAAAAAAAGATAGAGATCCATCCGTCCATAGTAATTCTGCCCGAGGGCAGGTCTTTCACCGCAATCATAGTATTTTCAGGCTATGCTTTGCAGCCTTACTAGGTGTGGTAGCTTCCCTTTGCTTTCCATACCGGTCAAGGATGATGATAATGATAAGGGTGATGATGGCCGGATGATTTTCGAGGACCGTTGGGCCCTAAGCTTCCTGACATTTGTCTTACAGGTAAGGAAAAACCCCGAAAAAAAACTCATCCAGGAGCCTATCCCAACCGGGAATCGAACCCGGGCTACTTTGAGACCACAGCGGTGGACAAGATAAAGATAGTCTCCAAAATTTAATGAAGTCGGCCATTTGGAATGGGTGCTAATCTGGAAGCAGTGATTTAAAAATCGCTCTTTCGGGCCCCATTATTTGTTTTCTCACAACGAATCGTAGGCTGTATTCCTACATACTATTCAATTATAAAAAAATTGGACATTCGCCAAACAAGCAAAATCGGACCGTAAATTCGACTTGCTTAGGAATACTCTTCGTTTACATAGGTCCTTCAGGAGAAACTTCTTACTTATAATCCCAACATTCTGAACTGAGACCCTTAGAAGCCAAGAGGTATCAGTAAAAAAAAAAAGGCGAGTTTTGAGTAAACGTTGTTCAAAGTTGTGACACTCCATATGTGAATGTCTTAGCAGTTTTCTTCCCAGCCACTAGATTTCAGCACCAGTCAGAGTTTTACTTTTATCCATTGGCCACTCAGGTTAGTATCTGCTTTAATTACTAAACTCTACGCTTTACTCCAAAATTAGCAATATGTCTTTTATACCCCATGGATCTAGTTTAAAATATGCAGATGATGCTTAGCCCATAGATTAACTGATATAGGCTAAATGCATAACTTCAAGATCTTTATAAACTGGCAGCTAATGCTGGACTGGAAATAAATAAATAAATATAAAACAAAAGAAATGAGAATTTATAACACAATTGATTCTGCTCTTGTATTAGAAGGAGAAATAATAGAAACTAAAAATGAATTTACATATCTGGGTAGTATAATATCTGTGAATGGTGGCGCAGATGAAGACGTTGATGTCAGAATAAAGAAAGTAAGATATACTTACATTCAATTGAAATCAATTTGAAGGTCGAAACAAATCTCCTTAAGACTTAAACTAAGATTATTTAAGTAATCAGTTGAATTGGCGTTTACTTGATGAAAATCCATATTTTATTTAATTAAATAAGATTATTTAATTCAAATGTGAAATCGATTTTATTATACGGCTCTGAAACTTCGAAGGCTATAAGATAAATTAAAAAGACATTGAAAATCTTTGTTAAGTCGTTGTCTGATAAATATCTTGGGTATATGGTGGCCAGAGATTATAACAAATAAAGAACTTTGGAGAAGAAAGAATCAAAATTACATTTGTAAAGAGTTTAATTTTAGAAAATGGAAATGGATTGGTCATGGGTTAACGGGAGAGAATGATAACATACGATCTGTTGATCACCAGCAATCCAGATAATTGTCTTGGCTACATCTAAAAGAGAGAAGAAAATCGCATTGTCTAATTCTCTTATTTATGATCCTACATACCTCGATTCCCAATTATTTATCATCTTGTTTCCAGTATCTATCCTCAAACCATAACTTAAACACAAGATCACAACATAGTCTCTTGCTTAATATACCGCAACATAGGACATCACATCACTCCATGTCATATACTATCTTCATTTCCTACCACAAGAAATAAGGGGCTGCCGGACATTGGCAACTTTTAAAAGAAATCTAAATTTATATTTGCTCTAACCTCGACTTCATTATTACCCAGTGTAAGGTATATACATTAATTGGTGTTTTCTCGTATAATTTATCATATTCATACTATTATTATCATTATTATATTATTATCATTATTACTCGTATATTATTATTATTATTATTATTATTATTATTATTATTATTATTTATTATTATTATTATTATTATTATTATCGTAAGTATTATTATTGTTATTATCGTATAAAATGTTGTTTGTACATGAAATTTACATTGCTACATTTAATGTATCTTTAACTGTTTATAATTATTATAGTGTATATCTATATTTGTCAAATATTTATTTGTATTTGTGCTGGTTGAGTGTGACCTTAATTCTGCCAGAATAAATAAAACATTATTATTATTGATGAAACGTCTGGTATCAACACCAACTATGGACCACGGCCACAGAACCCGGAATCACTCATCATGATTACCGGCCGTGAAAGCCTGCATTCAACTATTATTATTATTATTATTATTATTATTATTATTATTATTATTATTATTATTGTGCACTGAGCACTCTGGAAGATCAAATGAAATACATAAATGTACATTTCAGAAATAACTTGTTTACCACCCAGTGAGAACGAAACAGGACCCTTCTTAAACTGGTATTGTCTATATAAGTCGGTGTTTAATGGGATAACCCATAATTCTGGATGTTGGCAGAGACTTCGTATTTAAAAACAACAAAAATAGAAGAGATAAGAGCAAGATTAACTGGCCACCAACTTCTCATTCAACTTGTAAAAAAAGGAATTACAATAAAAGGTTTATCTATAGTAAGCTAGTCCAGCGGTTTGAGCCCCCTCTCTTCCCCACTTTTCTCGTAGTATCACACAATTAATTCTAACCAGATGGTGCGTAAAAACAGTGTTTGTTATCACACTTTCAAGTTCTTACTGTTTTCTTTCATTCTACTTTGTTTAAACTCTCCTATTGTAGGACCTTTTTATGTCTCAATAAGCGACAAGGAAAGTTCTTCTTCTTCTTCTTCTTCTTCTTCTTCTTCGGCTTTCCCCCACTTACAGGTTTGCCGTCTTCAGTTTCCATTTATCTCTATCATTCCAATCTCCCTCTTCCAAATTCCTATCATCCATTATGGTTCTGACGTAGGTTTTCCATTTCCATCTTGGTCTGCCACGTTTATTTCTTTCAGGGGTGACCATTGGTATATATTTTTTGGCCATCTTTCATTTTCCATTCTTTGTACATGGCCACCATTTAAGCGTTTGATTTTCAATCCATCATTTTAGTTTCCTTTGTATTATTTTTGTTCCAAATTATTCTATGTAATGTCTTAGTTGCATTTTTTGCCATTGCAATTTTAGTCTATATATCTCTCTCACAGGTACCTAAACTTGTAATTATTGACCCAAGATATTGCGATTTCCTAAATTTCGGGGTTGCCAATCTATAAATAACTAAATAACTATACTGTAATATCCCAAATTACCTACCTAGTGCGGGAATTAAAACCATTGCCCTTTATGTATACTACGTACAATGTATATACAAAAATATATCCCAAGGGTAGTGTTAATATACATTATACGAAAAAAAATCACTGCATTTTAAATGAACTGAACTTTATTTGAAACAATATAAAACACATTCGTACTTGCCGCCATTTTATCCTTGATTGATGTCACGGCCTGCTGCAGTCTAAACTAATTTATTTTCGGCATTTGCCATATAAACATTGGCCAGACTGTTAACGTTAGTCAGTTGTTTATAATGAATGCAAATATTTCCAACAAAGATGTTATTATTGTACTATTATTATTTTGTAAACACCATCATGCAAACAATAATGTACAACACACTGTCCTTATTGGGACACGACCTGTATGGGAAATGCTTTTAAACTCTGGATCACATAAAGTTCATACTTTCTTTTTGGTAACACAAGGACACGAAGGGGCCTCTCCGGATGAGTGGTGAGATCAATGCCAGGGCCACCTCCGAGACAATACGGACATTGAAGATAAGTCTCACCATTCACTCGTATATTCATCCTATACAAGGTGAATATGATATAGATGTTTATGTATCATTGAGTCGGTGTTTTGACGGCATGCCATTCATGGCATCTATGTGCAAATAAGGTAACTAAATATTAACTTGGTCTAGTAACTCCTAATACACGATAGACTGTGGCTCAATAATAGGCCACGCAATTAATAAAAAAAGTTACTTTAAGATTAAATTAAAATGCTCCATATCTCACCTCATATCCAATTTTCTAAGTAGACCGCGGTTTCAATGCCTTGGCGGCTTCATCTTCAGTACTTTCTTGTTGACTGATGTTATGTCGATCAGAAGAACTACTTCTTCTTCCCTCTGGGTTGATGGACCGAGGTTTACCGGACCATTGGATCCGAAGGTATCGGTCCACCAACAGAAGTAGGCCTAGTTCTTCTGTTGACATAACATCAGTCGAAGTATTGAAGATGAAGCCACCAAGGCTTTGAAACCGCGGTCTACTTAGAAGACTGGATATGATGAGGGGTATACTTAAAGCATTTTATTTTAATCTCACTTCCCTATAGTTTAAATGAGAGATTAGGCTCTGACCTTTAGTGTCTTGATGTTAAAATCGGTAGATATTTTTTGGACATGCCCTTTATATATCACAACGCTTCTCTGGAAGACATTTTAAGGTAGGTTTCGGCATGCAACCAACGGTTGACAGTTGCCTTGTTTGACATACGGTAGATATAAGTCCGGTATCCTGGGTAAACAGTGATCTATTCTCTGGGCTTACGGGAGTTGTTGAGCACAGGGTTGCCAACACCCAATGAGAAAAAGTGGCTAAAAATTGTCTCCTAAGAATGGCCAGAATGGCTAAAATACAACTTGTATCCGTAGAGAAGCTGTATTTTAAATACCTAGATTATAATCTTTGCCTCTGAAATATATTTTGGCAATACTTTTTATTTTTGCAATTGGAATTGCTGCAATTATAATATAGTAACTAAGTTATGAATATAAAATGTATTTTAAGAAATACATATTTTCTTACAACGAAATATTATGTAATTCTGAATTTTAAAAACTTTTCTTTAATTTATTTCCCTTTAACTTTATCATAAGTAATGCCGCGGGTGATTTTCAAATGATCGATAAATTCACGACTCACGAAGTGAGGGAGTTAATTTATCTAGAGAATTTGGAAATCAAGAGTGGCATTTGTTAACACTATTTAACGAATAAAATTAAGCTGTTTACTCACAAATCATTATTTAACTATAGTTATTTTAAAATATTCTTATATTTAATGTAAACGGCGATGTTTGAAAACAAATGAGAAACGATAAGTACGCTTCATCTGCTTCTTTTGTTTATCACTGCAACCAGATCATACTATTTATTGCCAAAGGAACGCAATATTGTAAGAATGCTCTCTAGTGGAGAAAAAATGAAACACATCAAACTGTATATTAATTCATTTCTGATGTCGTATGATGTAAATATGACAATTATATTTTTCTGGATTATTACCTGGGAAAAAATACATTTAAGAAAGTGCAAACAGTGGTTTATTTTTTTGGTGGTATAATAAATTGCTACAAATGTTTTATATTAACTCCTGCAAGCACTATGTGTTGACATCTATGCACTATATATATATATATATGATATGAAAAGAAAAATGAATGCTTGAGTCGGGATTTGAACTCGAGTCTCTAAAGTCTGTACCTTTAGCGCTCTAACCAACTGAGCTACCCAAGAATTCCAAGACAAACATACAATTTTCTTATACATGTAGTATATATATATGCATACATATACAATCTGGTAGCCGTATTTCTCATAGGCCCAGTCACTGCAAAATAATGGTCAGACCTGTTCAGAATATTAAAAAGGAGGAGCTTTCTTTAATATGATAAATTTAACACTGATAAATATTTCGTGAAACACGACTCTGATTGGTTGTAAAACAGAAATCATTGAAACGTGATTGGTCATTGACTCCCATTTGGGGCATGAGTTAAATAGTCTAAGTTATTTTTATTCTAGGTATTCTCACCAGAACTTATATTTTTATGTGGTATTCTTTGCTTATATATTACTTTCGCTAAGCTCTTATCTGATTCACTATATACTCCCTTCGTATGTTTATTTAAATTTGTATATTTGAGCCTGTTCTGTATTAATACACGGTCTGATTGATTATAGCAGAAGTCCACGTTTCTTTGGGTATGTTCATCTTTGGAAAGAATATTCTCTTTTTTTTTGTGTTAGCAAAATCTATTAATATTCATTATTATTACAGATTTTATATAACATAATTAAACTGTAAAAATGGCTAGAAGTGGCTAAAGAAAAAAAAATGACCAGAAAAGCTGTCAGTAGCTTTTTAACAAATTTGTAGCTAGTTATGTTTTGGAAATGGCTATATCTAGCCATAAAGTGGCTAGATTGGCAACCCTGGTTGAGCAATCTGTTGACGACGGCACCCAGCTATTAGCCCACAGTGGGCTAGTAACGAGATGAATGATGTCTGACCAAGACCTTGAATAGCGATGATGATAATTATGTATTCATAATGTACCAAGTTCAATGTCTGAGGATAATGGAGCTCCTTGTACTGACTTAGTCGGCGCCACAGAGCGCATGCCCTGTCCGTCATTTTCACTCAACTTCCTGTTCAATTACGTCATTATCATAAAACAGTGGTTATTAAATGGTGGCAAGTATACCCCTGGAGTCATACGGCTACGCAATAATTGTTAATCGAAAAGGAAGGTATATTCAACTTCTATCTCTGACATATAAAGTCAATTTTGTTCAACCAGATCTATATTTATTATTTATTTTATTCAACAGTCCCGCGCCGTAGCCGAGTGGTTAATGCAAGATGCCTCACTCAATGGCATTATCGAGCCCGTAGGTTCATAGCCGCATGGACACAAGCTCTGCGTACATCCCTATTCTGAGTCAACGTTTTCCAATCATCCACTATATCATTCTTGGCCAGCCTTCTGGGCATGTAGACTCTGATTTTCCTACAAGTTTCATTCATTCGTGTCACATTTGCTGCCCATCGCAGTCTTACCTTTTCTAATTACATCTGACTTCCCTTAAATATCGTGTAGCTCACTGTTATGAAGTCTTCTCCATTCACCTGTCTATATTTCTCCGTTAGTGCTCTTCCTTTCTAAGTAGATACCTAAATAATTTCAATTGCCTTGTTTTGAAGTCCCGCTCCTTTGCCGAGTGGTTAAGGCAATATGTCTTTGCGCAGAGCTACGGGACTTGAGCTGGTTCGAGTCTCCAAGGGAAATAAATTTTCTCATGGAATTTCGACCGGTATGGGACCGGTGCCCGCCCAGCATCGTGAGGAATTTGGGTAGCTACAATAAGTAGCAGCTCCAGGTTGTGAAAACCAGCTATAACGGCTGGGGGACCCGACATGCTGACCACATCCCTATGCTGGCAGGATGATCGTATCTTAGATTAAGGAGAGAGGGTGGTATTTTTTAAAACTTTTTTATTTGGTGTAAATTGTTTATTTTTATATGTTAAGAGCTCATGGCTATAACCAAAACTAAAAATTTTGAAAAAAATGAAGGGCCCAAATTTTCAAAAAAATGTACCTAGTGCAGGGGTTTACTAAAACCGATATATCTAAGCCAATTTTTAAGATAACTTCACTGAATTTGTTACATTTTATTAGTAAAAACATGCTCTACAAACTCTCTGTAACATAATTTTGATATTTGTCCCTAAATTTTGAGGAAGTGGCTGAATTGAAATACCTAGGAACAATAATCACAAATAAGAATGAGATGCACAAAGAAATTAAACATAGGCTCAATTCTGGAAAAGCGTGCTATTATGCATTGCAGATACTTTTGATGTCCCAACTCCTTTCAAAAAACGTTAAACTGAAAATATATAAAACTATTATTCTACCAGTTATATTATATGGGTGCGAAACATGGACTCTTACTTTAAGGGAGGAAAGGAGATTACGAGTATTTGAGAATAAAGTTCTTAGGAAAATTTTTGGACCAAAGAGAGATGAACAGACAGGTGAATGGAGAAGACTTCATAACAATGAACTACATGGTCTTATAGGAAGCCAGATATAATGAGAACAGTTAAGTCTCATAGACTGCGATGGGCAGGACATGTTGCACGAATGGGGAATGAAAGACGTGCATGGAAGCTTCTTGTAGGAAAGCCAGAGGGAAAACGCCCAGTTGGTAGACCAAGAATGAGGCGGGAGAATAACATTAACTATGATTTGAGGGAAGTAGATTATACAGGGAATGATTTGAAAGCATTAGCTCAGAATAGGGATGTATGGAGAGCTTATGTCCGCGCGGCCATGAACCTACGGGTTCGATTGTGCCAGTGAGTAAGTAAGTAAGTCCCTAAAGTTGTAAAATGAACACTTAAAATTTAACAACGCTTTTTTATTTCCTTATCTGAAAACAAACAGACATATTTCTTAAATAAAATCAAATACCTAATTTCTGTTACAGAGAATAGTTTTCTCATTGTCTCAAGAGTGTGTGTTCAAAATTTCATGCATGTATCTTTAATAGTTCAGAAGATATGTCAATTTTTGTCTAGCAATGTAGCAAAAAAAAAAATGAAGTTATGGTAAACAACAATCAAAGGGGGCGTGTGATTTAAAATCCAGAGTGCAGGCACTGTAAAAATGGCTCCTCAACGTCTGATCAGGGTACAAATATGCATAAAATGTTATGCGATGTATTTAACACATTTCACAGAGTATTTTAGAGCAATTTTTTTAATTGCTGCTCATTTTTTACCAAAAAATAGCATCCACTCCCTTTAACACATGTAGAGTGAGGCGGACTTGTAGGTCAAGGACCTTTTAGGCCTGTTGCGCCGTGGAGTTTAGTTCAATTAGTATTTTTTAATGCGGTCTGATATTGATTATTCAAATCTTAATTATTGATTATATACTCTTTTATTTTTTCCGAAGAAAACTTGGATAGAAGGGGTACAAGCAGCTATGAATATCAGAGGAATGGAGGAAGATCAATGGATGATCAGAGAGGAATGGCGTTTGGTTTCCGAAAGACGGCGGCAGCTGCCATGATACCGGATGATGATTTTTTTCCTTATCTTGATATTCTAGCTGGTCTTCTTAGATAATCCATTTCGAAAGCTTGGAATTTAACTTGATCATGTTTATAGGGATTTGAATGGCTGTAGGTCTACACATTTGATATTTAAACAACAGTTAAATCTAGTATTGGTATAAATACGAAGATGCAGGTGTGTTGCCAGCGCGCTTTATCTCCGTTCATTGGTTTCTCCTCCATTCAAAGCGGCCGCCGCAATAGTAAAAGCCAACGCCTTCCTATCTTAGAAGACAAAACAAGAATTTCTCTGTGTAACTATGGTAACAAATATGACGTCAAGTTTTCTTTTAAAAACGTTTTGGAATGTTGTTTCAAACGTGGGACTGGATAATAACCCCATTCTCCTTCCCCCTAAATATCCATCGTAAGGGAATTAAAAGCTCTCGTGTCGTAGATTTATTGAGCTTAAAGGAATCTCACACCTGAAATTATAACATCTTAGCAAAATATTCACCCTTTTACGTCCTGTTTTGAATTGCGACATTAATAACACTGAGCAACAAAAAATAAACTTTTTTTTTGTCCAGAAAGAAAAATATAAGATTCTGATAGTATTTTTTCTCCCGAATTCAAGTATGATAATCGGGTTTTCTCCATTACGCAAGGTTTCCGAGAGACAGGCATTTATAATTTCAAACACTTTAATATTTTCTACATTCGTAACTACACAATATTCGAACATTCGGACTCGCCTAGAAAGTGTCACTTCCTTTAAATAAATAAATAAATAAGTATATATATATATATATATATATATATCCGCCGCTGTAGGCATGAGATAGCGTGCTGCCTTGTCACGCAGCGGCCCCGGGTTCGATTTCCAGTCGGGGCAGGCTCCCGGGTGAGGTTTTTTTCGGGTTTTTACCTCACCTGTAAGACAAATGTCAGGAAGCTTCGGGCCCAAGGGTCCCCAAAAATCATCGGGTCATTATTATCATCCTTCACTGGTGTAGAAATCAACCACGCCTATAATTCCCCAGTAAAGCTGCGAAGCATGGCATGAAAATGCTATGATTGCTGTGAAAGACTCGGGCAGAACACTATACAGTAAAACTTGTTTAATCCAGAACGTGAATAATGTGGAAATCTCTCCAATGTGAACAAATTTATTGGTCCCGGTGAAATAATACTAATTTTACGTGTATTTATTTTGCATAAGGCGGAATCTGTCCAACTCGGAAACGGAAGGATATTTCTACACAATACATGATAAAAATTATAACGCGGAAAGACAGAGAAATAAAAGTGATTGAAGATAAATCTCCAAATTTCCGGACCGATGCTCCAAAGTCAAGTTCTAGCTGTTGCTAAATCCGTAGGGAATAAGAGTAAAAGGCTGTACTAGAATGGACCAGATAAGAAACGAGGATATCCGTGAAGAACTGCAGATCTACTCCATAAAAGAAAAGATATTTTACAACAAGATACAGTGGAAAGAACATGTAGAAAGAATGGAAGAAAGTAGATTACCAAATAAAATATTCCATTATTTTCCAAGAGGAAGAAGAGATGTCGGACGTCATCGGAAGAAATAGTCTTATATCTATTAGTGAAGACGGAACAGGCAACTCTTGCCCAAACCAGGAAGTGAAGATGAAGATAACGATTTCAAGGCATCTTTAGGTTGGTTGGACAGTTTTAAAAGACGACACAATGTAGTGCGGAATGAAATTTGCGAGGAATCAAAGGATGTGGACGAAAGTGTAGTTAGTGAGCGGAAACCGAAACTGTATATTTTAATTTCAGGATACGCGCCTAAAAGACATTTTTAACGCTGGCGAAACGGGACTTTTTTTTCTCGCGTTACCGTCGAAGTCGCTCGTACATACTATACTCCATTTTTCAAAGGCAGCGGAACTGCAATTAATCCAAGATACGTAAAAAGACATATGTTACTCTATAATCTAAGATTATTAATAAGTTTTAGTTTTTTATAATGCGGAATTTTGTCTAATGTGAAAAAAAATTGGCATCATGGGATTCCGCTTTGAGCAAGTTTTACTGTAATATATACTTCAAAATATCTTACTGCCCTACTGTCTCGTTGATTCGATGTGCAACCACATGTCACTTGTTGACATCTTTAGGCAAATAAGCGTAACTAAATTAGAGTGCTTAAAAACCTCCCGCTAGGGAGCACCCGTGTATCCACGTGGAACGTAAAGAGTATATACATATACGCAATAACGAAATTGGTTTTATGAGGAAGAGATTAATATTGTAACATCAGGGAGTTTATAATTGAAAGTGCTCCTAGCATTTGATTGCAGTAATGGATCGTGATTATGTAGGCGGGTTCAGAAAACAAAGCCCGCCGGAAATATGGCCAAGTAATACTCATGTCTCTAGCTTAATAGGAAAGACGCCTACTGCCCCTTGTATTTGACTTCCCGCATTACGTAATGATGTTGCCGGCGCGGCGTGCCAAGGCTTACTTTGTCATTAACCGCGAACTGATTCTCTCAGATTGCGGTTGACTTTCTGCATTTCCTCCCCCGTGCAATGCTCTGACCTTAGCAATAATGTGACCTTACTTTCTTCGTTAAAATTCATCAGCTGTTCTCACTTAATTTGGAATTCACAAGGTTAAGCAATAAACGTTTGAACAAATGCCGCTCTTGCTGCCATATGCACTAGGTAACTCTACACATTAAAAAAAAAAAACTGCTTCAAAATACGTACCGCAGCTCGTATGCATGGAAAAAATTTTCTTCTTCTTCTTCGGCTTTCCCCCACTTATAGGTTTGCGATCTTCAGTTTCCATTTATCTCTATCATTCCAATTTCCCTCTTCCAAATTCCTATCATCCATTATAGTTCTGACGTATGTTTTCCATTTCCATCTTGGTCTGCCACGTTTATTTCTTCCAGGGGGTGACCATTGGTATATATTTTTTGGCCATCTGACATATTTTACTGAAGTACGTAGCGATATACTTTTTTTCCAGGGCCAGGTTGCCAGCCTGACGCCTAACCCCCAGACATGGAGGACCTGGTTTTTTTTAGGGTTTGCTCCCTTAGCCGACAGGTCGCAGTTTTAAGGCGCTGAGAACTCGCCTTTCGTCCCATCCTGTTAGCTACAGTCTATTACGACTGCAGTCAGGGAGCACGACGAGAACGTAGGATTAGGACTTGCTGGCAGAGCTGCTAAAAAAGTCGCAGTGGCATTACTCGAGATTTATTAAGGTATACATAGTCGGCATCTGTACCCTTCTCGAGGCCGTACCAACCATTTGCTCCTCGCATGGAGAAATAATGATTGAAAAATCCGTCAACTAAGCGAATTTCTCAGCAATTCGAATATATAGTCCCGTTTTGCTATTTACAGAATCTATATATTAATACGCGAAGAAAAGACTTTGTACCCCTTTTTTAGGAATATTTCGCGCACGGAGGAGTGTGATATTTGGCATAAATAAAGTTCGTATAGAGAAGGAGTGCAGAAAAATAAAATATATGTATAATATGTGTTACAAATAAATTAAATTAAACAGCATAAAATAAATTGTCTCTAAGGAATTCATGTGTATTACTCATTCATTTGTGTACTCATTTGTTTACGTTCATACTGAAAGTGCATTGTTGTAAAAAGAAAATTGTGCAGCAATGTGAATTGACTTATTCTCGCGTACTTATTATCAGTGGTTTTGTGCAGTATTAACCACACTCTGCTAAACATTTTTGTGCGGTGTTGAACCACGCTCTGCCAAACCAATTTTGTGCAGTCTTATTATATATAACCTCGTTCTACTACCTTTTTGCACCCACGCAGGGTTATATTGTTGATCACTATTTTGATTAGAAAGCATAGATTGTTCAAATTTGTGACATCTTTGCCCGGGCCCAAACCTGAAATCATCATCATCATCATAGTACATTCACGAATTTAGGCCATTTGTTGACCTGTTTCGGCCTCAAGAGAAACACCATCCAGAAGTCTTTTGAGTGGACGTCCTGGTCTTCTCCTTCCTGCAGGTTGATATCTTAACATTAGTTTGGGTATTCTGTGATCTTCCATTAGATGAACATGTTGTACCCATCTTGACTTATAATCAGAAATTTTGTTTTCTAAAGATTCCATGTGTAATTCTTCTAAGATGTCTTCATTTTTTTTTTTTGTGATCTAGTAGTGTGTATCCTGCAGTCCTCCGAAGATATCTCATTTCAGCAGATCTAAGTCTCTGTATAACCTTCTGTTTCAACGTCCATACTTCGCTACCATACAAAAGAGTTCGAAGAGCCAGTGTTTTATACACTTTCAGTCTTGAATGCTTTTGGACTAACTGTGGCTTGAAGATAGAATTTATTAACCCTAAAATTCTTAAAAATTTAGATATTTTTGCATTTACATCCTTTTCTTCTTCATATGAGATATTGCATCCTAGATATGTAAAATTATTCACCTGCTCCAAAATTTTATTGTCCAGTACAATTTTACTTCTGACAGGATATACACCTTGAAATGCCATAATTTTTGTTATCTGAAATAAATATTATAAAAATAAGAACATATGAAAGTCTATTATCATTAGAATTCGTGTATGCCATAGGCAATTCTATAAGAGTTTTGTTCCGTCAAAACATTACATTTCTATTTTTTTAATTTGACCAGTCCAGCTGTAAAAACGCCTCTTCTTCACCTTGGTACGCGTTCGCACGTGGATCTCGCTCGCGTGTGGGATTGGAGATGATCCTATACTTGCGATAATGAAAGCCCCTTCTACTCGCCCACCTACTGCAGTGGCGGCATCTGTTCTTTGAATACTGACTTATTTTTACCAATGCATTACCGAGAACTGTTATATTAGGTTAATGGATGTCAACCTTTATCATAAGTAATGCCACGAGTGATTTCCAAATTTTCGATAAATTCACGACTCACGAAGTGAGGAGTGAATTTATCTAGAGAATTTGGAAATCAAGAGTGGCATTTGTTAGGACTATTTAACGAATAAAATTAAGCTGTTTACTCACAAATCATTGTTTAACTATAGTTATTTTAAAATATTTATATATTTAATGTAAACAGCGATGTTTGAAATCAAATCAGAAATGTGAGGTTATGTTAATTCACTGCTGCTTGATCATATTATTTATTGCCAAATAAGATCGCAATATTGTAAGAGTGCACCCAAGTGGGGAAATAATGAAACACATCAAACTATATATCATAATCAACATTACGGGTTATTCATTTATTTTTTTAGTAAACAACTCAGTAAAATCGAGGAATCTTTTCATTATTTGCTATATTTAATGTATTTGTTGGAGAAAAATAATGCTTTGACCTATTCGGAACATTAAAAAGGAGGAGCTTTCTTTATCACAAAAGCAGGAGCTGATAAAGTGAAATCGATAAAGAGCGAGGTGAAACACGACTGTCATTGGTTGTAAAACAACATTCATTGAAACGTGATTGGTCATTGACTAGCATTTGTGGCATGAGTTGAATAGTCTCATATCATTCATGCCGCATGGACCGCCTTTGTGGTTGCCAAGACTGTCAAATTTGAAACACTACTTTTGAAGAGCACTGCAAAATAATTAGATACTTAGGTAAATATATATTTATATAGGTGTATAATAATAATAATAATAATAATAATAATAATAATAATAATAATGTAAAACCTGTCTATGAAGGAACATGGCGGTTCCTTAAATGTATTCCGTCTTGGCAGTTTTCCTTCTTATAAAGGGTTCCCAAATTACAAGCTTGAATTTTCTCATGCAGTGTAAGGGTTTTATATGCACGCTTTAAAGATATAAGGTATTGACTGAAATACACACAAAATTGTGTATGTAACACAGCTCAGTTTGCACGGCAATACAAAACAATTTTATTACACAAAAGCGAGAAGGAACTCAACTATAGGAAGACTGAGGAGTTTCCCAACTCCCTCGCAGGTAACATAAGCAGGCAAGGAAAAGCGAGGGATTCCCCGCTGTCACACATAAGCAAGGATATCTCCGCAATACAATGGCAACACAAGAAGGTAAAACGATATAATGGAGTAGCGTCAAGTGCAGAATTTTCACGTGTGGTCAGTAATACTGTAATTGGAACGTGCTTAAGAATAATTTTCCGTCTTACTGAGGTAAACATTAACTATTGGTACTTTAAAAAACCATTCTGTTTCCGCGTTATGAAGGTTTCCGGCTTGTACAGGACGATTTTACATTATAAAATCGTACCGTTCTGGAGATTTTTTTTTCCGTCTCTACAGGTTTCTTTCTTATAAGGGTTCCAGCTAAGATAGGTGTTACTGTAATAATAATAATAATAATAATAATAATAATAATAATAATAATAATAATACTTACTTACTCACTGGCACTATCAAAACCGCAGGTTCATGGCCGCGCGGATATAAGCTCTCCATACATCCCTATCCTGAGCCAATGCTTTCCAATCACTCCCTGTATAATCCACTTCCCTCAAATCATAGTTAATGTTGTTATCCCACCTCATTCTCGGTCTACCAACTGGACGTCTTCCTTCTGGCTTTCCTACAAGAAGCTTCCATGCACGTCTTTCATTCCCCATACGTGCAACATGTCCTGCCCATCGCAGTCTACGAGACTTAACTGTTCTTATTATATCTGGCTTCCTATAAAGACCATGTAGTCTTCTCCATTCACCTGTCTGTTCATCTCTCTTTGGTCCAAAAATTTTTCTAATAACTTTATTCTCAAATACTCGTAATCTCCTTTCCTCCCTTAAAGTAAGAGTCCATGTTTCGCACCCATATAATATAACTGGTAGAATAATAGTTTTATATATTTTCAGCTTAACGTTTTTTGAAAGAAGTTGGGACATGAAAAGTCTCTGCAATGCATAATAGCACGCATTTCCAGAATTGAGCCTATGTTTAATTTCTCTGTGCATCTCATTCCTATTTGTGATTATTGTTCCTAGGTATTTGAATTCAGCCACTTCCTCAAAATTTCCCTCATTTGTCATTAGCTGTCCATTTCCATTATATAATTAATTTCTACGTGTGACCATATATTTAGTTTTACTGATAATAATAATAATAATAATAATAATAATAATAATAATAATAATAATAATTAATAATAATAATAATTTAGCAAGCTTAACAATGTTTCACTCTTCCTTCGCCCAATTAATCTATGCTTATTCTTCTCCACAATTCTCTGTCATTCCATTCCCTATCGACAAATCCTTTTTCCCTCATGCTATTCAAAACAGCATCAACCTTCGTTATCTTTTGGCCTTCTTCTTCTTCTATCAAATGACACCTATGCTAGTATTCTTCTTGGGAATCTGCCTTCTGTCATTCTTTTACATGAACATAACATTATAATTGTTTTTTTATGAAACACGCAATTGAAGTTTCAACATTCATATTTTAATTGCACTGTTTAATATTTATATCTATTCTAGAAATTCCAGCTGAACGCATCCAAAAATCCATTTATGCAGAATTTAATTTACTTATTGTCGTAGATTTTAATTTCCATGTTTCTGCATCATACTTCATTGTACTCATTATTATTATGTTAATCTTCTTCTTCCTTCCAAGTATTAGGCCAAGGCCTGTTACGATCCTATAGAAAATTTTCCCTCCAGCGTTTGAGGGAAATTCTCATGTAAGACTTGAAAGCATAATAATAGTCCCTTCGATTGGTTGCTGGCCAAAGGAAGGCAAGACCAATGATGGGGTTGCCATCTTATAGCCTCTGGTCAGGCTTTTCTGGAGAAGAAAAGAAAATAAAGGAAAGAAGAAATGGAAGGAAGGAAAGACTCCCTAGCCCTCGGATGGCCTAATAGCATCGGTGTCGAAAAAACAAGAGTTACCCAAGAGAGGTTAGATAGTAAAGTTAAAAGAGTGCAAAACACAAGTAAGTGGAAGAAATGTTTTGCACAGCTTGGGTACCTTGTGGTCGCTATCCACATATCCCCTAGATGAGGACCCCTGAGGGGTATTATGTTAATAATAATAAAAATAATAATAATAATCTAATAGTTTATTTTCCCTGATGGAGTTAATATGGTAAAGTCCTCTCCTTTACTTCAATGGGAAATTGTGTATGTGTATATATATATATATATATATATATATATATATATATATGATATATATATATATATATATATGTATTCCCTTAACTGGAGTTTTTGACCAATCTAATTTAGTTACGCTTATTTCCCCAAACATTTCGGTAAGTGACATGTGATCAGCATATCATCTCAATGAAATATCTAACAAGTAACTAAGGTATTATGTGGATGGTGAAGGCCGGCTAAATTTTGCTTAGAGGCGGTAATTTAGGCTTCAGGTTCTTTTACTATCTCGAAAATCTTTAGACTCGGTACCCACGGCTTAAAGACCTCCCAGAGGACTTGGCCATTTGATTTTTCAATCCTAAAAATTAATCGATCCTTGCCAGATTTCAATCCGCGAGCCACAGGACTAGAGGCAAGGAACATTGCAGTGAGATCATTTTTCTGCTAAATGTAACATAAAATGGGGAGAGGAAGAGAAAGCCACATGGCCTTAACTCCACTAGGCTAATTAAATAAATAAAATAAAATCTGCAGACTCGGAATCCATTGCATGAAGTCCTTCCCGGAGGACTTCTCTTGGATTTTTCCATCAGAAAAATCCATCGACCGCGGCCAGGTTTGAACCCGCGACCCTCGAAACTAGAAGCTGCTTTCAGGGTAAATTACAAAACACTAAAAGATTGAAAATAGGGTAAAATATTAAGAGGTTGCAGTGAGATAATTTTTCTTCAAACCTCCTAGTGGCATTGAGTAGCAGATGTTAATGCAGGGCAGTGGAGTAGATGAGCAGAATCCATAATGACAGCAAGCCCTACACTGCATGCAGAGGAGATTGTTCAATATTCCCAGACGGTGGAGATGGATAGCGAGGCAGTCATGTCCTGTTATATGAAACTGCAATTTTTTTGCATGACCAAACTTGTAATTCAGATGTAATTTTTAATCCTCCATTGTCTTTCTACAGTCCTTTCTAACTAACTAACTCACTGGCATTATAGAACCCGTAGGTTCATGGCCGCGCGGACATAAAGCTCTCCATACATCCCTATCCTGAGCTAATATTTTCTAATCATTCCCTGTATAATCTACTTCCCTCAAATTACGCTGAGCAACAAAAAATAAACTTTTTTTTTGTCTCAGAAAGAAAAATATATGATTCTGATAGTATTTTTTCTCCTGAATTCAAATAATATATCAGTTTTTTTCCCATCACGCAAGGTTTCCGAGAGATAGGAATTTATAATTTCAAACACTTTAATATTTCCTACGTTCGTAACTACACAATATTCGAATATTCGGACTCACCTAGAAAGTAAGAAATGACGATTCTCTGCTATATTTCGCCTGTGGAGCATCCTTCTTGATGGTCCAACAATAATCGGCCAGCATATTAGGATTCCATTTGCCTTGGTATCTCATTTCCGCAGCTGAAATCTCCTGAGTTAGCTCATTTGGTTTTATTTTACAATGGTCAAATGGACGAAGAAAACGTTCATTAAAAAATGATTATTTAAATCTATTAATTGAAATTTAAATTTAAAAAAACTGTGGGTGATGGAGAATTTCCTATACATGTTTAAAACACGATAAAAAAAACTGCATTAAGTACGTCTATTGGTACTCATGATACAAAAATCATGTTGACCAGTGTTATAGTTAATGTTATTTTCCCACCTCATTCTTGTCTACCAACTAGGCGTTTTCCTTCTGGTTTTCCTACAAGAAGCTTCCATGCGTCTCTTTCATTCCCATTCGTTCCACACGTCCTGCCCAACGCAGTGTACGAGACGTAACTGGTTCTTATTATATCTGGCTTCCTATACATGCTATGTAACTAACTTACGTAGTTTTCTCCATTCACCTGTCTGTTCATCTCTTTTTTGTCCCAAACATTTTTCCTAAGAACTTTGTTCTCAAATGCCCGTAATCTTCTTTCCTCCCTTAAAGTAAGAATTTAAAAATAGTTTGCTAATAAATTTATAATTATTTTTTCTTTTTCACTTATTCAACTAAACGTAAAAACACGTTTAATTTGTTTAGGCGTGGCAGCGCACGCCGGGTATTAGCTAGTAATAGATAAATAAAGATTACGCCACTGATTGTTAGGAAATGTTACGCCTGCTCTGTTAGTTGCTTTCTCGACCAATTAGATTACTGGCATCTCGCCCGGGGGAAACATGCCCAGTCCATTACATTCAAACGTAGAAACTTTTCACAAGCTATCATAACAACAAGACGTCTGCCTAGTTTGTATTCACACCAAAATGATTGCTTTAGCCCTTATTAACATCAAATACTGTGAGCAGAATCCAAGCTGCAAAAATTAAATTCTTACGTGGAATGGTACATAAAACAAGGAGAAATAGAATAAGGAATGACAAAATCAGGGAGACATTAAGTGTAGAAAAATTAACAACAGACATAGAAAAAATAGACTAAAATGGTATGGTCATTTAAAAAGAATGGAAAAGGAAAGACTACCACAAAGACTGTTAAATATCAAGATAGAAGGAAAACGACCACGAGGTAGACTACGAGAAAGATGGATTAACCAAGTGAAGAAAAGTTTACAGGAGAAAGGATACGACTGGGAAGAACTAAAACAAGCAAAGCATGGGAAGATAGAGATGGTTGGAGGCGTATTTGGAATCGAGCTTCCGAAAGGAGGACACGATAAGATGATGATGATGATGATGATGACTGAAATAAATTTATTTAATTTCTCAACAAGTCGAGTTACCTGTTGTCTAATAATTATTTTTTCTCTATTTATTTAATTTTATACTATGCCATTAATAATCTTTTTCTCGTTTTTTTATATATGTTGTACATATTATATATTTAATTCGTTAAATTTAGAGTAAATCCGATTCCGATTGAGGGTCTTTCCACTTTTAAGCGGTTGCCCTTTTACCAGCCGGCTGCTGGCCCTTCACATCCACATGTGTCAATCATAGAGGTAGATGATCAACAGCCAGTGTAGGGGTGACATGTGGTTAGCATGTCGAGTCCCCCAGCCGTTATAGTTGGTTCCTCAACCTGGAGCCGCTACTTATTGTAGCTACCCAATTGCCTCACGATGCTGGGTGGGCACCGGTCCCATACTGGCCGAAATACCATGAGAAAATTTCTTCCCCCATGGAGACTCGAACCAGCGCAAGTCCCGTAGCTCTGCGCCAAGGCTTCCTACCTTAACCGCTCGGCTACGGCGCGGGAGTAAATCAAAATACATTATAAATATTAATTGTATTGTATTCATAACATGTAATCGTTTATGTATATTGTAATTTAGATGTAAGACTATCTTTTTTTTTTTTGTATTTTTTAAAACCTGGTTGAGTGGCAGACAAGGCCATAAGGCCTTAAATCTGCCAGGTAAAATAAAGCTATTATTATTACTATTACTACTATTATTATTATTATTATTATTATTATTATTATTATTATTATTATTAGTTATGGCGGTTCCCACAATATTGTATGGATGTGAAACTTGGGCTCCAGTGAAAAGACAGAAGGATAGAATACAGGCGGCAGAGATGCGGTTCCTAAGACAAGTTAAAGGATGTACAAGACTTGATAGAATAAGAAATGAGGATATAAGAGAAGAATTGAAAGTACAGCCTTTATTGGATAAAGTCACGAATTAAGACAGAAATGGATTGATCACATGGATGGAATGAGTAAGGAGAGATATCCATTGTTAGCAAGAAATTATCAAGCAAGAGGAAGGCGTGATGTTGGAAGACCTAGAAGACGTTGGGCTGATGCATTATGAAGTCGGAACGGGCAATTGCCTAATCCCTGGAGTGATGATGATGAAGATTATTATTATTATTATTATTATTATTATTATTATTATTATTATTTATTATTATTATTATTATTATATGGTTCGATTTTAAGATTTACGGAATGTATACTTGTTTCGTTAATTGGATTTTACACATTTACGCCGTGAGAAATCGAACAAGATGAATGCTTACAATTTTTTAACTTCTAGTTTCAGGTAAACTCCACAACTAATGCTCGAATTTCGCTGATTTTTTTTAACTTTTCTCGTTTCATTTCAAGGTCTATACCGAGTTTCGTTACGAAAAGTATAAAATTGCAGTCGCTAGTATTGAACTTGGCCCATGTTCTGAATTGACTGTCATAACCTCATAACTAGAGATGGACAATTCTTTCGTCTTCAGAGTATGGTTTATGCGCTCATTGTACATGACATCAGAAGGAAGGGAGTTAGAATATTTTTCTGACCGCATACCATTCATGACATCTCTAGGAAATAAGCATAATTAATCAATATTTTAAAAATTCATTGTTATCAGAATTGAGGTTATGTATTAATTTAAATAATAGTATAAGTACCCTTTTATGTCCGTCTTCCCTAATTAGAATGGTTTTTTTCTAATTGAGGAAGGTACTCAAAAAGCATAACTAAATTAAATTGGTCTAGTAACTCATAACAAGGCACAATATATATATACACACACACACACTAGCTGGCCCGGCGAACTTCGTATCGCCTTTAAATATTCTGATTCGCCATATAGTTCAATGTCCCTTCTCGGTCCAGTTAAATTTAAATTAAGTTGCTGTCTTTCATCCAGATTACTTAAAACTAATACACACGTAATTAATATTATTATCAATATATTGAAAATAAAATAAACACTGCACACACTTAAATTATGAAATGATCAATATTTGTAATTTAATTGAAATTCACGGTTGCAACAAAAAGCACAGCCACCTGGATCTCTCTTTGTTTAATAATAAACCAATTACCATACCAAATTACCTTACACCGCCATCTATTAGAATCGTATGGAACTCACAGATAATTATAACTCTTTGTTAAATAATAAACAAATAATTTGCAATAAAAAATAATGCGACTATAAATTTAGTTATAAACTACCCTATGTCTCAAGTTGGATCAAACTGCACACAGTGTGCCAAATTTTATTAAAATCGGTTCAGTAGTTTAGAATTCCATCGCGGACAAACAACGTGACACGTAATTTTTATATATTAGGGTTATAACTTTTTGAACTTTTATGAAATAAAATATTTCCTGTGCAATGAATGGGTGAACTTTTACTTAAAACCATTGAAAAAGGCCTTAATTTCACTGAGCTTCAAGAAAAGGTCACCCCAAATATATTTCATCATCATCATAGTACATTCACGAATTTAGGCCATTTGTTGACCTGTTTCGGCCTCAAGAGAAACACCATCCAGAAGTCTTTTGAGTGGACGTCCTGGTCCCAAATATATTTATGTATCAATATTTAATATTCATTTCGGGGTGACCTTTTCTTGAAGATCAGTGAAGTGAAGGCCTTTTTTAGTGGTTTTAATTAACAGTTCACCCATTCATTGCACAGGAAATATTTTTTAGTTCACAGAAGTCCAAAAAGTTTTAACCCTCTAGGGTTATAACTTTTTGGACTTTTGTGAAATAAAATATTTCCTGTGCAATGAATGGGTGTAAAATATTTCATGTGCAATGAATGGGTGTAAACTATTTCCTGTGCAATGAATGGGTGAATTTTTACTTAAAACCATTGAAAAAGCTTTAAGAAAAGGTCACCCCCAAATATATTTATATATCAATATTTAATAATGATTTGGGGGTGACCTTTTCTTGAAGCTCGGTGATATGAAGGCCTATTTCGATGGTTTGAAGCAAAAGTTCGCCCATCTATTTCACAGGAAATATTTTATTTCACAAACGTCCAAAAAGTTATAACCCTAATATATATAACAATAGTTACGAAATGAAAAGAATTACAAAATACGTAAAAAACAACAAAGATCTTCGGAAGTGCCATCAAAGTTGTCCCATTGATGGTATGTTAATGAGTTAAATTTGTTCAGCCCTGGTTTTGAATATGACGCCCATGTGTGCCCCGCCCCTCTTCCTACACGTCTCTGTGTCCAGATCAAAGTGCCTGCTGTCTTGTTAACATAGAGAAATAAATTCACTTAAATCCCACGTCTCTCCAATTATAAACAACTTCTCTATCTTCATGACTCGTAAATTTCCCTTTAATTCTTAATGCGAAATGTTGCTCAAAAATGTGCAAGCACTTACATATGCATTGAATTATTGCATGTGTTTTCGTACTGTGTGAAGTCCTTGTGATTTACGTCACTCACTTGTCCATTGATATTCTTCCTCGTCAATCTTCATTTACAGGCAATATAAGTAAGAAGTTGTATAGGTTATTTTTTCCACATTTTCCTCATACTGTAGTGCAGTCACCGACTGGATTTGCCCGATCGAGCTCTGCTCTTCTTTGTCAGCTCTTGGAATGCGTCAAGCGGTGTGCGTGACTAAACGCACAGTGCGTGAAAGTCTAATACAGTCACAATCCATGTTCATAAAAACGCTATTATTTTTTTATTTTCTTTGTATATGTTACTGTAAAAGCCCGAACTACGGTAAATCCTTAGATTTTCCAATAAAATATGAGTTACCTGGCGTCCAGATTTGAGAGAAGTTATCTTCTTACCACAATATTGACACAGGTCACAAGATAACAGTCTGCTAGCAATCCCTCTTCATAGCACTTCCTCTTATTCTACTTCCTTCACAGTAGCCTCTGCCCGCTCCTGGAATTCCCTTCCTCAGGATATCAGGGATTGCCGCACACTTGGCACTTTTCAGTCACGCTTATGCAGTTATCTGTTGTCTAATAATTAATTTGTCTCTATTTATTTAAATTTATGCTGTGTCATTCATGTTTTTCTCGTTTTTTATATATCTTGTACATATTACATTTAATTCGTTAAATCTCGAATAAATAAAAATACATTATAAATAATGTGTTGTATATAACATGTAATCGTTATGTTTATTATAATCTGGTTCAAGTCCCGTTGGGGTCAGGATTTTTAAACTGACCCAAACCATCTGGCGGCACTATGGCCCTGGGGTCGACTCAGCCTCTAACTGAAATGAGTACCAGACGCTTGTTCTGGGGTAAAGGCGGCCGTCACGCAGGGCTGACAACCCGGCTGACATAAAGTGCCGATTGTCTAGAAAAAGTGGGAGCCTTAACCTCCTACTACCCCAAGGGCCTCCTGAGGCCTGTTGTGGGATCACTTTACTTTAGATGTAAGACTATTTTTTGTATTTTTTAAAACCTGGTTCAATGGTGGTAATAATAATAATAATAATAATAATAAATAATAATAATACTTTATTTATTCTGGCAGAGTTAAGGCCATAAGGCCCTCTCTTCCACTCAACCAGCATAAATACAAATAAATATTCGACAAATATAGTAGATATACACTATACTAATTATAAACAGTTAAAGATACAATAAATGTAGCAATGTAAATGTCATGTACAAACAACATTTTATAGGGTAATAACAATAATGATACGATAATAATAATAATAATAATAATAATAATAATAATATAAATATGATACATTATACGGGAAACACCAATTAATATATATATATATATATATATATATATATATATATATATATATATATATATATATCTTACACTGGATAATAATGAAGTCGAGTTTAGAGCAAATATAAATTTAGATTTCTTTTAAAAGATGCCAATGTCCGGCAGCCCCTTATTTCTTGTGGTAGGGAATTCCAGTTGCGAGAAGTGGAGATGGTATATGACATGGAGTGGTGATGTGATGTCCTATGTTGCGGTATATTAAGTAAGAGACTATGTTGTGATCTTGTGTTTAAGTTATGGTTTGAGGATAGATACTGGAAACGGGATGATAAATAATTGGGAATCGAGGGTATGTAGGATCTTAAATAGGAGAATTAGACAGTGCGATTTTCTTCTCTCTTTTAGATGTAGCCATGACAATTCGTGGAATAATGGAGAAATGTGATCGTATTTTCGAACATTAAATATGAATCTGATGCACATATTATGGACACGCTGCAGTTTGTCCGACAATCCGTCACTTATGTCAGTTAGTAGAATGTCGCAGTAGTCAAAATGCGGCATCACTAAAGTTTGGATTAAAATTCTTTTAAGAGTTGTAGGAAGAAAATGTTTAAGTCGCTTTAGGGAATGCATTATGGAGAAGATCCTTTTAGATGTTTGTTTTACTTGCTCATGCCATTTTAAATTAGAATCTAAGTAAAATCCCAAGTTTTTAACGACGTCGGTATAAGGGAATTTGTTCATTATCTAATAGGCTTGACAGCCGGCTGGTAGACAAAGCCTTAAGGCCATAACTCTGTCAGGTAAAATAAAGCTATTATTATTATTATTATTATTATTATTATTATTATTATTATTATTATTATAACCTAACTTAAGATGTACTGGTAAAACCTATGATTAACAAATTACGGGCTTTTACAGTAACAGGTTGCCATTGTTTGTACACGGGTACATGGATTGTCATATGAAGACGCTAGATCGGAAAGTACCCATAAATTCAGTAAACCAGCCATAACAAGGGCATTCGTCTGGTTGTAAACAAATTTAAGCCTATCGGCAGCGTGTATGTTGATGCGGCACGTCATGGACGACCACGCGTATCAGCCAGAAAACAGTTGCTCAGCACGTCAATCAAAATCGTGAGTTGATAGGAGTCCGAAGGCATCAACTCGACGCCTCAGTAGGGAGTTGAATGTCCCTCGCAACACAGTATGGACAATTCTCTGTTTCACTCTACGAAAATGGAGCATAGATTTATTACATTTTCTGGAAGAATCCAAGACTCACTTTCTTACATCACAACCCCAACAGGCTTAATAATTGTCTTGTTTAACTCTATTTTAATTTTCTTGGAAACATACTTTACTTTCATCCCGATCATGGAGACAATGGATAGGGGCTGCTGTCTTCTAGCGTATATCTGTCTTTAGGTCATTGTTATTCTTCTTGTTTCTTGTAAGGTCTCAAAAGATTTAGGCGCTCTCCCCCTAAAGGGAAGAAATTGAACCATACTAGTTTAGTTCCACTTTTTCGTATTGATGTCATTAGAGTGGCCCGTAGTCAGCGTTCCGCCTCATACTGACATCTAGGAAACCAAGGTAGTACTAGGACGGGAAAATTCGGTAAGTTTTGCTAAGAGGCCTTTTTATTCAGGCTTAAGGATCTTTTACGAGCCTGGAAAATCTTCAGACTTAAAGTCCCTCCCTGAGGACTTGCTCCTTGGATTTTTCCATCCTAAAAAATCCATCGACCCCGGCCGGGTTTGAACCCGCGACCCTCGGGACCAGATGCAAGGAGCATTACCGCTATCATTGTTAATAAAGATAATAATTGATCCTAAATGTCCCGCGCCGTAGCTGAGTGGTTAAGGCAAGTTCGGCCAGTGTGGGACCGATGCCCACCCAGCATCGTGAGGAATTTGGGTAGCTACAATAAGTAGCGACTCCAGATTAAGAAGACCAGCTATAACGGCTGGGGGATCCGACATGCTGACCACATGTCACCCCTACACTGGCTAGATGATCGTCTACCTCTGTGATTAACACATTTGGATGTGAGACCAGCAGTCGGCTTGTAGGCCAAGGGCCTTCTAGGCCTGTCACGCTTGGAGTTTATTTCTAGATGTAATAAATATTATTTTTGGTGATAAAATATTGTATAATACATAATGAATAAAATACCAAATCACCTAATTAAAAAGTTAAGAGTCAACGCATTTCAATATTTCAATAGCGACGATATCTTTATCAAGACATTATTATTATTATTATTATTATTATTATTATTATTATTATTATTATTATTATTATTATTAAGGGGCGGATTCCTATGACATGTCATACTTTTACCAAAGCCTATATTCTAAGCTTCAAGTAAATAAAAAACATTTATAATATATGCCTTATTATTAAGATCAAGTGGTTTTTATTGGGTCTTAAAAGTCATTAATATTTAATTTTAGGAAGTGATATTTTGAGGTCATTTTAATTATATTATTTTTATTCTGATCATCTTACCTCAATATTAATGTTGAATAGTTCTTGGACATGTTTCAAAACAATTCTGTTTTGGACAAGCTGACGATAAAACAGAATTGTTTTCAAACATGTCCAAGAACAAATCAAAATTAATATTGAGGTAAGATAATCAGACTAAAAATAATATACTTAAAATTAATATTTCTCACTTTTTCAGATCTTTGGTCATACTTCTGCTTATTACTATGATAAAATAATATTTTGGGTTTTTTTTTAATAGGCTAGTCATCAGGCGATTGGAAATAAGCAACATTGTATCTGTACAAAAATCGTCAGTTTACAGTACACTTGTTCGGAAGGTTTCTGTTAACAGGTAGGAAACGTTTACCCTGGACAATAGAAGAAGATTTCCTTTTTCATATGATACAATTGAAAATATATATGAATGAACAATTAATATAGTGTGGGTAAAAAATTCATTCAATTGTAAAGCCATATTTTTGTCTTTTTAGGTCATATTTAAACCTTTTTTTAGGTCATAAATAAATGCATATTTTCCATTTTTTAGGTCATAGAAATCCGCCCCCTAATTATTATTATTATTATTATCATTATTGTTATTATTGTACAATAATCACAAATAGGATTGAGATACACAGAGAAATTAAACATAGGCTCAATTCTGGATATGCATTGCAGAGACTCTTGATGTTCCAACTCCTTTCAAAAAACGTTAAACTGAAAATATATAAAACTATTATTCATCATCATCATAGTACATTCACGAATTTAGGCCATTTGTTGACCTGTTTCGGCCTCAAAAGAAACACCATCCAGAAGTCTTTTGAGTGGACGTCCTGGTCTTCTTCTTCCTGCAGGTTGATATCTTAACATTAGTTTGGGTATTCTGTGATCTTCCATTCGATGAACATGTTGTATCCATCTTGACTTATAATCAGAAATTTTGTTTTCTAAAAGATTCCATGTGTAATTCTTCTAAGATGTCTTCATTTTTTTTTGTGATCTAGTAGTGTGTATCCTGCAGTCCTCCGAAGATATCTCATTTCAGCAGATCTAAGTCTCTGTATATCCTGTTTCAAACGTCCATACTTCGCTACCATACAAAAGAGTTGGAAGAGCCAGTGTTTATATACACTTTCAGTCTTGAATGCTTTTGGACTAACTGTGGCTTGAAGATAGAATTTATTAACCCTAAAATTCTTAAAAATTTAGATATTTTTGCATTTACACCCTTTTCTTCTTCATATGAGATATTGCATCCTAGATATGTAAAATTATTCACCTGCTCCAAAATTTTATTGTCCAGTTATAATATATGGGTGCGAAACATGGACTCTTACTTTAAGGGAGGAAAGGAGATTACGAGTATTCTAGAATAAAGTACTTAGGAAAATTTTTGGACCAAAGAGAGATGAACAGACAGGTGAATGGAGAAGACTACATAACAATGAACTATATGGTCTTTATAGGAAGCCAGATATAATAAGAACAGTTAAGTCTCATAGACTGCGATGGGCAGGACATGTTACATGTATGGGGAATCAAAGACTTCATGGAAGCTTCTTGTAGAAAAGCCAGAGGAAAAACGCCCAGTTGGTAGACCAAGAATGAGGTGGGAGAATATCATTAACTATGATTTGAGGAAGTAGATTATACAGGGAATGATTGGAAAGCATTAGCTCAGGATAGGGATGTATGGAGAGCTTATGTCCGCGCGGCCATGAACCTACGGGTTCGATAGTGCCAGTGAGTAAGTAAATATTCTTATTGTTATTATTATTATTACTATTATTATTATTATTATTATTATTATTATTATTATTATTATTATTATTATTATTTGGTGATTTGGGATTTTATTGAGTATGTGTAATACGGGTATAATAAGAACAGTTAGGTTTCTTAGGCTGCGATGGGCAGGACATGTACTAATGTGGTATGAAAGAGGGCCATGAAAACTTCTTGAATGAAAATCAGAGGGATAACTACCAGTAGGTAGGCCAAGAATGAGGTTGGAGAATAACATTAACCATTATTTGAGGGAAGTAGATTATACAGAGTCCCGCACCGTAGCCGAGCGGTTAAGGTAGGAAGCCTTGGCGCAGAGAGAGCTACGGGACTTGCGCTGGTTCGAGTCTCCATGAGGGAAGAAATTTTCTCATGGTATTTCGGCCAGTATGGGACCGGTGCCCACCCAGCATCGTGAGGCAATTGGGTAGCTACAATAAGTAGCGGCTCCAGGTTGAGGAACCAGCTATAACGGCTGGGGGACTCGACATGCTAACCACATGTCACCCCTACACTGGCTGTTGATCATCTACCTCTGTGATTGACACATGTGGATGTGAAGGGCCATCTGCCGGCTGGTAAAAGGGCAACCGCTGAAAAGTGGAAAGACCCTCAATCGGAGATTATACAGGGGATGATTGAAAAACGTTACTCAGGATAGGGATGTATGGAGATCTTATGTCCGCGCGGCCATGAAACTAAGGGTGCATAGTGCCAGTGAGTTAGTTATTTTTACAAACAATTTTTAAACACAGCCCAAGATTTAGTTTTAAAAATGTATATGATATTAAGTATTGGAATTTTTATCTATTAATGAAGTTATTGTCCACCGCTGTGGTCTCGAGGTAGCGTGCTGCCTTGTCACGCAGCGGGCCCGCGTTCGATCCCCGGTCGGGGCAGTTTTTCTGAGTGAAGGTTATATCGGTGTTTTTCCTCACCTGTAAGCCAAATGTCAGGAAAACTTCAAGGCCCAAACGGTCCCCGAAATCATATGGCCATAATCACCATCATCATCCTTAGCATCATCATCATCATCCTTCACCAGTGTGGAAAGCAACGGGAAGCTACCACACCTACAATTCCCTAGTAAAGCTGCAAGCATAGCATGAAAATGCTATGATTGCAGTGAAAGAACTGCCCTCGGGCAGAATTACTATGGATAGATGGAATGAAGTTAGTGGTTTAAAGAAAAATCAACATTATGGGAGAAAATGTTCGCTTTTCCTCTGGTTTTCCAGTTCAAGACTCCGTGCCCTTCTTTTATTTTCCTTTCTTGTCATTGTTACTTAAACATAAAGAAACATTTGTTATGAAAAACTTTATTATTCTAGACAATTTTATTTCGTTAAAACATTACTTCATTTTAAAAACAAAAAAAATAACAAAAGAATGCGTACAAAATTTTCCTAACATAATACTAATAATTTTTAAATAGGTCCTATTATTCTAGATTTTGTTTTCAAGAATCCGTATGAAGGTACTTTGTCAAATTTGATATGTTGATTTTGGTGATATTGAAAAGAATCGCCATCATGGGAGCTTATTTAGATGTCTCCTCGTCTGAAGAATCACGCTTTCGCTTCTTATCTGACGAATCACACTTTCGCTTCTTGTTTTTGGAAGCAGCTGTCTTACTTTTAGAATTTCCTTTACACTCCGTTTCCGATTCACTTTTTCTTTTCATCCGTTTATCCTTTAATCGCTCATTTATTCGAGGATTCGCTTCATTACTTTTGGATCGAACTTTCCTAACACTTCTGGATCGAGGTTTCTTAACATTTTTGGATTGAGGTTCCGTGTCATTTCTTTGATTCTCGAGATACATTTCCCAAAATGCTCTAAAATCTGGTTTCCTCCTACGAAATTTCTCATGGCCAATAGGCAATCTAAACTTTCCATTTACTTCCTTAACGAATTCCAAATGACAGGCACATCTAAGTTTTTCTGCAAGTTCTTTCTTAACTTCGTCCCTGTCTGCTTGCACAGGGTAATGTTGGACTATAAATCCCAGTATATCTTCTAGCGCCAGAGTTTCCTTAAGCTGATGCAACTGTTTGAGCGACGCTATTATCATCTGTGGAGTTATGTGCACCCAGATATTTTCGGGAGAATTTTGTACGTTTCCGGAAATTGAAGGTGAAACTAATATCTTCATCCTCATATTTTTTGCTTGTAGTATTCTCGTTGTTATTTGTTTGGTTTTGCTGGATTTTGCTTGTAGATGGTCGATCTGTGGGTTCGTAAGTATTGTAAAAAGGTTGTCTTACGTTCTCATCATCCTGGTAAGGTTCTCTGGGTTCCAAATCAGTATCATCAAAATCATCGTTTGATATTATCTCTTGATCTGGAAGGTCGCTCTGTTCAAAATCTTCTGGAATTTGTTCACCTTCTCCTCTCTCTGAGTTATTTTCTTTAGAACGTAACATTTTGCAGGACCTATTACTTATTTTACTTGTTAAATTTTTCTTTTATAACTTTCCTCACCATGGTTTTTCTAACAATTCAATAATATTATTATTACAATAATAATCATAATTCTTTTTTTTTCTTAGCAACGTACAAATAGGAATGAGGCGCAGAAAAAAATTTAACATAACCTCAACTCTTGAAACAAATTTTGTTCTTCACTACGGAGACATTTGTCATCCGAATTCCTGTGAAATAATGTTAAAATAAACATATATAAAACAGTTATTCCTGCAGTTACATGGAGCGAAACATGGTATTTTACATTAAGGGAGGATAAAGGATTACAAATATTTGGGAATAAAGTTTTTGAAAATTTTTGGACCATAGAGAGATGAATAGAACGATGAATGGAGAAAGCTACATAACAGCGAGCTACATTATATTTATATAATAAGAATACCTAAGTCTCATATCCAGTTTCCTAATTTCCATTCGACATTTTTCCCTTCAACGCCTAAACATTCATACGTGTCTTTTTCCAAGGATTTTCCAATAAAAATTTTGAAATAATTTCTACTACCTGCAGATTCAGTCACATGACGTGCCTATCTAAATATCCTGACAATATTAGGACAATATAAAGGGAAGAGGTTTTGTAGTGCAATTTCGGCTATTAGGTCTGTCGGACCGGTTCCCACCTATAATAGAAAACAATTGAATTAGCTACAATAAATAGCGGCTCCAGGTTGAGAAAACAATCTATAAAGGGTGGGGGACCGACATGCTGACCAATTGTCATCCCTATTCTGGTTGTATACCTCCACTGCTCTAAATAGCATATGTCCTCAAGGCAGCAACCGGCTATTAGACCAAGGACCATGGAGTTTAATAATAATAATAATAATAATAATAATAATAATAATAATAATAATAATAATAATAATATAAAGGACAACACGCACACACTATTGAGTAACACTAAGGAATTAGGACTGGAAGTAAATATCAATAAAACTAACTATAGTCACACTTAGAAATACATTATATAATGGAAATGGACAGCTAATGACAAATGAGGGAAATTTTGAGGAAGTGGCTGAATTCAAATACCTAGGAACAATAATCACAAATAGGAATGAGATGCACAGAGAAATTAAACATAGGCACAATTCTGGAAATGCGTGCTATTATGCATTAGAGAGACTCTTGATGTCCCAACTCCTTTCAAAAAACGTTAAACTGAAAATATATACAACTATTATTCTACCAGTTATATTATATGGGTGCGAAACATGGATTCTTACTTTAAGGGAGGAAAGGAGATTACGAGTATTTGAGAATAAAGTTCTTAGGAAAATTTTTGGACCAAAGAGAGATGAACAGACAGGTGAATGGAGAAGACTACATAACAATGAACTACATGGGCTTCATAGGAAGCCAGATATAATAAGAACAGTTAAGTCTCGTAGATTGCGATGGGCAGGACATGTTGCACGTATGGGGAATGAAAGACTTGCATGGAAGCTGCTTGTAGGAAGGCCAGAGGGAAAACGCCCAGTTGGTAGACCAAGAATGTGGTGGGAGAATAACATTAACTATGATTTGAGGGAAGTAGATTATACAGAAAATGATTGGAAAGCATTAGCTCAGGATAGGGATGTATGGAGAGCTTATGTCCGCAAGGCCATGAACCTACGGGTTCAATAGTGCCAGTAAGTAATATTATTATTATTATTATTATTATTATTATTATTATTATTATTATTATTATTATTATTATTATTATATAAACATCTTCCTGCATCCAAAATTATAGCACTTCAATTTATTATCTTCTATGCTATTCTGCCTAAAGTTTTATTTTCTTTCTCCACTCGTCTCTATCCATCTACTTCATGCCTCCGGTCCTCTTGTTCTCATTGTAGTTCTTATTTATTGCATACACTAGTTTCGAGGTCTTCTTTTCCTTCTTCTTCCAGGTGGACATAATTCCAATGTTTTTCTGGGTAACCTTTCTTCTTGCGTTCGCCATACGTGCCCATACAAATTTAATTGTTTATATCTTATATAATCTTCTATTGAATATCTAATATTAATTTTTCTCGTATGACTGTAAAATAATAATAATAAAATAATAATAATAATAATAATAATAATAATAATAATAATAAAATAATAATAATAATAATAATAATAATAATAATAATAATAATACTACTAATATGTCTGGTGGAGTGGAAGAGATGACTTTACTTCATCAGATTAAAAATTTTATTTTATGACTATTTAACTCATGCCCCAAATGGGAGTCAATGACCAATCACGTTTCAATGATTTCTGTATTACAACCAATCAGAGACGTGTTTCACGAAATAATTATCAACGTTAGGATTATCATATATTAAGCAAAGCTCCTCCTTTTAATATTCTGAACAGGTCTGACCGTTATTTTGCAGTGACTGAGCCTATAACAAATACGGCTACCAGATTGTATATAATAGTGCTTACATGTCAACATTTGTAGCAATTGATTATACCACCAAAAAAAGAAACCACTGTTTGCACTTTCTTAAATGTATACGACATCAAAAATGAATTAATATACAGATTGATGTGTTTCATTTTTCTCCACTAGAGAGCATTCTTACAATATTGCGTTTCCTTTGGCAATAAATAGTATGATCTGGTTGCAGTGATAAAACAAAAGAAGCAGTAGAAGCGTAGGCTACCTATCGTTTCTCATTAGTTTTCAAACATCACCGTTTACTTTAAATATAAAAATATTTTTAAATAACTGTAGTTAAATAATGATTTGTGAGTAAACAGCTTTATTTTATTCGTTAAATAGTCCTAACAAATGCCACTCTTGATTTCCAAATTCTCTAGATAAATTCACTCCTCACTTCGTGAGTCGTGAATTTATCGATAATTTGGAAATCACTCGTGGCATTACTTATGAAGAGTCATTCATCATTAAATGGAGACTGTCTATTAATGTGATCTATATATTCTCAACACGTCATTTACACGCCTACCGCTTAGAATCTGTGCGTCTATGTACATAAGTCTTAAACTTCTCATATATAAAATCAATATAGATTGCTACCGGCATAATATTCATAAGTAATGCCACGAGTGATTTCCAAATTATCGATAAATTCACGACTCACGAAGTGAGGAGTGAATTTATCTAGAGAATTTGGAAATCAAGAGTGGCATTTGTTAGGACTATTTAACGAATAAAATAAAGCTGTTTACTCACAAATCATTATTTAACTACAGTTATTTAAAAATATTTTTATATTTAAAGTAAACGGTGATGTTTGAAAACTAATGAGAAACGATAGGTAGCCTACGCTTCTACTGCTTCTTTTGTTTATCACTGCAACCAGATCATACTATTTATTGCCAAAGGAACGCAATATTGTAAGAATGCTCTCTAGTGGAGAAAAAATGAAACACATCAATCTGTATATTAATTCATTTTTGATGTCGTATACATTTAAGAAAGTGCAAACAGTGGTTTCTTTTTTTGGTGGTATAATCAATTGCTACAAATGTTGACATGTAAGCACTATTATATACAATCTGGTAGCCGTATTTGTTATAGGCTCAGTCACTGCAAAATAACGGTCAGACCTGTTCAGAATATTAAAAAGGAGGAGCTTTGCTTAATATATGATAATCCTAACGTTGATAATTATTTCGTGAAACACGTCTCTGATTGGTGTAATACAGAAATCATTGAAACGTGATTGGTCATTGACTCCCATTTGGGGCATGAGTTAAATAGTCAACTTAATGCTTCTCAAAACTGCACATTTTGTCATTTCCTTATAAGGTAATCAGATTTATTACATCCTGTGAATGTTTCTCCAGTGCATACTGGATCCTTGAATTAACATTTAGTGTGAATCGATGTCCCAAGTTGGTTATTAAAGCACGTTTCCGGGTTTGCATTTTTTTCTTCATTCCTTCTTTAACTTCAAAATGTCAACATATAAATTATGTTTTCAAAATGTATCGTCCAAAAAGTAGGGACAAGAAGCAAATATGAACACAAGTAGCAAGTTCCTGTAATCTTAGATCCAAAAATTATCCGGTTACGAGATATAACTTGTTTTAGCGAATTCCGAAGGATTATAGCTATTGAGGTTGTTTTGATGAAAACATTTTTGAATATTTTCGTCTTTATTTATTTTTCTATTTATTTATATCTTTATTATTTATTAATTTTTATTAATAAACTATTTATTTTTTAATAAGAAATTGGGAAGCTAATGGAAGAAGTGGAAGAGGCAGACCTAGAAAATCTTGGATAGATGGAATGACGACAATTATGGAAGCTAAAGATTTGAGGGAAGAATATGCTTTAGACAGGAACCTATGGCGACAAATCACTTTGGGCTGAAGGAAAAACACTGTATTGTGGAATATTCCTAATAAAAAGGAAATATTTTATTTTATTTATTTATTTTATATATTTTCTTTATTTATTATTCTGTCTATTTTTCTTTGAATATTTTTTTAATATTCAAATCTTCATCGATCCTTCCTAGTAGAATAAAAACATCATTGAGGTAAAAATTTATATACATATGGCCCTATACACCCCCTCGGTGGTGTAGTGATTACGTTCCCCGCTCTAATCCCGAGGGTCGCAAATTCATACCTGGCCGAGATAGATGAATTTTTATAATGGAAAAATTCAAGGAACAAATCCACAGGAAGGGACTTCGAGCCGTGGGTCCCGAGTATGAGGATATTTGGCTCTTAAAAGATCCCTAAATTAGTGAATTTGAGTAAAATTTAACCGTCCTGTCGAAGCGATGTAGCGACTACATGTCACTGACCAACGTCTGTAGGGAAGTAAACTTAACTAAATTAGGTAGGTCAAGAAACTCCCGCTAGGGGAGCATTCATGACTCCACGACGATTGCATAATGCACGTTTATACATACATACATGCGTCAACATTCTAGCAGTAGCAATGTTTCGATTTTGTCATCAAACTAATGGAGAAGAAGACTACATAACAGTGAGCTACATAATCCATAATGGAAATCAGATATAATAAGTATAGTTATATCTACGAGGGCGGATCGGAAAGTAACGCACAATAATTTTTTTCTGCCTTGGTATTGCAGCTAGAATGTTGAAATTTCACAGAGATATAGTTTGAAGTTTTCACTACAGATGGTATTTTTTTCTCAGGTGCACCTCTTGCGAGAGAAGCTTGAACTATGCAACAAAGATGGCGCGCATGCTACAGTCGTCCACCTGTGAGGAACAGAGAAGTGTTTGTTCGATTTTTGTGGGCCAAAGGGCATAAACCCAGTGAAATTCACAGGGACATGCGTGGCGTGTATGGGGATGATTGTATGGACCGTAGCAATGTCTCCAGGTGGTGCACATTCTTACAAGAGGGACGCGTGAACCTTAGTGATTCGCCACGCTCCGGCCGGCCGACAACAGCAGCAATCCCGCAGAATGTCAGAGGCATTGAGGCGGCAATTCTGAACGACCGGCGTGTGCAACTGCGAACCTTATCGCAGAAGTTCAACATTTCCTATGGTGCGGTGTACGATATTGTTCATGAAAATTTGAAATTCCGTAAAGTTAGTGCTCGCTGGGTGCCTAAGAACCTGACAGACGACCACAAGGGCCAGCGAATGATGCCAAGCTTGGACCACTTAACGCGGTACACCGCACTAGGACATGACTTTCTGGAAGGAATCGTCACAGGTGATGAGTCGTGGGCGTACCACTACACGCCCGAAACAAAGCAGGCATCAATGGAGTGGAAACATGCTGGTTCCCCAGTAAAGAAAAAATTCAAAGTGACTCAATCTGCCAGGAAAGTGCTTGTGACAGTGTTCTGGGATATGCATGGTGTTTTATTGATGGACTTTGCTGAACACGGGACCACTGTGAATGCTGCGGCCTACATTAAAACTTTGGTGAAGTTGCGTCGTGCCATTCGTGACAAACGTCACAACATTAACGTTAAACTTCTTCATGGCAATGCTCGCCCCCATGTTGCTGCTGTCGTTCGTCAGAAAATCGCCGAATTTGGTTGGGAGGTGCTCCAGCATCCACCATACAGTCCGGATCTTGCACCATCGGACTTTCATCTGTTTGGTCCCATGAAGAAATTCCTGGCCGGCAAACGCTTTGAGACAGATGTGGAAGTGAAATCAGCAGTGCGCAGTTGGCTACACTCCAACCAAACGGACTTCTACAAACAGGGCATATTGAAACTGGTAACACGATGGGAAAAATGTGTTGAGAAAGTTGGTGACTATGTCGAAAAGTAGGTAAAAGATGTAAGTTCATTTGTGATTTTTTTCCCTTTTTTACTATTAAACTTTTTAAAAAAATTATTGTGCGTTACTTTCCGATCCGCCCTCGTAGTAGAATGTGATTGGACAGGGCGTGGGAAATGAAATAGGGGCATGGAAGCCTCTTGTAGGTAAACCAAAGGGAAAGCGCCCAGTATGCAGGCCAAGAACAAGAAGTATGGATGAAATACTCACTGCCAATGAATATCCTCGATAAGCCCCAGAATATTGTAATGGAATTCTGAGTCACTCTATATATCAGTGTATGGAAATTAAAAAAACATTGTATTGTAAAGTGTCCACCGCTGTGGTCTCGAGGTAGCGTGCTGCCTTGTAACGCAGCGGGCCCGGGTTCGATTCCCGGTCGGGACAGGCTCCTGGGTGAGGTTTTTTCGGGATTTTTCCTCACCTGTAAGACAAATGTCAGGAAGCTTAGGGCCCGAAAATCATCCGGGCCATTATTATTACCTTCATAAGTATCATTATATCCTTATCATTAGCATATCGTCCTTCACCGGTGTGGAAAGCAACGGCAGCTAACCATATCTGTCATTTCCCTAGTAAAGCTGTAAAGGCCATAGCATTGCAAATTGCTATGATTGCAGTGAAAGACCTTATCCTCGGGCAGAATTACTATCGATGGATATTGTAAAGTTTTTTTTCCTGAGAATCCTTGTCAAGTAATTGTGGTGAAAATAGAAGTTTGAATATAAAAAATCTCTGTCATTGGGTTAATTCCTACATTCAACTATAATTGTCTAATGGAAAATTATGACTAATTAGAATCAGTCTATACATCAGTGTCTTGAAATAACAAAGCTGTATCATAAAATTGTTTTGCTTAATGTTTGTCATAAGCAATGCCACGAATGATTTCCAATTTATTAGAGGATTTGGATATCAAGAGTGGCATTTGTTAGGACTATGTAACGAATAAAATTAAGCTGTTTACTCAAAAGCCATTATTTATATATAGTTACCGGTATTTTAAAATGTGTATATATTTAATATAAACGGCAATGTTTGAAAACAAATCAGAAATGTGAGGTTATGTATATTCACTGCAACCTGATCATATTATTTATTGCCAGATAATATCGCAATATTGTAAGAATGTACCATAGTGGAGAAATAATGAAAAACATCGTACTGTAACCTATATTATAATCATCATTATATGTTATTAATTTATTTTTTAGTAAACAACTCAGTGAAATCAAGGAACCTGTTCATTATTTGCTATATTCAATGTATTTGTTGGAGAAAAATAGTGCTCTGAGCTGTTCAGAATATTAAAAAGCAGGAGCTTTCTTTATCACAAAAGCAGGAGCTGATAAAGCGAAATCGATGAAGAGCGAGGTGAAACACGACCGTGATATGTTGTAAAACAAAATTCATTGAAACGTGATTGGTCATTGGCTCCCATTTGGGGCATGAGTTAAATATACATGTTTGAAAACAAATGAGAAACGTTTGTTATGCTTCATTTGTTCATCATTGCAACCAGATCATATTATTTATTGCCAAAGAATACACCCTAGTGGAGAAAAAATGAAACATCAAACTATTTATCTATCTATCTATCTTCGGGTTTTTACAGCTGCTGCCGTCTTCCCGTGCCAAACCTCCAAAGCCTACGGTCTTGGGCATCTTCGATGCTTAGCCCTCTAGCTTGCATTACTGTCTTCATGTTTTCCTTCCATGTTAACCTTGGTCTTCCTCTTTTCTTCTTTCTGTTAGGATGCCATTCATATAGTTGCTTCGGCCATCGCTCATCTTCCATTCTTAAAACATGTCCTAACCACTTTAATTCCTTTTCCTCAATTCTTTCAATTATGCTTTCTTCTGCTTCCATTTTGTTTCTAATTTCCTTATTTGTGACACGTTCTAATTTAGACTTTCTGGCACTTCTTCGTAAATAATCCATTTCTAGAGCTATTAGTCTATTCTTGTAGTACTTATTGATTGTCCATACCTCACTTCCGTACATTGCAACAGATTCCACCAATGTTTTACCAATATATTTCTTTGTGTCTTTCCAAATATGCTTATCCCACCATATGGAATTTAATGATGATATTATTTTGCTACTCAATTCAATTCTATGTTTTATGTTCTCTTTGCCTATACCTTCGATGTTATCCATAATCATTCCCAAATATTTAGTTTGTTTCACTTGCTTTATTTGGATTCCATCTTCCAATACTAAGTTTTCTCTTTCATTGCTATTTATTGCCAGATATTCTGTTTTTTGTAAATTTACTGTGAGACCCCATGATTCATATGTGCTTTTCAACCTTTTTATCATGAATTCCATATCAAAATTGTCTTGCGCTAAAACCAGTTGATCATCGGCAAATTGTAATGTCAGCAAAAAATCTATTGCCTATTGGGATCCCCATACCTTTGCAGCTTTGTTTCCATTTCGTTAATATAAATTCTACATAAATATTAAATAAAATTGGTGATAGACTGCATCCTTGTTTCAATCCCTTTGAGGTGTTTATAGGATTAGACATTATATTTCCCATTTTAACATAAGCGGAGTTATCTTTATAGGTTTGTTTAATAATTTCTATTAGGTTTCTGTCAATATTGTATTTCTCCAATACTTCCCATAATTTGTTCCTCGGAATTGAGTCATAAGCTTTCTCTAAATCTATCATTGTCAAGTGGGTTTTCTTTCTCCAACTGCAGTCCGTTTTTCAATTAACTGTTGTATTGCAAAAATATTGTCAACACATGACCTTCCTGGTCTGAATCCATTTTGATCTTCTCCTAATTTGTCTTTAACATCTTTTTGTAACTTTGTTTTTAATAACTTCGTAAATATTCTATATAATGTGTTATTTATACTTAGTCCTCTGTAGTTTTTTGCGTCTCTTCTATCGCCCTTCTTGTATATTGGTACTATGTAGCTTATTTTCCATTCATCAGGAATCTTCTGTATTGCAATGCACTTATTATACAAGTCCCTCAATCTACCTATTAAATTTTTTGGGCCATATTTAATTAACTCATTTGGTATGTTTCCCGGCCCTGGTGCCTTTTTATTCTTTAGGGTTTGAATTTCTAATTCTATATCTATTGTATCAAATTCCAGGGCGTTCATTTCTATGGATGGATTTTCTGTTGTTTCCATAAACTCATTTCTAGTTTCTGATAGTAAAGCTTTGTAATGTTTTTCTGCGTCTGATTTTGCTAACAAATTTATCTTGCTGGGTCCTTGGTTGGTTTTCAGTGTTTTTAGAAATCTCCATACTTCTGATGATTGTGATCCTCCTATATAACTTTCTATTTCTTGGCATTTGCTTTTCCATAATTTGTTTTTTTCTTCTATCACTTTCCTTTTAACTTTGGCGTTTGTTCTCTTGTATTCTATCCAACTTTCTGTTGTTTTATTGCCAACCATTCTAAGTAGCATTTTTTCTTCTTTTTGGTTAATTCTTCAATATCATCATTCCACCAATCTTGGGTATTTTGTTTTTTATTTATTGTGCCTAATGCTTCTTTTGCTGCCGAATGTATTATTTCCTTTAATTGATTATATTCTTCTTCTATGTCTTCCTTGTAATCCAAATTCTCAATTTTAATCCTCAGTCTTTCTTTATATAAGTTTTTGATACTATCCTGATTAAATAAATACAGTTTAAATTTTTCTTCCTGCTTCGGTTGCATTGTTGATTCCCTTGCTTCATCATGCACTTTTTTCCCTGTAGGGAATTGGGGATGATCTGTGCTGTGAGTAGATAGTGGTCAGAACCACAATTTGCTCCTCTTTTAACCCTTGAGTCCTTAATAAATAAGGAAGTATTTTGCTTTTACAATTATGGTAGTCTATTATTGATTTCTGATTGAGACTAGGTCGTTCCCAATAAATTTATGAATATCCTTATGGTCGAAAAATGTGTTTACTATCTTTAATTTATGTTGTTTGCACATCTCTATGATTCTATTTTCCATTATCGTTGACTTCTTGTTCCCCATATTTTCCTACTGCTTCATCATTGTTTCTTTCTACCCACTTTCCCATTTAAATCTCCCATTAGTATTAATTCTTCATTACTTTGTATTTTCTCTATTTGTTCCACTAATACTGAATAGTACTTTTCTTTCTGACTCTGTGCAGCATCATCTGTTGGTGCGTAGACTGCTAGAACACCATTGTTCTTCCCATAAGCTTCATTTTAATCTTTAGGCATCTTTCATTAATATGTTCATATTCTGTTATGTTTTTACTGTATATCTTTTTTACAAACATTGATACTCCTGCTTTAGCTCTTTTTGATTTATTTACACCTGACCAAAAATGTATGTAGTTTCCTAAATATGAATTTCCCGATCCTTTCTTTTTTGTTTCCGTCACTGCTGCAATATCTATATTGTTCTGGAATAACTAACATTATAGGTTGTTAATAAATTTCTGATGTCCTATGATGTAAATTATATTTTTCTGGAACGTAAATTCCTGGGAAATAATACGTTTAAGAAAGTGCAAACAGTGGTTTATTTTTATTGTGGTATAATCAATTACTACGAATTTTTTCTATTATATCTCGCAAGCAGTATCTGTTCACATTCGTGCACTATATATACATTCTGGTAGCCGTATTTCTTAGAGAGTCAATCACTGCAAAATAATGCTCTGACCTATTCAGAATGTTAAAAAGCAGGAGCTTGATTTTAATATGATAAAATTAAACTGATAAAATCGGGGTTGTAAATCAAAATTAATTGTATAAATGGAAGTTTGAATAGAACAACCACTGCCATTGAATACTCTCTACAACCCCCTGAATTGTGTAATGTGAATGTTGAATCACTGTATATCAGTGTCTTCAAATAACAATACTTTGCTGTATATTGTAAAGTTCTTTTGATGAATCCTTGTCAATTTAGTTGTGGAAGTAGAAGTTAGAATAAAACACAACTATCTATCACTTGCCATAACTCGGTCAAGATAAAGTGTTTATGTTTATGTTACATTTGATTTGCGTGACCTTTGCCATCAAACTGTCAGAGCAATTTTCAATCTAATGGATTTATTGAATCAAGAGGCTTTTTTGATATCTCGATAGATAACAGTCAAACAAGATGTATCCCAGGTCACGTAACGGTCTTTCTATAAATGCAAAAGATTGCAAAACTAGAGGTTTTCTGCAACCTTCTAAATCTAATGTCACATTTGATATTTATTCTTTTAATTTTAGCCTGGATAAAAAGGCCTCTAAGCAAAATTTACCGAATTTTCCCATCTTAGTTTCCTAGATGTCACTATGAGGCGAAACGTTAACCCCGGGCCACTCAATGACATCTATCCGAAAACAACTCTCACTCCATGGCGCAACAGGCATAGAAGGCCCTTGACCTCATATCCACATGTGTTAATTACAGAGGTAGAAGATCATCGAGCCAATGTAGGGTTGACATATCAGTATGTAAGGTCCCCCAGCCGGTAAGCTGGTTTTCTCAATCTCTCTCTCTCTCTCTCTCTCTCTCTCTCTCTCTCTCTATATATATATATATGTGTGTGTGTGTGTGGTGTGTGTGTGTGTGTGTGTGTGTGTGTGTGTGTGTGTGTGTGTGTGTGTGTGTGTGTGTGTGTGTGTGTGTGAATAAGAAAGTTTTCTTGGGTTTTCAGCGTCTTGGATTCAAGTTCGGCCTTTGGCCACTGATTCCGACGTTTCGACATGATCCCACATGCCATTATCAAGGAATGATAAGTTCGAGTCACAGGTTTAGGTCTTATATAATTAAACAAATAGAGTTTTCGTTGTGGTCCGTTTCCGAAGACGTACACCCATCCAAGGTTTGGTTCTTATGTAGTTAAACACCTTCACTTTTCAGTGTGGTCCGTTTCCGAAGCCGTACACTATATATATATATATATATATATATATCTTCTTCTTCCGAATGCAGTATTGGGTGATGATGCCCGTTCTGCGACTACAAAAACTGATCTTTCCATCGGTTGAAGGGTCTTCCGAGGTCTCTTTTGCCTTTAGGGTTGAGGTTGTAAATCATCTTCTCTGGACGTGTTGGAACCATTTAATCTGATAATTTTGTATATGTTCAATCATTACCCTACTATTCCACTGCATCCTTATCTCATCACTTTTCATTCTATCCCTTAATGTTACTCCGGTTAGTGATCGGAGGAATCTCATTTGTGAACTATTAATGCGGGATTTATCTTTTGCTCGAAGTGTCCAGCATATATATATATATATATATATATATATATATATATATATTCAGTTTAGGAGGTTAGAGAGAGTGTGTGTGTGTGTAATGCCGTGATCATTTTCGGTGTCTGGTATGTTGAATGGATGAAGGGAAGAAAACATTTGTTAAGGATATTTTCATGAAAACAATCTCTCCTTCGAAATTCATTGAAAAGAGGCAATGCCCTCATAAGAAATCTTGACAGTTGTATTATTTTACCACAAGGGAACAGATATATTTAACAAATTTCACAGATGTAATTATAATAAGTCACGCAAAAGATTGTTGTAAACTTGATACTGTACTCAAGTAGGAGTGAAACGCCTGCGTGGAACGCACGTGCAATATGACGACATGCTGCAGGAATCTAATGTCTTGTAAGCACGTGACGTCATAAAATGCACGTGTTCCAGTAGGTACTTCGCTCTCTGAATTCGGGGCCTTAAAGGTTCCTATTTCCTTATTCGGTACTCCATTTACTCGAGACTGGTACTTGCTTCAGGGACTCGTTCAAAAGGCAGTTCCATGGCGCAAGAAGTTAGAGACACGCTCTCCGTCTCTGTTTCCTAATTTCCCATCTCGGTCACTCATTGTGGAGTTCGTGGTGGAGTTAACCTGAAACTCGAAATAAGAAATTCACTCTGCAACCACCATTTTATTTGGTCGCATAATAGGCTGTTCTGTATTCTTCTTCCCGGGAGCAGATATTTCATTTTCATGCTATACTTTGCAGCATTACTAGGGAATTATAGATGTGGTAGCTTCCCATTGCTTTCCATACCAGTGAAGGATGATGATGATGATGACCGGATTATTTTCGAGGACCATTGGGCCCTAAGCTTCCTGACATTTGCTCACCCAGGAACCTGTCTCGACCGGGAATGGAACCCGGACCCACTGCGTGATAAGGCAGCACCCTACCTCGAAACCACAGCGATGGTCATGCAAGCTATACCATATGTCCTACAATTCAATTAACCCTTAAATTGGCAATGTATCCTATAAGATACTGTCCCAATTTATTAAATATTTTTATAAAATAATGGAAAAATGAATTAGTAGATATTTAAATTCGTGTCAATTTATACAAAAATATGCAAATGGGTAATAACTTAGGGTTATGCATGATTTGTTTTTAATGCGATCCGATACTTTTGAATAAGCTGGCATCAGATATTGAGTTTTTCCAATTTAATAAAAGAAATACATATTCCATAAACAAGGAAAATTAATACTTAAATTCGACTTTCTGAGGAATTCGCTTCGTTTATGCAGTTCCTACAGGATGGAGTTTTTTCATTCTTCCTCAAATTATTATTATTATTATTATTATTATTATTATTATTATTATTATTATTATTGTTGTTGATGATGATGGACGGACTTTTTTATATTTTTAATTATTTTTTAAGTTTAGGATTAAGGACTCTCCTGGCGCTCCACTATCACCACCATCACCCATCGTATCATTGGGGCAGCCGTAACTCCGCCTTCCAGGTGCCCCATCCTCAGAAGTTGGTTACAATTATGCCAATGTTAGGAGAGAACACCATAAATGTCGAAATGACAATTTTGGGCATTGATTTTTTTTACTTTTTATAGGAGTTATAATCCCTAAAAGATTTAGCAAGCAATTTCCCTGGGTCAGTCACCTGTAGACAGGAAGCAGAAAAAATATATCCACGCACTATAGACAGGTACACAGAAGGCGGGGCTCCCTGGATCTCTATTTAGTAGTATGCCAGAGCGAAGACCAAATACAGCAAACGCAATGGGACTCCTACCAGGACCCCAAGGTGAAGATTTAAAATCCTTTACCTCGTCTAGAATCGAACCCATGTTGTCAGAGTGGAAGGTAGGAATTCTACAGACCACGCCTCGGCGACGAACGCAGTGATTGTAAAAGATTAAAATACGGAAGCCCGAAGGCAGAATATTTGCTTCTTGAAAGGATCCATTTTGTAGTGCGGTCCGCCATGTTATGATTTCTTTTGGCGCCAGTCTAGTATTTCGAGTTATCGATAAGAGAGGATAACGAGTTACATTGTTGACAGGCACGTGCAACGACCGAGACGTATGTTTACGTTATCTGGACTCGGGTTATGCTAATCATTGCAAACATTAGCCCCTACAAGTAGATACTCACCAGACCATGATATGTATACAGTCTCTGCTACAAGTTTTATTACTGCCCGAGTTTTAAAAATAAATCCTTAGCCAAAACAACATGTCGATGAAAAGTCTCAGGTGTTCAGAATGGCAGTGCCAGTCATATTATAGTTGGCAGACGAAGTGTATGAAAGGAATAGGAATTCATTAGTCAACACATCATATCACGAGGGATTGTACTATAACTTACCTTATAATTAGAAGCTAAGCGGGCGTGCCAGTTCCGAGTCTGATGAACAATCACCAATACTATTTTCACTATTGTTTTCCTCTTCACTCGAATCCATTCCTCCTAATGATGTGATGAAACTGTCCATCACATCTTCCATTAATATATCCTTTTTCCAGAATTCATCCTCCAGAGACCTAATGTGACTGACGTAGCCCTCCCAATCTGTCGGTGTGATTGAGTTCTTCGCACTTTCAGTCAATTCCTGTAGTCTTGTTAGGGACAGGTCACCAGTAACATTACTTTCTCTTTATTGCAGCCCATGCCAGTTCTATTGCATTGAGTTCGCACATATAGGGAGGCAATCGAAGAGCTATGTGTCCTTGCATTCCTATATGATAGGATTTTCTTTCTTTTTTAATTTCTTCAAGGAGTTTGGGAGCTGTCGGAACTAGCTTCTTTTTTTGATAAAAGTCCCTAATTATATCTCGAATCACTCTTCTATCAAAATCGAAACAATGAGATTTATGTTCCTCAGCCCGAGGTCTCTTTTTCCCTGGAGTAAATAATGAAATTTCACCAGCCACAACACCCTCCTTTCTTATATTGGATACACTGTGTTCTGATATACCACATTATTCAGCAACACGTTTATTTATTTATTTTTTTGGAAACTAAATATTTCAGTTCTCCTGATTTCGAATCTTCATCACACACTTTAATAACATTTTTAATTATCTACCTTGCCTCGCTGTGAATAGTTTGTCCTTTCTTACGAGACATTATTAAAACTAAAGTAAATATTTGGCACTGTAACTAAACTCAAAAAAGAAATTTAACTAGGCCTATACAAAGTACATAAAAATATAAATATGTAAAATGCGCCCGAAATAAACCACACAGATACGTGACATATAATGACTGTGCCTATTATCAGTAGGCGGGTTGGTATTTTATCGCTTGCTATGCCCTCTCTCCCTTCATCCCGCGCTTTCATTCACTTCATCGGCGAACTATACAAGTAATTTATATTTTACAGTGGCGACTCGTGGCTTAATAAGTAGAGCTCCGATTTTAGGCAAAACCATATTTTTTCCTGAATAGACAACTTAAAGTAATGATGTATTTACACGTTTCATATATTTATATGATCAAAAATGATGGTCCCTTCTTCTTCTTGTAAGCCCATGTTTCCCTTAACAGAGATTTAGGCGCTCTCCCCCTACGGGGAAGAATTTTAACCATACTAATTTAGTTACACTTGTTTTCGTATAGATGTCATTTGAGTGGTCCGTGGTCAGCGTTCCGCCTCATACTAACATCTAGGAAACCAAGGTAGTACTAGGACGGGAAAATTCGGTAATTTTTTCTTAGAGGCCTTTTCATTCAGGCTTAAGGATCTTTTACGAGCCTGAAAATCTTCACGGCTTAAAGTCCCTCCCGGAGGACTTGCTCCTTGGATTTTTCCATCCTAAAAAATCCATCGACCCCGGCCGGGTTTGAACCAGAGGCAAGGAGCATAACCACTAGTCCACCGCGGCACTATGGTCCCATAGTGCCTAAAAATGCCTAAATTGACGTTAGAACCTATTTTTGTCTAAATCCCTAAAATTCTTAAATTTTGTCACTAAATTGAATAAAAATGTATTTACCTCATTCCGAAAAACTAAAATATTTACATTTTCGTTTTCATTAAATTGAACAGTATGTTCTTGAAATACTTCTCAAAGAAAATTCTTCTTTTAAGCGAGAAGCTGTAAAATAATTAACACGCCCCGGAAGTCCTTTCAGAAAATCAGATGCATGTTAAACTCTCGCAGTCTCTGAAAACAACCCCATAATCTGTGTGTCACTAGGCAGGGTGCTGTCCATTGACCAGCTGGAAACAAAACTCTTCATTTCATTCTGTAAGAACACTTTAGTGTGTGTGTGTATGTGTGTGTGTGTGTATGTGTGTGTGTGTGTGTGTGTGTGTGTCTCATGCTGAAATTTCCAGCTTTCAAGTCGTCTTTAATCAAACGGTGGATACACGAGTTTCCTCCATGTCACATCGGTTGGAAAAATTATATTCTGTGACATTTGCAACAAACACGTGAATTGATTTTGTTTCATAATTCCCTCTAAATTACGAAGGCCTACTTAGCTTTGTGAATTTAATGTGTTTAATACATAGGCAAACTAATTTTAAATATACCAAACCAAGAATAAAGTTAATATTTAATAATTGCTAACTAATACCAGACGTGCGCTGCTACACCTAAAATAAATGATAATGTGTTTTTGCATTTATTTGAATAAGTAAAGGAAAAAATATATATAAATTTATATCGTTATTATTTTTAGATACCCCTTGCTGATTACTCGGCGTTGCCCGGGAATCTGCGCATCCCGATGTATTTGACATAAATGAGCTGAAAGACAAAATTCGTTATTTTTAGTTATCCGTAAAAGAATATCCGTCGTGCTTGCCCGGGAATCTACGTATCCCGATCTTCTTGGCATCAATGAAAGACAAAAATGGCTATTGTGCGTTATCTGTAAAAGATAAACATATGCTGTCGCGGACTTTTTTGTGCAGTTTTTTAAGATATTCAATTCTGTGTACATTAATTTTGTGTATTTGTTATGGTTTAGGCAGCGTAAGCCATTTAAGGGTGTAAAAAAGGACTTTTTCGCGTGTTTCAGTACAAAGGGTATTTTTAAGGGTGTAGGAGCTGAGTATCTCAACTCTCTTATAGCCTATGTTCATCCCGGGAATCTCCTGAACATTTTGCAAAAAAACCCCATCACAATCGGATCAACGGTATGGCCGCGCATAAAGTACAAACAAACATTCATTCATTCTATATAATATATTTTATAATATACACCGTGTCCCATTCAAACCTCCCACATTTTAATTAACCATAACTCTCAAAGTATGCGGAATTATGAAAAGAGGTTGGTATTAAAAGAAAGAGAAACTCAAAGAATTTTTGTTTTCATTGTTGCAGTTAATTCATCTGTCGCATGTTGGACAATAATGACATAAAACAAAATGGTGAGCACAATCTGTTTTCCGGTATGCAGAGACGAAGTCAATAATTACAGTGAAAAGAAATTACCGGAGAGAGTATGGAGGAAATGCACCTGATGGGAAGACCATTAAGGCATGACTTGAAAAGTTTCTGGCGACTGGAAGCGTTAAAAAAGAATCAGGAGGTGCTCGTACACGTGTTTCAGAAGAAAAGATTGAAGAAATGGTGCACATATAGGCCTAGAGGTGTTTAATGCGTGGAAATGCAAATTCTTTGAGTTTCTGTTTCGTTTAATACCGGCCTCATTTCATAATTCCGTATATTTTGTTAGTTATGATTAATTAAAATATGGAAGGTTTGAATGGGACACTCTACTATATTTGACATAATTTCATAATTTGAAAATCAGTTAATCAAAATAATAATTAATAATACATTTTTAATTGTTAAATGTGTACTAAATATAGTAAATCTGAATGTGCCTAAAATATATTTTAGAACCTATTTTGCATGTTATCAGAACTTATTTTAGGCACCTAAAATATTCTTAGAACCTAAAAATCCGAGGTCCATTAATAAGAAGTGAAAGTTAGTTGGTGTTTTTATTTAACTGCCAATGTTTAAATACTCAGGTCACTAACTAACTAACTCATTGGCACTATCGAACCCGTAGGTTCATGGCCTCGCGGACATAAACTCTCCATACATCCCTATCCTGAGCTAATGTTTTGCAATCATTCCCAGTATAATCTACTTCCCTCAAATCATAGTTAATGTTATTCTCCCACCTCATTCTTGGTCTACCAACTGGACGTTTTCTCTCAGGTTTTCCTAAAAGAAGCTTCCATGCACGTCTTTCATTCCCCATTCATGCCACATGTCCAGCCCATCGCAGTGTTCTTATTACATCTGGCTTCCTATAAAGATCATGTAGTTCACTGTTATGAAGTCTTCTCCATTCAACTGTCTGTTCATCTCTCTTTGGTCCAAAAATTTTCCTAAGTACTTTATTCTCAAATACTCGTAATCTCCTTTCCTCCCTTAAAATAAGAGCCAGTGTTTCGCATCCATATAATATAACTGGTAGAATAATAGTTTTATATATTTTCAATTTAACATTTTTAAAGGAGTTGGGACATCAAGAGTCTCTGCAATGTCACTAGCATCACAATTAAAATTTGTACCTGATAAAGTCTACAGATTATAAAAGAGGCTTGAACTTATATCACATGTGGCAAATCTGCGATATGCGACCCATGACTTTGCTTCCTTTCTGAAGGAGCTTTTCCATCTTTGTTGTAGTTTTTCTGGGGATCTCCTGCCAGATAGAATATTATCTCATATGACTTTTGATAACCTGTCATTCTTCTTCTTCTTCTTCTTCTTCCTTCCAAGTATTAGGCCAAGGCCTGTTACGATCCTATAGAAAATTTCTGGGAAATTCTTGTATAAGACTTGAAAGCATAATAATAGTCCCTTCGATTGGTTGCTGGCCAAAGGAAGGCAAGACCAGTGATGGGGCTGCCATCTTATAGCCTCGGGTCAGGCTTTTCTGGAGAAGAAAAGAGAATAAAGGAAAGAAGAAATGGAAGAAAGGAATGACTCCCTAGCCCTCGGATGCCCTAATAGCGTCGGAGCCGGAAAAAACAAGAGTTAACCAAGAGAGGTTAGATAGTAAAGTTAAAAGAGTGCAAAACACAAGTAAGTGGAAGAAATGTTTTGCTCAGCTTGGGCACCTTGTGGTCGCCATCCACATATCCCCTAGATGAGGACCCCTGAGGGACCTGTCATTCTTTGCCATGGTAATTCCATCTTGCTTCCTTCTTGATATCCATTCATTTATTCATTGAATTTCATATTGTTCCTGAATATATTAATTTCTGAATCCATCATATATTATTTTCCTAAGTGTCTTAAATTGTTCTCAATACTCTGTTTCCTCAACAGAAGGTGGTTAGTTACTGTCCAGCTGGATGATAGCTGGATAATAAGCAACCATATTCTGCTGAGGAATGGGGCTGGTCCAGCAAGGCCTACATTGTTTTATTAATTTTAACAGTTGAGGAGACGAAAAAAGTTACAATTTTATATTGTCTTAAATTGTTTTGTTTTGAAAGTTTGTTTTGGATGTTTCGAATCACAAGTGATGACAGATTGTACTATTGATTTATAAATCTCTACTTCAGTTTTTGTTATTATGTATTTATTCCTCCAAATTACATCGTTCATTGATGCTAATTTGTGGGTGAACATTCCAACACTTGGTGAATTCACATGATTGCTTTGTGATTTCTAATTGTAAACTCCCATTGCTTGTAAGTTATGTGCTCAAAAAGATAAAATTCTAGTCTGATCGATAATTTTTCTTTGAATTTGATAACTAATTCTTGAAATTTTATTGCAGGGCTACTTGGAAGTGTGGAGATCTACTCCTGATTGCCCGCTCTCTGACAAGCAGCTTGCTGATTTGTTCAACAACATTGAAGACATCTACAGGTTTAACAGGTAAACTATTTTATTAAAATTCATCGGAGAATATATTGTTTAAACAACTCACCTCATAGGATTCATGCTTCCATGATATCGCGATTTCAAACATAGTCATGTTCATCGTCAGCCATAACTCCGACTGACGAAATTCTTCGGAGAATATATTGTTTAAACAACTCACCTCATAGGATTCATGCTTCCATGATATTGCGATTTCAAACATAGTCATGTTCATCATCAGCCATAACTCCGACTGACGAAATTCTTCGGAGAACATATTGTTTAAACAACTCACCTCATAGGATTCATGCTTCCATGATATTGCGATTTCAAACATAGTCATGTTCATCGTCAGCCATAACTCCGACTGACGAAATTCTTCGGAGAATATATTGTTTAAACAACTCACCTCATAGGATTCATGCTTCCATGATATCGCGATTTCAAACATAGTCATGTTCATCGTCAGTCATAACTCCGACTGACGAAATTCTTCGGAGAATATATTGTTTAAACAACTCACCTCATAGGATTCATGCTTCCATGATATCGCGATTTAAAACATAGTCATGTTCATCGTCAGCCATAACTCCGACTGACGAAATTCTTCGGAGAATATATTGTTTAAACAACTCACCTCATAGGATTCATGCTTCCATGATATCGCGATTTCAAACATAGTCATGTTCATCGTCAGCCATAACTCCGACTGACGAAATTCTTCGGAGAATATATTGTTTAAAAAACTCACCTCATAGGATTCATGCTTCCATGATATCGCGATTTCAAACATAGTCATGTTCATCGTCAGCCATAACTCCGACTGACGAAATTCTTCGGAGAATATATTGTTTAAACAACTCACCTCATAGGATTCATGCTTCCATGATATCGCGATTTCAAACATAGTCATGTTCATCGTCAGTCATAACTCCGACTGACGAAATTCTTCGGAGAATATATTGTTTAAACAACTCACCTCATAGGATTCATGCTTCCATGATATCGCGATTTCAAACATAGTCATGTTCATCGTCAGCCATAACTCCGACTGACGAAATTCTTCGGAGAATATATTGTTTAAACAACTCACCTCATAGGATTCATGCTTCCATGATATCGCGATTTCAAATATAGTCATGTTCATCGTCAGCCATAACTCCGACTGACGAAATTCTTCGGAGAATATATTGTTTAAACAACTCACCTCATAGGATTCATGCTTCCATGATATCGCGATTTCAAACATAGTCATGTTCATCGTCAGCCATAACTCCGACTGACGAAATTCTTCGGAGAATATATTGTTTAAACAACTCACCTCATAGGATTCATGCTTCCATGATATCGCGATTTCAAACATAGTCATGTTCATCGTCAGCCATAACTCCGACTGACGAAATTCTTCGGAGAATATATTGTTTAAACAACTCACCTCATAGGATTCATGCTTCCATGATATCGCGATTTCAAACATAGTCATGTTCATCGTCAGCCATAACTCCGACTGACGAAATTCTTCGTCAGTCGGAGTTATGGCTGACAATGAATTCTTCGTCAGTCGGAGTTATGGCTGACAATGAACATGACTATGTTTGAAATCGCGATATCATGGAAGCATGAATCCTATGAGGTGAGTTGTTTAAACAATATGTTCTCCGATGAATTTTAATGATTATACCTCATAATGTTTACTTCCCAACATTAATTAAATATAAAACTATTTTATGTTCTTATTATTAATTTCATACATCTCAATGATGGATAAATCATATTTGAAGAAAAACATTAGGGAATTACAACGTATATAGAGAAAAATTTGCATTTAGATCGGTACTTGCTCAGGTAGCTCAAATGGTAGAGCACTTGGACTAGAAAACCAAGGGTCCCGGGTTCAAGTCCCGGTCTGAGCGTATAATTTTTCTCTTCAAATATAAACTATTTTATTTTTAACAGTTAAATAAAATTATACAGTACAATTCTTTTGAAAAAAGAACTCTTTTACATAGGCTTACTTTATTTTCTCTATGAAAAATTCTCATAAAAATAGTAAAGTAGGTGGCTTTGTCCATAGAATTTCTATTGATCACATTCATTTGTTTATGATTAGTTTTTTCTATATTAACCCTCTACATGCCACTAGTAAAATCTTTTGTGTTAGGCATCCGCTGACGTGATCGGCTTTGCAAGTAGTTGATGTATATCATGTGGCAGGTAATGGACAGAAGCATCAGAGCCGATGTAATCAGCTCATGGCACCTAAAGGGACTTAATGAGATATAATAAATTAACTTGTCGGTTATCAATATTTAAAACACTAACTTAAAATATTTGTCAATCTTAATACTATATCTTCATCCTTCACACTCCATGTGCATTTTCTTCCACTCTACCCACATTCCCGAGTCCAGAAATTCAAGCCAATGGAAGAAGATAAGGGTGAACAAAATATAAAATAAAACAAATCAGAAATTAAAAATAGTATAAAACAGTGAAGTGGCACTTCACCTGAATAAACACCACTTTTGGGGATTTTATAAATGGCTAGTAACTTTCCAAATGTATAATGTTATTTTATTAATTTCAGTGCATTCCTCAGAGAACTGGAGCAATGTGGACTAGATCCTGTGGCGGTTGCACAATCATTCGTTAGAAATAACAATGGGTTCTCTATCTACACACAATACTGTACCAACTATCCCAGGTAATTGCCCCCATTACACCAATATAACATTTTTTAAAAATATATTTATGTTCAGGAAATAAACATTTTTAAATTAATAGACAGAATAAAAAAAAAGGTAAACATTATTGGAAACAACATGTGCAAAGGCGAAATTAACATCATTATTATAATTTTTTTCTTGTACAAGAAGATCATAATTTTACAGTACTCTTAATGTTACATTTTTATTATTATTATTATTATTATTATTATTATTATTATTATTATTATTATTATTATTAACAACAGCTTTTATTTTATATATATATACATATATGTAATATGACATGAAAAGAAAATAAATGCCTGAGTCTGGATTTGAACCAAGTTTCTAAACTTTGTATGTTGAGTGCTCTAACCATCTGAGCTACTCAGGAATCCTAACACAAACATTTATTTTTCTTATATATATAGTATTCTCAATTTACATGAGAGGTAGCAGGATATCATTCCAACTGCCATCTAGTGGCCACTATAACAAGTAAGCACATTTAAAGAAAATACGTACTTTATAGCAGTAATGCTTATATATTTAGATGTTATAACTATATTTTTGACATGAGAAGAAAAATAAATGCTGAGTTGGAATTTTAACCCGAGTTTCTAAACTTTGTATGTTTAGTACTCTAACCATCTGTGTGTGTGTATATATATATATATATATATATATATATATATATACACAACACACACACACACTACTCAATAAAAATTACTGGAACACATGTTTTAACCAAAGCCACAAAATAAATGTTGAAAATCTATGTAAAATTAGAATAAGACATTCAAACAATATTTTCTTGTATAATATTAGCAATATGAACAAGTTATCATTTGTAATAGAAAACAAAGAGGAAATTTAAGATTTATTATTTTAGGGATCAATGTTCCCATGGTTATTTCAACACTCAATACTTAGTGTGTCCTCCGTGAACTTCAATGACTGCATCACACCTACGAGGCATACTTTGCAGAAGCTTTCTTACAGAAACTTGTGAGATTCTCTCCCATTCCTTGGTGAGTGCATTTAAAAGTTCTTCCAGGTTTATGGCACAGCAGGACACTTACGAACAGGTTTTTCCAGCTTATCCCACATATGCTCGATCAGAGAAGTCCAGACTGCATGCAAGCCAGTCCATCCCGAATTTGGCATTCTTGCAGGACATCTCTGATAGCTTGCACTGTATGACATCTAGCATTATCATGCATTAGAAGAAAATTAGTTATTATTTTAAAATACAATAGGAAGTAACATTAAGAGGGTTGTTTAATAATTAAAACATTTTGTCTGTTCATTCTTACCTCTTAGGGTCGTATGCAAATACATTACTCTCTACTCAAATTACTTCCAATCACTGGTGAGCTGAGATCGAATTAACGTCCGCCTTAACCGGTCATGCATGAATGTTGACGTTTTCGTAATATTGGCAACGAATTACCCAGAATTCTCAGCGATAAAACCACTTCCGTTATTTTCGTCTGCTATAGAGGAATGCATTTATGCTTGCATCCCGCAAATAATACCGTATACAAACACGTCTGCGACGCGCAATATTATGCCGATTCTCCTGTTCTTCCAGTTAAATTCTTTGGTAGACTCTATCAAATTCCTCTTCTCCGCATATACCGAAAATATGATCGAAGTCTTCAAGGTCCGACATCTTGGATAAGTTTCAAACTACATCGGTTACCATCGGTTCCCTTCGGGATTTTCACATAAGTTTATATCTTGAGCTACGATCTTAAGGTACCTTGTCAGGTAGCTTACAATTATTACCGCGTGAATAGATTTCTGAGTAAGAAAAGTGTGTTTGATAAAACTTTATCAGCAGAGAACGCCTTTTACTGTCTAATGCGTTCAAACATTCGACCCTTAGAGTTGTTTTTGTCAAACATATGTTTCAGAGCTTCTTAGCCCCATTGTCAGCGATTACATAGTGTCCATATCATAAGCAAAGTGTACGAATGTTGGAAGGATAATATCATTAATGTAAATGTGAGCATTCATGCGTTGTGGTATAACGACAGTCTCTGTCTGAGACTCATTAGTAATCCCAACCCAAACCACCTCCAAATCTGTCACATTCAATAATCATGTAGCTGAATCAAAATGTTTCACCAGGGACATTTCCTCCTACATTTGTTAACTTTCCAAACCAATTTCAGACAACCCATTTTAAAAACGAAATCTTGATTTGTCTGTGAATAGAACACCCTTCCATAGGCAGAGCTGTCAGTTGGCATGATTCTGTGCAAATTGCAGGCCAGGCTTCTTCGTGCTGATGTGTTAAACAAGGGGCTTTGAAGGGCTTGCATTTCTCAATCTATTTCTTACGGTCTGATCAGAAATTATGGCCCCAGTTGTTGTTTGTAAATTTTTTGTAGATCTCTGGCTGTAGATGTTCGTCTGTGCAAAGCTGATAGGACAAGAAATCTATCCTGTACCTCTATAAGTCTTCTTCTTATGGCCTTGTTTAGGCCGCCTCTTGTATCCACATGTCCCTCTATATCGTGTCCACAGCCTATGGATGACAGAAGGACTGACATCAAGAATCTTAGAGACATGGCAAAAGGAAGAGCCATCTTCAATCATTGAAACTGCTTGTGCATCTGATGTTTCATTCAGATGTCTCATTGCTCTTTATAAATAACAATTTCCTACCACAGATTATTCTTCAAACCTGTTATTATAACCCCAGCTGGATTTCTTAGGCTTAAAGGAACTTCGGGACTTGGAAAATCTGGTAGCGTGTTTATCTAGCCGAGCGGTAGTATGAGGATGTACAGTTATAGATTTGAAATAAACAAATGGAGTCTTATTTTAAACTATTTTATTACTAAAGTATAAATAATTAGAATCCCTAAGTATTCTAGCCCTAAATAACTAATCTAAGCCTATATTAAAACTACAGTACTTCCTGGGGGTTGAGAAGAGGGAGTTGTGGAATTTATAAATTTACCCTAATCTACATTGTTTAGAATTTGATTATCCCTTGAAAATATAGCATTAACACAGTCTACATTGTTTAGAATTCTACTATCCCTTGAAAAGCATGTATTAAAATAGTTAAGGTAATTGATTCTCTTTACAAAAAGTCCCTGACACATATTAAGAAAAATGGTAGCTTACTCACCCATCAACACCTCTGGTTGTCACACATCAACAGACACAAGACCCTCACTTCTCAAGTATTATATCCTCAATTTGACCTCTAGTTACCCTAACTGTACTCACTAACATTCCAATAAACTAAATGTAGGGATGTTTACAGTTAGCTAAACAAAACTTTGCCTCTGAACTATACCATGTCTAAACTCTATTTCAACAGACTTTGCTTGAATAATTAAAATAATCTATAAAACAATTACAAATCTATATAAAAGACTATGTATTCATAACACCTGTTTTAAAAAAAAAAACTCAATGAGCACTCACTTGGTTTCAGCAACTCTTGGAACATCACTAACATATTCAGATAAAAGTTAATAAAACCCAGAAAATCTTCAATCTGGTTTTAAACAATACTCAAAACATCTGACTCTCAAAAATTAAATTGTTTCAATATTTATTTTGTGGCTTTCGTTTAAACATGTGTTCCTTTAATATTTTTGAATAGTATGTGTGTATATATATATGGAAAATGATTTTTATGTATCTAGAACTATATTCCATGCATATTAATTGAAGATATATTAATTTTTCTTATAGTCGAAAAAGTCCCAATCAAATTCTTAATAATAATTTCATGTTAGCATAAAATAGCATGAAAAGCAAAATTCAAGTAGGTAATTTTATTATGTTATAGGACAGTATCTGTTCTCACAGAACTGATGAGACAAGAAGCAACTGTACGACTGTTCCGAGAGAGGCAAACAGCACTACAACATACACTGCCTCTTGGATCATATCTGCTCAAACCTGTTCAGAGGATTCTCAAGTATCATCTACTGCTTCAGGTATTCATAAAATCTGTATTGCCTGTTTTCAAAGTAATTGCACAGTGAAACTGAATAATCTTAGAATCAATAATTGTAGAAAGTAAAATGGTTTGTTTCGGATTATGTACTAAAAAATGGAACGTCACGATAGACTCAATGTATCTGATAAAATATGGTTCAAGATTTAGGGTTGCATGCAAATACATTAGTCTCTACTCAAATTACTTCCAACACTGGTGAGCTGACTCACCGTGAGCAAGTGCAAAGATCGAATTAGCTACCCACTAACTGGTCATGCATGAAAGTCGTCGTTTTCATAATATTGGCAAGAAATTACCCAGAATTCTCAGCGATAAAACCACTTCCGTTATTCTCATCTGCTAGAGGAATGCATTTACGCTTGTGTCCCGCAAATAATACCATATACAACGACGTCTGCATCGTGCAATATTACGCCGATTCTCCTGTTCTTCCAGTTGAATTCTTTGGTAGACTCTATGAAATTCCTCTTCTCCGCGTATACCGAAAACATGATCGAAGTCTTCAAGGTCCAACATCTTGGATAAAGCAGCAAGGTTTCAAACTACATCGGTTCCCTTCGGGATTCTCTTGATTCGTTTCTCTCTTAAGTTACCTCGTCAGGTAGCTTACAAATTTCAACAATTATTATCGCATGTACAGATTTCTGAGTAAGCAAAATCGTATTAGGATACAACTTTCTGAGCAGAAAACGCCTTTTACGGTCTAATGCATTCATAGATTCGACCCTTAATGGTACCATCAAGATAGATCACACTTCATTTAATGTTACTACCCATTTCCATCTGTCACCTGCGAGATGATTTTCATAGAGCTTTGTTGCATGTGTTTCTCAGTTAAGCATTGACCATGTGCTTTGTGTCACCTTTGTAAATTTAAATTTTCATGTATGGTGCATCCGACAGTTTGCAGTGATATTCTCTTTGTCTTACAAATGTTTCTTTGAATTGGATAATTTTCCCTCAGAACTTCAGAACTAACTTGCTGATTAGGGGATTCTATGTCACTACTTAAATTCAAATAAAAAAAAGGAAAAACACAGAATTCATTTTTGCAGTATTTGATTTTTTTTAAATACATTGAAAACACTTAGAAAATTTTCAAGCATAATACTGTAGGTAATCTTGAATTATATAAATAATAATGCAACAATAAATCTATAAACAACAATAATATCATTATACAAATGAAACAATTCAAATACCATAATAATTATTTAGCACATCTTATTGTTTCCTCAAATAACGCATGTTGGATTCGGGAACTGCAAATTCTCTTTCTGCTGCACGATTACCAAAATGTTCCATGAATTAAATTATTTTGAGTCTGTTGTATCTTACCTCAATAATGTTGATTTGTTCTTGAATATGTTTCGATTAGCTTCTAATCATCCTCAGCATCTAGGACAGACAGTCAATATTAATTATATTTGAAGAGAAAAATTTTTCTCTTCAAATATAATTTATCCTTCAGTGAGAAGTGTTAAATTAATAATAAAAACATCAATAGAAGCCCTACTGGCTTTATAAAGTAGTATTAAATTCCCAATTAATGTCTTCTTAACTAAGAGACCACCATATGCAAAGATAGAAGCAACTGTTTCAAAGCATTTGGCGCAAGGGAATTACAATGTATAAAGAGAAAAATTTGCGTCTATATCGCAACTTACCTCAGTAGCTCAGTTGGTAGAGCATTTGCCCCGGAAAGCCAAAGGTCTCGGGTTCGAGTCTCGGTCTAGGCAAAAATTTTTCTCTTCAAATATAAATCGCAAAGTTTGAATTGAGAATATAATTGTTTTCAGAACATAGTGAAGCATTATGTATATGAAGCAGAGGGCTACAAAGACATTGTGGATGCGTTGTCAGCAATGACAGGCATTGCCCATCATATCAACAACATGAAGAGGAGACATGAACATGCAGTGCGAGTCCAGGAGATTCAGTCCCTGCTGTACGGCTGGGAGGGTGAGGACCTTACGACATTCGGAGAACTCTGTGCAGAGGGAGCTTTTCGAATGTATGGAGCCAAGGCTATGCGTCATGCTTTTCTCTTTGATCGAATGTTGCTGATAACCAAGAAGAAGGAAGAAGGGATTCTTGGCTATAAAACTCATATCATGGTGAGTTCAATATTTTTTTTATTTATAGTCACTTTAATATCTGAGGTCATATTGAACCTAGAATATATATATATATATATAAATTACGTGTCACGTTGTTTGTCCGCAATGGAATCCTAAACTACTAAACCGATTTTAATAAAATTTTGCACACTGTGTGCAGTTTGATCCAACTTGAGACTTAGGGTAGTTTATAACTGAATTTATAGTCACATTATTTTTTTATTGCAAATTATTTGTTTATTATTTAACAAAGAGTTATAATTATCTGTGAGTTCCATACGATTCTAACAGATGGCGGTGTAATTATCTGTGAGTTCCATACGATTCTAACAGATGGCGGAGTAATGTAGTTTGCTAAGGTAATTGGTTTATTATTTAACAAAGAGAGATCCAGATGGCTGTGCTTTTTGTTACAATTGCAAATTTCAATTGAATTACAAATATTGATTATTTCATAATTTAAGTGTGTTCAATGTTTATTTTATTTTCAATATTATTAATTTCATGTGTAAGTATTAGTTTTAAGTAATCTGGCTGAAAGACAGTAACTTAATTAAAATTTTTAATGTATACCTTAGCCACAGCAACACGTCGCCGGGACTTCTAGTATATATATATATATATATATATATATATATCTTAAGATTTAAAGAAGCTTCTCTATTTACAACTTTGAAGGTTATTAGTTTAATTTAACTTAAAATCTTTCCTGTGAAAGTTAAGTTAAGCTTTAATAAATACTAATAACTAGTGCTCTTAAAATATATATACACATAAATTATTTTATCATCTTATTCACAAACTTGTTTATTGGAAGACATATAACTTGATTTGTTTAAAATTATTATTTTTAAAATTTAAAATAAATTCTTTACTGTGTAAAAGTAAAGTAAAGTGATCCCACAACAGACCCGGAGGCCCTTGGGGTAGTAGGAGGTTAAGGTTCCCACTTTTTCTAGACAATCGGCACTTTATGTCAGCCGGGTTGTCAGCCCTGCGTGACGGCCGCCTTTACCCCCAGAACAAGCGTCTGGTACTCATTTCCGTTAGAGGCTGAGTCGACCCCAGGGCCATAGTGCCGCCAGAGGGTTTGGGTCAATTTAAAAATCCTGACCCCAACGGGACTTGAACCCTCGACCCTCCGGCTTGTAAGCTCAGTGCCTTAACCACTACGCTACGGCGTGCCCCCTCTTTACTGTGTATATACTTAAATTATTATTTTTGTTTATTGGGTAAAATTTCTAATAAAACAATCTTTTTGTTATCTTTTCTTCTTCTTCTTCTTCTTCTTCTTCTTCTTCTTCTTCTTCTTCTTCTTCTTCTTCTCCTTCTTTGTCTAATCCCACATCCCCATTCCAGAGGTCAAGTTGGACAAAAGTCTCCAACTATCTAGAAAATTCCATATGTTCTCTTCTACACTTTTCATCCATTAAACTACTATTTTCAGGACATTCTTCTTAACTTGTTCTATCTGTCTATATCTTGGCCAATCTCTTGTTCTTTCTTCCTAAACTAAATCTAAATTCCAGTGCTTTGTATCAGCATCCTATAATGTGTAATAACATAGTTATGCCCCGAATTTATGTTAAAATACAACAAAGAAAATAAGACACAATATTGATTGTTTAATATTAAAAACTTTTTTGTCTGGTTCTATCTTACCTCTTAGAGTTGTTTTTGTTGAACATATTTTTCAGGGATTCTTATCCCTGAAACATATGTTCGACAAAAATCACTATACGAGGTGAGAATGAACAGACAAAATGTTTTAATTATATGTTTGTATGGCCAATTTTATTTCTATTGTCCCTTATTTTCCTTTCTTCTCCACCTAACTTCAAAAATGTCTCCTATCTTTTCATGTTCTATCTTTTCTTGTCCTTATGGACCTTAATTCCTCGCCACTTATCTGTCATATTTGAATGAAAAATTAAAAATGTATAATTATAGGATATCAGTTAAATAATATGAAATGAATAATTACATATTTATATTGGTAATATCTTAAATGTGTATCCAGGGTTGTATTTTTCATATACTCGTATTTCCTGAAGAAATTCACTGATTTGATTTTAATGATATTATAAAGTGGTTATTTTAATAAAATGGTTCCTGGTAATGAAATTTCAATCGAGTTTTTGCTTAATGTTTTAGTGCTCAAACTTGATGTTGATTGAGAGTGTTCCCGGAGAACCACTGAGCTTCCATGTCATTCCGTTTGACAATCCCAGACTGCAGTACACTTTACAGGTAAAATATACTACATTTCTAAATACATTTATTCTAATTAATAGGAGTTGGAATATTCACGACTCATCTCATATTTGTAGATTTCTTGAAGATCAAGCTTTCGATGCATTACTCACATTATCAATTCTTTCCAATTATTGAATCTGCGGTTCGTGCTTTTGTAGGTTGATTTATGATCCCTCTGTTGCTTGATCGATGAAATTCCAAATCAAATTTTTTTTTCTTCCATGGGAATTTCAAAATTCATTGCTTTATTCTTTTTTTTTTGGAAATGCTTTACAATATGTGACGCAAAAAATGTTTCTAAGTTCCAATCCTATACCATGTGAATGTGCCAACAAACGCGAAGCAGTTTACACTATGGAATCACGGGATGGAGCCAACATGTATATGATATTTAACGAACCTAAAAGCTAACCTAATGCAATTTAAGTACTCTAATCTGTGTAAGACCAACTTAAAAACTAACCAAAGGCAATTTAAGCACTTTAACCTGTGAAAGAATGCAACGCCCAAAAATAAGTAGTAAGTTCTGAAATTCTGAAGTATATGTTTTTAGTTAATTGATACATACTCTATGTTGGCTGCACTGGAACATATCTTTGTTGTTGCATAGAATATTCATCAACATCAATGTATCTGCCACATTTTCATGCTTTGTATGTAGTTAAATATCATAGAAAAATATATTGAAATAATAGTTACAAAAAAAAATGTAAAAAATTGTAAATGGTGGGAAATGATTTGAACAATTAAACCCTAAGAATATAATTTGACAGGAGTTTATGAAGGAATTAATAAAGTCACTCTTCTTATTTTTTCAATAAGGTCTACCAACCCTTTTTATATAAAAAAATCCAATCTTTTTTTACAGGTCTTTCTTAGGTTCTCCTTTAGAATTTTCATTATCTTATTTCTTGATAATTTATGTTCTGTATATTTCATGGTGTGACAAGCCTAGCCAATTGCTGGATTGATATTCACATGTGTCAATTAAAGAGGTAAACAATCAGCCAGCCAAATTAGGAGTCACATTGCTTAGCATTTCAGATACTCCAGCTGTCAAAATTCATTTTAATGGTCCTACACTAGCCAAAATTTCACAATAACTTGTTAAGAATTTTGATTACAATTTTTTTAATGCGCATCCAGATTAAGTGACATGTGGATTAGTGAGATTTTACTGTGTTATCCTATGTTCATCAAGTTTGTATCCATGGTTACAGACTAAAAGGAAGAATAGGCATATGTGAACTGCATATTCTGGTAAATTACCAAATCTAGCCTGCAATTATTAAATATGAGGATAATTTAATAGAAGCATATTGTTTCACATTAACCATAACATAATTACTACAGAAGGGCAAGTTGGTGTACATAAGTTTGGTTTAATAATACTAGAAGAGGAAGAACCCTCCATGGTATCTTTATCGTGGTGGAGTGGCTTATGTGCTTAAATGATCCTGAGAGCTATGCCGGCGGTAGCATTGCTGCTGATAGGGTTACCTATGCCGGACTGGTCGAAGGTGATAAGCCAGACGAAAAAAGTACCTTGGTCGAAAGAGTGACGATCTTTCACCGTAAAAATACAACCGTCAAGAAATGCGGACATGGGTTCAACTGGGGTAAAATGGAGAGCTTAAGTCCCCGCGGCCATGAACCTACGGGTTTGATAGTGCCAGTGAGTAAGTAAGTAATCCTATGTTCATTTTATTTATAATTTTAGGCACGCAATTTGGAACAGAAACGTGAATGGACATTGCAGTTGAAACGAGTAATCCTGGAAAATTACAATGCCGTTATACCATCTCATGCACGGCAGCTTGTTATGGAACTGGGGCAGAACCGCACAGATGGTGAGTTTTTTTGGAATTACAATAAACATGAGTGTCAGTGTGTTCCAATAACACTCAATGCACTTTCTTAAGGCTTTGGATTCTTCACAGTTGATAGACGACATTTATATATTTGAGTTTGTATTTTTTGTCCCGTGCCGTAGCCGAGCGGTTAAGGTAGGAAGCCTTGGCGCAGAGAGAGCTAAGGGACTTGCGCTGGTACGAGTCTCCTTGAGGGAAGAAATTTTCTCATGGTATTTCGGCCAGTATGGGACCGGTGCCCACCTAGCATCGTGAGGCAATTGGGTAGCTACAATAAGTAGCGGTTCCAGGTTGAGGAACCAGCTATAATGGCTGGGGGACTCGACATGCTAACCACATGTCATCCCTACACTGGCTGTTGATCATCTACCTCTGTGATTGATACATGTGGATGTGAAGGGCCAGCAGCTGGCTGGTAAAAGGGCAACCGCTGAAAAGTGGAAAGACCCTCAATCGAATCGGAGTTTGTATTTTTTAACATTCTTACCTCATATGTTTATTTTGTTGGACGATCGTTTCAAAGCTATTGCCTCATTACCAAGTTCTTTGGAACACAGATCCAGGGCCGACAACTTGAAGAAAAGAAAAAACCAGTTTGTGACAAGCTGAAGATGGAGCAATAGCTTTGAAATGATCGTCCAACAAAATAAATATATGAGGTAAGAATGTTAAAAAATACAAACTCAAATATTAAATTAAACCTCATAATATAACTTCCTAATGATTTAAAAAAAAATACATTTATATAGTCAATATGATTGCTACCATCACACCAACTGACAAATTGGTATTGCACTGATGTACAGAATCAGAGATCCAGGGTTGAAGCCCTGGTTTGAGCATTAATTTTTCTTTCTTAACCCTCTGCATGCCACTGGTAAAATCTCTTGTGTCAGAGATTTAAATTGCATCTGCCGACGTGGTTGGCTTTGCAAGTAAAAAAAATTTTCTCTTCAAATATAATTCCTCATAATGTTTACTTTCCAATTAATTAAAAATATTTTGAGTCTGTTTATCTTACCTCAATATTAATGTTGAATTGTTCTTGAACATGTTTCGATTAGCTTCTAATCATCCTGAGCATCTTGGCCAGATTAAATTAGAATTCTATCCAGGATTGGAAAATGCTAATTTAAATAAAAAACATTGAAGATAACTTAGAAATTTAGTATTTGCATCTAGCTGAAGATGGACAACAATCCAAAAGGCCTCCAAAGATTTTTAAAATTTTAGTTGAGGAAGACTAGTTTCTCAAGTACATTTGTGTTGCCATCTGCTGGCCAACATTAGCTGGCTTTGGCTCTTCGGAGTGTCACAGATTTATATATTTGTTTATTAACATTTGAATGAGAAAGTTATTTGTGATATTTTATTTGGTAATTCAGATGAAATAATGGCTGATAAAACAACTCCTAAACGACAGCACTCCGCACCTGAGTACCTGGAGAAACGGAAACAAGAGCGAGATAGGAGGAAATCTGAAACAGGCTTGAGGTATCGACTTCGGCGGAGTAGGAAGTCAGATGTTGGCACTTCAGGAGGACCAGATGTAAGTGCTCTTGTATACAGTTTGTAGAAAGTGACACTATGAAATATTAAAACATAACGTAATATAACAACGTATATAAGAGAAAAATTTGCATTTAGATCGGAACTTGCTTAGATAGCTCAGTCGGTAGATAATTGGCCTGGAAAGCCAAAGGTCCTGGGTTCGAGCCCTGGTCTGAGCATATAATTTTTCTCTTCAAATATGATTTATCCATCATTGAGATATATGAAATTATGAATAAAAACATCGAAAGAAGCCGTACTGGCATTATAATGTAATATAAAAATTCCCAAATAAATGTCTTCTTAATAAAAAAGCCACCATTTGCAAAGGTAGAAACGAAGGTTTCATAGCATATGGTGTGCAGGAATTAACAACATATATAAGAGAAAAATTTGCATCTAGATCGGAACTCGCTCAGGTAGCTCAGTTGGTAGATTATTGGCCCGAAAAGCTAAAGGTCCTGGGTTCAAGCCCCGGTCTGAGCATATAATTTTTCTCTTCAAACATAATTAAAATATAAAATTAGTATTGTTTATTTTTTATTTCACTCACCTCATACTTCATAACTCCTAGCATACCCAGGGTTTCGTCACATCCTTTGTGACATTCTCAATGCTGTGTCACGTTCACAACTGACGTCCGGCTGCCTTCTATCCTGCAGACTGACCTCCACGCCATCTGATGGCTGACTGACAAACTTCCAAATCAGTCCTCTCTCCTTATAACCGGGTATTTCAAAATTCATAGTTGTATTTTCATTCTTGCATATGCAAATTTTTTCCCAAATTGTGAGTTCCTTCGGTTTTTCCAATTGTTTACTCAAACAAATTTTGAAATACCCGGTTATAAGGAGAGAGGACTGATTTGGAAGTTCGTCGGTCATCCATCAGATGGCGCGGAGGTCAGTCTGCAGGATAGAAGGCAGCCGGATGTCAGTTGTAAACGTGACACAGCATTGAGAATGTCACAAAGGATGTGACGAAACCCTGGGTATGCTAGGAGTTATGAAGTATGAGGTGAGTGAAATAAAAAATAAACAATATTAAAAAACCTCATAGTGTTATTTCCTATCCACATAACTTAATAAAATTAGTACCTGATAAAACAATCATCCTCAACTAAAATAAAGTTCTGTTATAAAACATTGTCAGGTAGTTAAAATATATAAGTATTAATGTTGTTCAAAGTTAAAATTGGGAAACACATTATGAGGTTCTTAATTAATAAATTAATGAGTCATTTTATTGGTAGTCATAATGGCGATTGAAAATGAATGACAAGATCATTTGAAAACTATAGTTACCGTGTTTGAAAAACATGAAATATGAGGTAAGATGTTAAAATGACTCATTAATTTATTAATGTTGTTGTATAGGTTGTAAAATGGGTTTAGGTCGGCGGGTGTGTTCCAACCTGAACACATTGGAAAATGTTGTATAACTTATGCAACGTCAGTACCAGTTGAAATGCAGAAGATTAAATATTGTTTTGAAAGGTCTTCATATTTTAACTACTTGACAAACTTTCATAACAGAACTTTATTTTAGTTGAGGACGACTGATTTATCAGGTACTAATTTTATATTTTAATATTTCATTACATAACCTTAACGAGCCCTCAGGGGTCCTCATCTAGGGGATATGTGGATGGCGATCACAAGGTGCCCAAGCTGTGCAAAACATTTCTTCCACTTACTTGTGTTTTGCACTCTTTTAACTTTACTATCTAACCTCTCTTGGTTAACTCTTGTTTTTTCGACCCCGACGCTATTAGGGCATCCGAGGGCTAGGGAGTCTTTCCTTTCTTCCATTTCTTCTTTCCTTTATTTTCTTTCCTTCTCCAGAAAAGCCTGACCAGAGGCTATAAGATGGTAGCCCATCACTGGTCTTGCCTTCCTTTGGCCAGCAACCAATCGAAGGGACTATTATTATGCTTTCAAGTCTTATACGAGAATTTCCCATATGGGAAAATTTTCTATAGGATCGTAACAGGCCTTGGCCTAATACTTGGAAGGAAGAAGAAGAAGAAGAAGAACCTCAACGATGCTTTAAAATTAATTTTAGAAGAATGAGATAATCTCATAAGGTATATTATCCCACTGGCTTATTAATATTATCCTCCATTGTTGCACCCATATTTACCATTTAATTTTAAGAAAATTAGCTTCTCCGAAAAACAATGGCTTATAACTCGCGATCTATTGAATAGTTTGTTCTCTCAGCTTTCCAACGGTATATATAACATGTCACGCCATCTATTGAAAAAATTAAGAAACACTAAGAAGAAGCTACAGCTGCTTAGTCCGGCTCACAGCCGTCTATGTAAAAATGGGCTTCACTTAATCAGCCGGCTAGGAGCCGTCTGTGTAAGCCAATGGGTTAAGGCAATTCAGTGATTATTATGTAAATAAATAAATATCCTCAATTCATGCCCAACTCAGAGTCGGGTCGAGGGATTAGATGAGATGAGCCCCTATATATAGAAGTTTGTGAATGACAAGGGTGCCGGGTGACCACGCCTGACGCACAATCAGAGGGGCAGATGAATGAAATGAAACGAAATGGATGAGATGAGATGAGTATGGAGAAATGGTGGAATGAAATTGTGGTAGTGGAAAACGGGAGGAACCCCGAGAAAAACCTGCCCAAGCTCTGTTTCGTCCACCACGAAACCCACATGGAGTGACGGAGACTCGATCTTGGGACCCCAGCGGTGAGAGCCGAGCGTCTAACCGCTTGCGCCACGGAGCCATGATTATAATGTAATGGCACAAATATGGAAGGCGTATCTCTGACAAAATTTGTTGCTCCCATTATGTTTGTGGTTACTATGTTCCCTGTGATTTCAAATTCAAACCTGGCAGGGGCCAATGGATTTTTAGGGGATATAAGAATTCTGATTATGTCTTTTTTCAATAGGGAAGTATAGCCATGGGTTCTGTGTTACAGATTTATGGCATATGAAAAACACAAAAAAGATCTCTGAGCAAAATTTGTCATTTCGTGAATTTAAAAATATGGGAATTTGAAAATTGATCACTGCTTTGCCACAACCTGTATGTATTTAGATTTATTTTATTTGAGTTTAACTGTTATTCCAGACATCACCAGTATTACAGAGAAGAGGTCGCAGGGCATCCAGTAGCAGTCGTGATCGTAGTGAAACTAGAGAAGATAGATCTACTTCGCCACATTCAAAAATCAAAGTAAGCATCCAGTTAGAAAGCGTTATGTATATATAATTCCTCTATATGTGTGTTTGTCACTGAACTCCACCTAAATGGCTAGATCGATTTTGATTAAATTTTTTGTGTGTGTCTGATTGGGCCCCTCGATGCTTTAGATTCACAATTGGACTCTATAAAACCATTAGGTGTAGGAGTTCACCTGAAGTAAAAATTTAAAAAATCACTCTAGTGTTCACATTTTACGATGTTTCACAATGATATTCAGTATCCATAGTAATTCTGCCCAAAGGCAGGTCCTTCACTGCAATCATAGCATTTTCATGCTATGCTTGCAGCTTTACTAGGGAATTGTAGGTGTGGTAGCTTCCTGTTGCTTTCCACACAGTGAAGGATGATGATGATGATGATGATGATAAGGATGATCATGATGATGATGGCCATATGATTTTGGGGACTGTTTGGGCCTTAAAGTTTTCCTGACATTTGTCTTACAGGTGAGGGAAAATCCCGATAAAAACCTCACCCAGAAAAACTGCCCCGACCGGGGATTGAACCCAGGCCTGCTGTGTGACAAGGCAGCATGCTACCTCGAGACCACAGTGGTGGACTATATTCAGTATATCGTATTAAAATAAACTGAGTTAGGTATTATCAAAAATAAGCAAAATCCAACAATCAGAAGTGGAGGTTTACCTGAAATCTGAAATTAAAAACTGACTAGCAACCGCCATGTTTAGTTCGTCTCAGCATGTATCTTACAAATTAATTAACCTTCAATATTTCATTTATTTAGACGTAGCAACACATGCCGGGTATTAGCTAGTGTGTGTGTGTGTACATATATATTTCATAGGTGTTGCTCTCCCTGTGCATTATCAAGAGCATGTTGTTAATTGTATCAGTTTGGTGGTCTGCTTCTGTATTGTGTTTTGTTCATCTGAATTTCCAGTACAAAATACCATATCTACTATCTTCTAGTCTCGTATACCTCTTCCAGGGGTCGAATGTTGAACAAAAGCCATTACTCACTCAAACATTCCATGTCTCCTCTTCCATCATTTTCATCCATTCAAGTCCTCTTTTCTCAATATTATTCTTAACTTGATCTTACCATCTATATCTGAGTCAACCTGTTAGTCTTTTCCCTACTAGTCTACATTCCAGTAATAAATTTTAATTGAGTCAGTACATCTTACCCCACATTTTGTTAGAATTCTTGAGAATATGTTTCACTATCTCTGGATTCTATCATCAGCTTTTTCTGACTGTTGAATTATCGGTTAATGATCCTGGATGTTTGCTTTCTCTTCTCTCTTTAGATAGACCTATGAACTTCCATATCAAATCTTTTTCCCAGAAATTTCAATATTATTTCTTTTGAAATATTAAATTACATTCCATTGATAAATAAGTTTGGTATGTATTATTCTTACCTCATATGGTTGTTTCTATTAGACATATGTTTAAAGACACGTTTGCCCCATCTTCAGTTGGCGCAGACTGATTTTTCCCAATCGGCCCTGGATCTTGACTCCTGCTCCCACTTTCTGTGGTTCAAAGAACTTGCTAAATAGATTTCTCTCCCCGGGAATTTCAAAATTCCTTGTTCTTCTGAATTATGAATTTTGAAATTCCCGGGGAGAGGAACCTAATTAACAAATTCTTTGGATCACAGAAAGAGCGAGCAGGAGTGGAGATCCAGGGCTGACAACTTGGGAAAAATCAGTCTGTACCAACTGAAGGTGGGACAAACATGCCTTGAAACATGAGTCTAAGAAACAACCGTATGAGGTAAGATTAATACAGACTAAACTTATTTATTAAGTAAAACCTCATAATATCCATCATTAAGATGCATGAAATGAATAATAAAAACATTGAAAATCTCATAATTTTACTTCTTATTAGTTGAATGCAGGCTTTCACGGCCGGTAATCATAATGTTGAGTGATTCTGCATTATATGGCCGTGGTCCATTACTGATGTTCCTACCAGATGTTTCTCCCTCAAGGGCATCTTCAGTGGCGAGTACATCTAGGTGTGATAAAATCAAACGTTTCCTACCTCTCCTCATATAAAGCTTCTAAGTAGATCGCAATTTTGAGACCATAACGGTCTCATCTTCAGTACAATCTTGGTGACTGATGTTATGTTGATCGGAAGAAACACTTCTTCTTCCCTCTGTTGGTGAACCGATGAACCTCTGGATCAGGTCAGGATTTGCAGGAATTTCGAAATTCATAAGTGTTCCTTTGTTTTTCTGAATGTGGATTTTTTCCCAAATCGTGAGTTCCTTTTGTTTATCTATTTGTTTAATTAGAATGGCTTTTGATTTAATTAAATGTTTTTCGGACCAAGCATGAGCAGCTACTGCTGACTTTTCTACTTCTCCATTTTTGACATTTGACATTATAAAAGTCAGCAGTAGTTGCTCATGCTTGGTCCGAAAAACATTTAATTGAATCAAAAGCCATTCTAATTAAACAAATAGATAAGCAAAAGGAAATCATGGTTTGGGGAAAAAATCCACATTCAGAAAAACAAAGGAAAACTTATGAACTTCGAAATTCCTGCATATACTGACCTGATCCAGAAGTTCATCGGTCCACTAACAGAGGGAAGAAGAGGTGTTTCTTCTGACGACATAACATCAGTCGCCAAGATTGTACTGAAGATGAGACCGTTATAGTCTCGAAATCGCAATCTTCTTAGAAGATTTATATGAGGAGAGGTAGGAAACATTTGTTTTTATCATAAATTAAACCTCATAGTGATTAATTCTTGTAAAAGTAAAACTAGTGTGTTTCCTGGTCAGAGGCTTGACTGTGAAGATGCCCTCCGCAGTTGAGGGAGAAACGTATGGTAGGAACACCAGTAATGGACCACAGCCACATAACCCGGAATCACTCAGCATTATCTTCTTATTGTATTTTCAAGCTTATCTTGGTGTTCTTCCAGTATTCATACTTTTTATGTAACCATACTATCTTATTCTACTATCCTCCATTTCATCTTGTATTTTTTCAGTTTCAAAATTTTTCTTACTGTAGTGTTCTGTATTCTATCCTTCTAGTTTTTTTCTTTAAGTATGCTTCTTAAAAATTCCATCTCTGTTCCTTGGATTCAACTTAAATCCTCTTTATTATTGTCTATGTTTCATCACCATAAATTAAAATATGTTTTACATATCTTTTTTTATAATTCAATGATATATCCACTCCACGACAGACCATTTAATTAAATGGTAGCATTTGGTACTATGAATCCTTCTGCTTGTTTATTTTTGAATTTTGCTTCTTTATTAATACTATGGCATTTGTTAAGTAATAGCAATAGCAACACTGCTATAACATCACAAAAAATGATTAAGGTTATTTTTGGCAATTATAGTCTTTTGCCAAGTTAACTATACATTAATACAATAAATTTAGGAATTTTTTACATTATGAGGTTCTCTTAATAAGAATCAAATGAATCGTGAATTCTTCTTACCTTATACATCTATGTTTTTTAACACAGAACTGCAGTATTGGGAAACACATCATTCCCATCTTCAGCTGTTTTCACGACTGTCAATTTTTTATTATGCCAGTAATTTTCTAAACTGCCATCTGGTGTACTTTTGAATAACTTTGTTATCAAACTTGATTCATCTGGAACCTCGAAGTTCATGGTTCTAGTATGGTTTTTTTTAATGTATATGAGGGGCTAAGTGCCAGAGGGAGATATTCCACACATATTTGAATCTGAGAAAAAGAGAGTTTTATTAGATTTGTTGTTTTTAAAAGAAATGTTATAGTGAGGAATACATTTTTTCAGTTCAATACTTCATTCACATTTTATATTATCTCAGTAAATACAACAAAGTGTAATATTTATCATTTCTTATTGTTCATTACAATGAATTGTATTATATAATTAAATTAATATTAAGAAGCTAAAGCTGTTACTATGATTGGAATAAGTATATTAAAGTACACTACTAAATTATTGTAATCAAATGGTAAAGAGAAAAATTTATGCCTGAACCGGGAATCGAACCCCGAACCTTCAGCTTTCCGTGCTGATGCTCTAACCATTGAGCTAATCCAGGCTTCCTTCCCATCCAAGCATAAATCCTTCCTTTACCTTACTGTCTTGGTCCCACATTCAAATGCTATGAATCATCATTCACAAATACACAATGAATGGCTTCTACCTGAAGAAGACATGAAGGGACTCCACATAGCTATAGCATTATTTATTAAATTAATATTAAGAAGCTAAAGCTGTTACTATGATTGGATAATATTAATTTAATAAATAATGCTATAGCTATGTGGAGTCCCTTCATGTCTTCTTCAGGTAGAAGCCATTCATTGTGTATTTGTGAATGATGATTCATAGCATTTGTATTATATAATATTTATATATTATTCAAAATCGTGAAACATAAACACCTGAACTATGCAATTTCTTCAGCCAGTTTTTCAGATTGAGCACTGCTTGATGTTCTTAAATCATAAAAAAGTATGGTAAACAGCTGGAATGTACATTCTGATGGTCTGTAGATCTCATAGTTTCAGCAGAGTAATGTTCCTACCCTCTGGATACAGTAATGGTAGCTCAGCCATCACTCTAGCTGTAAAGGAAAATTCTGCAACTTCTTGCCTATGATTTTTTTATTTTCTTCCAGACACCTTCTTAAAGAACTCAACTGTCTCCCAGTCTTCCAGATCTGAGAAAGAATCTTTGAAGAATAATGCTGTAGATCCTTTTGTTACTTTCAAAGTGGAAACTTTCCTAATATGAAAGTGTTGGTTGGTTGGTATCTAATGTCGAGCACTTGATAATGAAATCATTCGCTCTCTTGCACTCCAATATTTAGCAGAAAGGCTGGTCTCTTCTACAAAAGCTGGACAACGGAGGAGATGGTTTCTTTCCATATCTTCATTTAAATTGCAAAAAGGGCATTTAGGTGAATCTGTTATGCCAATTCTGTGTAGGTGTTTATTCAAGCAGTCATGTCCCGTTAGCAGTCTGAATGTTGCTACTGCAGATTTTCTTTGTAATGTAGTAATGTCATAAGCTTGTAGATTTTCCCATTCCTTTCCAGATGTTTTGGTGGTGTATTCTTCTCTAAGTTTATTTATGAAAGTGTGAAAGTGTTTGAAATCATCATTGGATTTACTTTTACTGATTTTTTAATTTAGAAACTGGTAGTTTTTAAAATCTTCCTTCTTCATTTCAATGACTGAATATATTTTTAATCCGAGATTTCCTGACCAGTTCATATCACTGATCTGGCATATAAATATACTTGTGTGTCTTATCTTCTTCTCCACAACCCCAAAATCTCTGTCACTGGGTAGAAAGGTATGTCCTGGTACCAAAAAAATAATGAATCTTATACATACCCATGGACATAAGGGCGTAATACAAGTTAAAGATAATATTATTCTTGTTTTGCCGTGAGCAGGAATCAGAGAACAAAATCAGCCTCCGTTTATGAAGTGTATTAACTGGATCTTTCAGTACATTGTATAAGCAAGATGCCACTTCAGATGATCCTCTAGAAGCTGTTATTTTCTGGCCACGTACACATAAACACATTGTCTGTGTTACATATATGTAAAGATATTATTTTTTCCCAAACTGTTAATTCCAAAGGTTTAGATAGAAGTTTCAAAAGTTTTGCTTCTTTTTCAATTCTATGATTCTCTAATAAACTATGTGCTGCTATAGCTGATTTTTCAATTTCACCATTTTTTATGTTTCTAAATTTTTTTTCTTTTTTTTTATTACAAAGTTCTTCACCAGATGGGGCAGTTTAGAAAATTACCGGCGTATAAAAAAATTGATAGTCGTGAAAACAGCTGAAGATGGGAATGATGTAATTCCCGATACTGCAGTTCTGTGTTAAAAAACATGTATGAGGTAAGAAGAATTCACAATTCATTTGATTCGTATTAACTACATATTGCCAAATCCTTGGAAGATAAAGCACTCCATCTGCAGCATCATTTCTGGTTATCTCTCTCATCTGATCGATCTTGAACGTTCTGGATATCAACTCATGATTAAAACTGAATGCCTGTTAGAAGTCCTTTAATCTTTGTGAATAAGTGATAGTGACAAGGGCTCATGTGTGGTGAATTTGGTGGATTTTCAAGTACTTCCCAATTCCATCTTCTACACAAATTCAACTGAACATCTTTTTAGAGTAGTATTACTTATTAAATGTGATAAGCAGTGAATGTAATCACAAAATATTGCTGATTCAAGACTTTCAATATTACACATTTTTATAACAAAGGCTGCTCAACAATACACAGTAAATTATATTTGAAGAGAAAAATTTTCGCCTAGATCGAGACTTGAACCCGGGACCTTTGGCTTGCCAGGCCAAATGCTCTACCAGCTGAGCTACCAAGGCGAGTTGCGATCTAGATGCAAATTTTTCTCTTATATACGTTGTAATTCCCTCTCACCAAATGCTTTTGAAACCATTGCTTCTATCTTTGCAAATGGCGGCTTCTTAGTTAAGAAGACATTTTTTGGGAATTTAACACTACTTTATGAAGCTAGTAAGGCTTCTAATGATGTTTTTATTATTGATTTAACATTTCTCACTGAAAGATAAATTATTTTTGAAGAGAAAAATTTATCTTTCAGTGAGAAATGTTAAATCAATAATAAAAATATACAGTAAAACCTGTCTATGAAGGAACATGACGGTTCCTTAAATATATTTTCGTCTTGGCAGTTTTCCTTCTTATAAAGGATTCCCAAATTACAAGCAAATTATTTAGAGTACTACTGTATCTGCACCACAAATATAGTGAATAAAAAGCAAAAAAAGAGATTACTCAAACTTTTAGTTAATTTAACTTCCTCCATAGCTGTAGTAAAGTAGTCACAGCACAGGCAAGTATGTGGTTCTCAACATCTTGCAGGTCCATCAAAGCAGGAAGTCGCACGAAGCAGCAAATTCTTGGAGATCATTCACATTCAACAATGCTTGTTTGTAGCTAAATATATTCAGCTCTCGTGGGGCATTTTCTTTTTCTTCTTCGGAAATTTGAGTTCCTTCACATTTTTAGGACTCCCCTCTCATTTCATTTAAATAATAGACGGCTTGTTCTATGTTTTGTGTTGTTGCCAAATCATTATCGAAATTGATAACATCTTCAATCTCAATTGCAGGTTCCAATCTTTAATTAGGTCGGCAATGACTTACATTTTTCCTTCACCTCATCATGTTCAGTGAATGTTTCTTGACAAGGAAATCCTGCTTTTAAAAAACACTTTTTCACAGTCTCTGGGATAACTTTATCCATAGCTTGATGAATCCACTTCACTGCATCGAAAACGTTAATCTGCTTGATGATTTCTGATGCATTTTAACAAGTATCTTAGCGACTAACGACTGTAACAACAAAAATTTCCTGTAATGTGATTTAAGGGTGTAAATGACACCTTGGTCCATAGGTTGGGTGATGGATGTTGTGTGAGTAGGGGAAAATAGCAACTTTACATTGGTCAATTCAAGTTTTGGATGGCAAGTGACATTGTCTAAAAGCAGAATAACATTCCGATTTTCATTCTTCATTTTCATACTGAAACTCTTTAGCCATTCTTCCATGATAGAGCCAATCATCCAGGCCTTCTTGTTATTTCTCCAAGTCACTGGTAGAGAGCTGCGGTTCAAATTTCTAATTATCCCTTGGACATGCAGACTTTCCAAATACAACTGATTTTTCAAATTTGCCTACCATATTAGCACAAATAAAGTGTTAAACGTTCCTTGGACATTTTCCCTCCAATGTATTTGTCACCATGCACAGCTAAGGTATAATTAGGCAAAACTCTGAAGAAAATACTTGTCTCATCCCCATTGTAAATGTTTCTAGGTTCATATCCCTCAACCAAAGCCTGTACTTTGTTCTTCCGTACTGACACTGTCAGCACATCACCGTCATTGGCTTTTGAAAACTATGTATAATGGGTTTTAAAGCTTTTTTAGCCAACCATTAAATGCTTTAAAATTTCCGTTTCCTAAAGATTTTGCAACTTTTAATGCCTGTTCCTGAATGATCAGTCCTGAAATGGGCATTCCCTTCACATGGATGCCAACAAACCACTCACATACAGCACAGTTTATGGCTTGATTTTCAGAAATGTTTCCTAATCTTTTGCATCACCCGATTTTTCATCTTACTGAGGTAAAAATTGGTTGGTTGGTATCTAATGTCGAGCACTTGATAATGAAATCATTCGCTCTCTTGCACTCCAATATTTAGCAGAAAGGCTGGTCTCTTCTACAAAAGCTGGACAACGGAGGAGATGGTTTCTTTCCATATCTTCATTTAAATTGCAAAAAGGGCATTTAGGTGAATCTGTTATACCAATTCTGTGTAGGTGTTTATTCAAGCAGTCATGTCCCGTTAGCAGTCTGAATGTTGCTACTGCAGATTTTCTTTGTAATGTAGTAATGTCATAAGCTTGTAGATTTTCCCATTCCTTTCCAGATGTTTTGGTGGTGTATTCTTCTCTAAGTTTATTGATGTATTTATTTGAGATAATTCTTTTGATAGAGTGAAAGGAAACTGGAGCAGAAGTTGGGTTTGAAACAATTTTGCTACCCTTCTTGGCTAGAAAATCGGCTGAGGTAAAAATTAACTATTGGTATTTTAAAAACCATTCCGTTTCTGCATTATGAAGATTTCTGGCTTATACAGGACGATTTTACATATAAAATCATACCGTTCTGGAGATTTTTTTCCGTCTCTACAGGTTTCCTTCTTATAAAGGTTCCCTTCTTATAGAGGTTCTGGCTAAGGCGGGTTTTACTGTACTACAAGATTGCAATGATCAACTATAGGATCGCTGATTTACAATAGTGTTGCTATACTAAATAATACTTCATGAATAAACAAACTCTTTGACTTGAATTTTGTTAATTATCCCTACAGTTATACATTATGCCAGTCATGAGATAAGGGTTAGATATGCTCTGCATAATTTGAGTATATATTCTTATTTATAAGATAAAATGAACATTTTCCAATGTGTATTTGATTTATTAGCTCATAGTATTGATAAAATTTTATTTGTTTGCAGGATCGCTTTGGCAGCTGGAGGCGGAAGTCTGAACCAGGCTGTTATGCTGCAGGCTTCTCAGGAAACAAGAAATCGCCGAAACTCACAATCATACCATTTACAAAATCACAAGATATAAAGTCTGAAAATAGTAACAATGCAAAAGAGGACATTCATTCAAGAGAAAGAAGTGCTAGCTTAGGAATTGATACTGGGTGCAGGGAAATTTCTGATCTCCGACAAAACACTCGCAGGGAAACCCCTGACGATAGCATTGACAGTGAATGTGGTGGCAAGTCAACAAGAGAAAGTGAAATAAAATGTGATGATGAAGCAGAAGGTTTGAAAGAGAACGAAGAAGAAACTCATACGCTTGAAGAAATTGTAAGTCAGCTGTTGATGCAGAACCGAGAATTCCAGAAGATCTTGAAGAAACAGCAGAGGCAAGTAAGCCTGCGGAGTCGTCTGACAAGTTTCAACAATGGAACCGCTACAGGAGTTGGCAACAAAGACGAGACAACAGACACTGAAAATGATGATGAGGAGGGTGTGTATGAAACTCTAAGTATGGCTACTCCTGTTCCACAGGCATCTAGGCCAGTTCCTGCCTCTGGACAGAGCTACCGTCAGCACAGACATGCACACATGAGGGCATTACGTAATGAACAGAAATCCATAGCAGCTAAGTTACAGCAGTACGATTCTAATCAAATTGATCCTGAATATGTAACATTAATGTGCCATAATGATAGTGTAAATGCGTCTAAAGATTATTCTTCCAGTATTAAGGAAAGTGTGAAAGTGAGTGAAGCAGATCCTCTAAGAGGATATTCGGAAAGTACATATCTAACTAGTGCTAGTGATATCATGAGTAAACACGGTTGGCTGCATTGTAAATTCCTAACAGAGAACAAGAACAATGATGTAGAAGGTGATCAAAATGGTGAGAAAGTTAAAAGAGGTGACAGTTTTGGAAATTATGACAATCTTCAACATATATGGGAGAATGTTAAAAAACAGCAAGAAGAAATTCGGCATTTAGCTGAAACTGTCGAAGGTGAAAAGGAGGTAGTCACTGAAGAAGCACAAAATCTTAGGAGAACTCGATCATTTTCTTGTCGCGGAGGAGAAGGTGAAGACATTAGGCGACAAAGAAGATTTCTCCCTCCTTCGGCGTCGCAAGCATCTTTGGATGGTACAAACATTCCTACCTTACCTGCCGTGTGGTTGAAACAGCAAGGAGAACATCTGGCCACCCCTAACAAGAAATCAGGTTCACTTCCACGTAGCTTCCAACTGAATCATGAAATTCATACATCTCGTGACTCGAGTCCTAAGGGTAATTCTTATAGATCTCGACTATTTTCTCGTGATGGACGTTCATGTCCAGATAGACCATTTACAATAGCATCTGATAAACCTCCGGAAATAAATTTTGAAGATATTGAACGGTACATAGAAGAAAGCGATACATGTCATGTGAGAAATAGGTTTCCAATAAACGCAGGAGACACTACGGAAGATGAAAGTATGACAGATTACACTGCTACACCTAACACAAGCTTAAATGAATTGAATGTACATCCCGAATATAAAATTTATAGACCAAGTGTTTCCAAAGCCACCTTAAAACATGTAATTTCCAGCGTCAGTAATAAACTAGCAGGGATTAGAATGAGTTCAGAGACTTTAGAATCAAATGATGGTGAAGTGGAACAAGAGAGAATACTGCAGAGGGAAAGGCGAGCGAGCAAGCTTGTTTATGCATTAGCCAGGCAATATAGTAAGACGTTAAAACAACGAATAAAGAATATCATGGGTGAAGATTCTAATGAGGAATATTACGATACAGTTCAACAACGGACTCCATCTCCTGTACAAACCCCTAGCACTCCTGTACTTCCTATTTACAAGCAAGGAAGCTCCAGTCTTGGAGCGCGTATTGCACACTGTTCTTCTGAATATGCAAACCCACGCCAGTTATATCCGAATATTGCAACACCTGCAGAAACTTCAAATAAAGATATACGACCCGATTCAGTTCTTTCACTATCATCAAATTTCACAGCATCTTCTAGCGAAGGTGATAAGACTTCTGGGTTTGGTGGAAGTGTTGATACGACTATTCCATTTTGTGCTTCAGTCAGTACTCTTGCTCCAAATCCTTGCTCCTATGAAGCTATGCGAGAAAAAGTTGACGAAGTTCATTTGAGCGATGGATCAGCTGATAGCTATTACGAACGTTCCTTTGAAGCCATTGAATCATTCCTGGAAAATGATATGTTTAGAGACTCTGCAGTATTCAGTGATCACGAAGATTTATCTGATATTCCTTCAGCTTTTGGAGATTCCAGTAAATATAATGGAAATGACAGTAAGGTACCACCACCCCGGCCTCCTAAAACTCATAAAATTCCACCACCAGTTCCAGCAAAGCCAGATGTTCTTAAGAATAAGAGTGGATCCCAGGGATCGGGGAATAAACCTAGTATATTTGATAAAGTTAAGAGCTTAGAAGAGAAGTGTCGATATCAGAAAGATGATCATTTAGTTAGAGGACTTGAAAGCATAAGTAAATCAATCCGGGATCGTCGGAGAGAATTAGAATTGTGGAAGTCTAGTGCCAATTCATCGCGTGATGACGAATGCGACACGAGTTCCCAGCATTCCACAGCCTCGACAGTCATCGAAGTGAGTCCTTGTAAAGATTCTTTGGAAACTCCAGATGATTCTGAAGATAGTGGTACTCCAAGAGGGTGGGTTAAACATGTCATAGGAAAATTACAAGGTAGCCCTAATGAAGGAGTTCATAAAAAAGATCAGTGTCAGTAACTAAGATTATGATTCCATATTTTAAATAGTGTAAATATATTATTTCATTTTTTTAAGTCTTAGAATAATGTCTCAGTTTTTTAAACTGTTAATAATTAGAATTCTTAATTTGTGAGTCAGACGTATTGTTTATATGTGATGTATTATAGTTTCCAATTTGTGTTGCTACGTTGTTTTTTGTTTATACATTAAATTGTTTCTAAAAGAAAAGATAATAATTATGCTGCCTAAGGTGCAAAAAAGTGTAAATGTTAAAAGAAAATGGAGGCAGATGTGAAATTACAATAAAAACAGGGTATGTAACAACTCAATAAGGCTGGAAAAATGCAGGTAGTGAAACACTTATATATAGGATGACTGCAACTTTAATATTTACCAGGAAAGTCTCGTAGTATACATTTTTAAGGCTAGAATTTTATTCACTAAAAGTTATAATAGCAACTCATATAACATGTATTATTCAACTGTTTGTATGTGAAACCAATCAAAAGACAATCAGAAGTCTTACTTCTCATTATACTATGTTGCAATCTTAACTTTTAGCAAACACAAATCCTAGCCCTGTTATAAGCATCTATTCTAGTAACAATGCCATTCTAGGATGGATATAATTTTTCTATAGTAACAATTCTATAACAATAATAACATAATATGTTCATATTATTCATTTTTAAACATCTTAATGATGGACAAATTATATTTGAAAACAAAAATATATGCCTAGACTGGGGTTTGAACCTGGGACCTTTGAATCTATGTCAATGCTCTATCTAAGTGAGCTACCTAGGCCTCCAATCTAAACGACCTTTGACTCCCTATGTCAATGCTCTATCCAAGTGAACTACCTAGGCCTCCAATCTTAATGCTAATTTTCTTTCTTAAATAAAAACTAAGATATTACTCGGATGGGGAAGGCTAATTAAATTTTACTCAAAGCCACTAACTTAGGCTTGAGGTTCTTTTATGAGTCTGAAAATCTTCAGACTAGGTACCTATACTTAGTCCTTCCTGGAAGACTTGTCCCTTGGAGTTTGACATCTAAAAATCCATCGAAACCGCCTGGGTTTGAACCTATAACCTTCAGGACTGGAGTCAAGAAACATAACCACTGGATCACTTAGCCCATTGGATATGAAAGGGCCAACAAATATTGTTTTACTTTTTTTTATGCTTGAAAAGGTTTTATATGCCATAAATCTATGGCATGGGATCCAGTAGCTTTAGTTCACTTCTTGAGGATCTCTTATTCAGGAGTTTTACGGCCCTCAAAAATCCATTGACCCTGCGTTAGAATCCATGAACCTTGGTATTAGGAGCAAGCAATGATAACCACTAGTCCTCCAATAGTGACTCATGTCAGTGGGTTAAAGTCACCTTAGTACATAGTATTAAAAAAAAACTACCAGGGCATTTGAGTAAATATGGTATTAGTAAGATTTAAATTAAAATTCTTTGTACTTCACCTTGTCCACCGTTGTGGTCTCGAGGTAGCTTGCTGCCTTGTCACGCAGCGGGCCCGGGTTCGATCCTCGGTCGGGGCAGTTTTTCTGGGTGAGGTTTTTATCTGGGTTTTTCCTCACCTGTAAGACAAATGTCAGGAAAACTTTAAGGCCCCAAATGGTCCCCGAAATCATATGGCCATCATCATCATCATCCTTATCATTATCATCATCATCCTTCACCTGTGTGGAAAGTAACGGGAAGCTACCACACCTACAATTCCCTAGTAAAGCTGCAAGTAATGTATGAAAACGTCTATGATTGTAGTGAAGGACCTGCCTTCGGGCAGAATTACTAGTTTTCTAATTAAACCAGTTTTAAAACCTAGGGGATCTCATCTTCAGTTATTTCACGACCGATGTTCTGTCGTCCAGGAGAACTGCTTCTTACTCCATATGTGGTGGACCTCCAAATCAAATCAGAGTCCCCAGAAATTTCAAAATTCATTAGTTTTTCATTAGGAAAAATTCATAGGGAATTTGATTTGGAGATTTATCAGTTTAGCAACAGATCAAGTAAGAAGCAGGTCTCCTGGATGATAGAACATCAGTCGTAAAATTACTAAAGATGAAATCGCCTAGGTTTTTATACCGGTTTAATTAGAAGACTGGATATGAGGTGAGGTATAAAGAATTTTAATTTAAATCTTAAATTAAACCGTCCCGCGCCGTAGCCGAGCGGTTAAGGTAGGAAGCCTTGGCGCAGAGCTACGGGACTTGCGCTGGTTCGAGTCTCCATGGGGGAAGAAATTTTCTCATGGTATTTCGGCCAGTATGGGACCAGTGCCCACCCAGCATCGTGAGGCAATTGGGTAGCTACAATGAGTAGCGGCTCCAGGTTGAGGAATCAGCTATAACGGCTGGGGGACTCGACATGCTAACCACATGTCACCCCTACACTGGCTGTTGATCATCTTCCTCTGTGATTGACACATGTGGATGTGAAGGGCCAGCAGCCGGCTGGTAAAAGGGCAACCGCTGAAAAGTGGAAAGACCCTCAATCGGAATCGGAAAATTAAACCTCATTGTGATTTTTCCTATAATAGTTCAATGTACTGGTAATTAAGAAATATTTACGTATAATTTTATCACTCACCTCATATTTTTCTTCTTATTAGATTAGTTTTGGCACTTTGTTCAGTGCCATCGTCAGTTCTTCCATGAGCGTTGCTTTGTCGTCCTGAAGAATTGTCTTTTGTTCCCTCTATTAGTAGACTAAAAAACCTCGAAATGAAGTCATTTTCTGCGGGAATTTCAAAGTTCATTAATTTCTCCTTTTCGTTCTTTTTTAATATAGATATTTTTCCAAACAGTCAGTTCTTTGGTTTTTCTATTTGTACAGGGTGCGGCAGAAACAATGACCCATTTAAAACATGTTACTTTGGCATGAAGAAATACAACTACACATTATTAGTGTACATTGTTTGAAAGAACCATTAATTACACATGTCACTTTTTGTAAATTATGTCCTTTAGGTGTCCACCATTGTTGGCGATGCAATCTTTTGCACAAACACGCACATTCTCCATAACCTTACGAAGAGTGTCACTTGTTATGTCCTTGATTTCAGCGTGAATGTTGTTTTTCAAGTCTTCAAGAGTTGTTGGCTTGTTAGTATACACTTTGGAGTTTAGGAATCCTCACAGAAAAAAATCACAAGTCGATAAATCGGGCAAACGGGGTAGCCAGTTGACATTGCCAAAGCGGGAAAGAAGATGCCTTGGAAACATTCTGCGTAAGGCTTATTGTTTGTTGCTTTGAACTGCTGGATCCATCTCGTAATCGACTTTCGAGACAGAACTTGATCATTCCGACCAATGTTAAAATGTTTTCAGAACAAACGCTGTGTCCGTAGGACATGGTCATCACATTTGAAAAAGTTTCTATTGCAAACGGGGCACGCCGTAGCGTAGTGGTTAAGGCACTGAGCTACAAGCCGGAGGGTCGAGGGTTCAAGTCCCGTTGGGGTCAGGATTTTTAAAATTGACCCAAACCCTCTGGTGGCACCATGGCCCTGGGGTCGACTCAGCCTCTAACGGAAATGAGTACCAGACGCTTGTTCTGGGCGTAAAGGCGGCCGTCACGCAGGGCTGACAACCCGGCTGACGTAAAGTGCCGATTGTCTAGAAAAAGTGGGAGCCTTAACTTCCTACTACCCCAAGGGCCTCCGGGCCTGTTGTGGGATCACTTTACTTCTATTGCAAATGCACGGTGTTCGTTTGACCAACGCTCCATACTGACTGGCAATGCTTTAAACTGTACTATGCATTGGTACCAATATCAACTCTCTAGGAAGCTGTGGCCAATAATGGCGAGCAATTTAAAATGAGTAATTGTTTCTGCTGCACCCAGTATAATTAAGAAACATATTTGTATCACAATCTTTTAAATCTTCTCCTTACACTAAAATTAGCAGCATTCATTGTAAAAGGTATGGTTGTTTTATATATCAGTGTTTCACTTTTTAAAAGTGATAGTGGAAATGAAAGTCTGCTTTATGACAATAAATATTTAAACTGAGTACACCATTGTAAGATTGTAACTGGTACAATAAAAAAAGTTGCCTCCATAACTGTCGTAGTGTTAGTTAAAACTTGTATTTTACGATCCCGGAAACTAGTTTTCCATGTATATATGTTGTTACATGCTCTGTGGAAGTTAGATTAAAATACATAACTTTTCTTGTACTCCTATATTGGAGTGCAAGAGAGCGAATGATTTCATTATCAAGTGCTCGACATTAGATACCAACCAACCACTTTTCAAACTATTGTTAGAACTAATATCAAAACAAAATAGTGAAATATTTCATAATTCATTTTAACAAAATTTATGCAGTATACTAGTCGTGTTTTATAGACAAATATGTAGCAATAAAAGACAGTTAGGTGTTACATATTTTTGGATAAAATGTGGCAGATACATTTATTTGTAGGCATCATAATTTCCATGCACTGTTTAAGTTTATTTAAACTATTTATAAGCTAAAAGAGGTATAATTTTTTTTAATGAAATATGTTTTATTTATTGTTTATAAAAGTATTAAATAATTTTCTGCATTTAAACTGTGTAAGATCTATTAAAAGTAATTTATTTTATAATATCTAAACCATCAACATTGTTATCCTCTTATCGTGTCCTCCTTAAGGGAGGTTGATTCCAAATGTGCCTACATACATTGATATTTCCATGCTTTTCTTCTTTTTAATTCTTCCCAATCATATATCATCTAAACAGCAAATATAATTACTGTAAATAACATTACAGGAAATATATATTTTTTTTTAATTTGTCATCATTGATTGAATTTCTCCTTGTAGGGAAAAATAGTCCTAAGAATTTTTTAAATATAGAATGTAAATGTATTTCTCTCTTAATATTTTTGTAAATGCTCTTTAATTTGAAGAAAATATCAAAAAACCCACATAAATTACACTGGTCGACAAAAATGAATTTTTTTTCTGTCACAAGAATAAAAATATGCAATTTTAGAAGTATTTTTCATCCTGAATTTAAATATCAATTTAGTTTTTTCCTATCAGGCAAGAGTTTTCTGTGATATTCATTTACATTTTTTATAATTTTTAATAAAATCCATCTAACTCTAACTCATTCTGACTTACTTAGAAAGTGGTAGATAGTGATTTTCAGGCATATTTGCATCTCTCTTCTTGGCCCAACAGTAGTCAGCCAGCATATTAGAATTCCACTTGCCTTGGTACCTTTTTTCCAATGTGGAAATTTGCTGATGAAAACGCTCATCGTGCTCGTCAGAGACAGCCCTTAAATAGAGCTTGAATAAAATCGCTACATATAAGGTAAATGTTCCTATGACAGGTCAAAGAGAATGCTAAAATCAATTTTAAAAAAGTAGCTGTCACAAAAAACTGTGCCTGATGGAAAAATTCTGACTACATATCTTAATTCAGTATGAAAAAATGCACTTGATTCACTAATCAGATTTCTTGTGAAGAAAACCTTGTCAATCAGTGTAATGACATAACAAAGAATATATCATAGTGTTATCATTTTTGACAACATGGATAGTCAACATCATCTTCATAAACTTCAATATGCAATGTGCCGTCACCTAACAGATCAGTGTTGATAAAGCAGAGAGAAAATCAGTGTTCTCCATTATTGAATAAACAAGTATATAAATTAAGGTAGAATATTTTTATTATATTATTTTTGGTCTGGACATCTTACCTCAATATTAATGTTGATTTGTTCTTGGACATGTTTCAAAACAATTCTGTTTTATCGTCAGCTTTCCCAGACTGGTTTTATTTATGTTGCACCACCTGGATGTCGATGTCAGCTCCATCCTGTGGTTGACCAAAGAACCTTCAAACAAGGTCACCCTCCATCGGAATATCAAAATTCATAACTCTGTTTCTGTTCTTCTGAATATAAATTTTTTCCCAAATAGTCAGCTCTTTTGTATTTTCTAACTGTTTTAATAATTTAGTGTCTGAATTTATATTATGTTTTTCAGACCAAACATGAGCAGCAACTGCAGATTTTTCAATTTCTCCATTTTTAATATTTCTTATCTGTTCTTTGGTTCTAATTTTTAGGTTTCTTTTTGTTTTTCCTATATATATCTTTTCACAACCCATGCATCCAATTTGATATATTCCTGACTTTTTATTTTTATCAGTTTTTTCATTTTTGTTGGTTTTTATTAGTTTATTTAAACTGTAGTTATTTTTTGGTGCTAATTTAATATTAAACTTCTCAAATATATTTTGAAATTTATTATGTACCCAGGGGTGATATGTGAATTTCCTATATTTTTTCATAGGTGGTTCTTCTTTTTCAAGATTACTTCTGTTTATCATTTTTTGTTTTTTGAAACATGTCCAAGAACAAATCAACATTAATATTGAGGTAAGATGTCCAGACCAAAAATAATATAATTAAAGTAACCTCAAAATATAACTTCCTAAAATTAAATATTAGAATATTTTTTTATCACTCACCTCATATTGTTCTTCTTATTTGATTATAAACTAGTTTCCGAACATAATTTCTGTTCCATCTTCAGTATCGTCACGACCGTTGTTCTGTCATCTCGAAGAGCTGTCCTTCTCTCCTTCCATTGGCTGACTGAAAAACCTCGAAACCGTCATTCTCACCGGGAATTTCAAAGTTCATTAATTTCTTCTTTTCGCTCTTTTGAATGTAGATCTTTTCCCAAACAGTAAGTTCTTTTGGTTTTTCTATTTGTTTTAATAATTTAGCTTCTTTCTCGATAAGATGTTTTTCAGACCATGCATGGGCAGCCACTGCAGATTTTTCTACTTCCCCTTTCTTGACATTCCTGAGATGTTCTTTCACTCTAGTTTTCAAATTTCTCTTAGTTTTTCCTATGTAGAATTTCTCACATTCTTCACATTTAATTTGATAAATCCCTGATTTGTTTTCTTCTTTAATTTTCTCATTCTTATTAGGTCTAATCAGTCTACTGATGCTGTAGTCATTTTTGGGTGCTAACCTTATGTTATATAAATTATTAAATTAATATTAAGAAGCTAAAGCTGTAACTATGATTGAAATAAGTAAATTAATGTTAATGTACATATTTAATACACAAGTGATCTTCTTGGTGATAAAATATTAAAATAAACAGTCAATATACCCAATTCACCAATTAATGATTAAATGGTCAACATGTTTCTACAGCTAAGCTGTCATCCTCAAGAACAGATATTGACTCAATATCTTATCTTGAGAATGACAGCTTAGCTTTAGAAACATGTTGACCATTTAATCATTAATTGGTGAATTGGGCATATTGACTGTTTATTTTAATGTACACTTCTTCTTTCTTCTTCTTCTTCCTTCCAAGTATTAGGCCAAGGCCCGTTACGATCCTATAGAAAATTTTCCCTCCAGCGTTTCATAGGACGGCCCAGTGATTTCTACGAAATTCTTGTATAAGACTTGAAAGCATAATAATAGTCCCTTCGATTGGTTGCTGGCCAAAGGAAGGCAAGACCAGTGATGAGGCTGCCATCTTATAGTCTCTGGTCAGGCTTTTAATGTACACAACTAAATTATTGTAATCAATGATAAAGGAGAAAAATGTTTAAAAATTAAATTAGTGTTTTTATTACCTCACCTCATATCCTTTTTCTTCATACTGCAGTTTCAGAGCTTATCTCCATCATTAGTAGCCTCTGGTCGACCGGTGTTATGTTGTTTCTTAGCGGTTTTCTTCTTCCTTCCCAGAAAAGAAAACCGCCAAGAAATGACATAACACCGGTCGACCAGAGACTACTGATGATGGAGATAAGCTCCGAAACTGCAGTCTGAAAGAAAAAGGATATGAGGTGAGGTAATAAAAACATTAATTTAATTCTTAAATTAAACCTCATAGTGCTTTTTCCCTGTGAAAGTTAAATAATATAGAAAAATTTCTGCCTGAACTGGGAATTGAACCCTCAACCTTCAGCTTTCCGTGCTGATGCACTGACCACTGAGCTAATTCATGCTTCATTCCCATCCTTCATGTCTTCTAAATGTAGAAGCCATTCATTTTGTATTTGTGAATGATGATTCATTGCATTTGATTGTGGGACCAAGAGAGTAAGGTAAAGGGAGGATTTAAGCTTTGATCGGAATGAAGCCTGTATTAGCTCAGTGGTCAGAGCATCAGCACAGAAAGTTGAAGGTTTGGGGTTCGATTCCCGATTCAGGCAAACATTTTTCTCTTTACCATTGATTAAAATAAATTAATTAATTATCAAGGCAAACAGAACTGCACAGACAGTGTGAAATTATATTGGGAAGCCCAAAGTAAAAAACTTAAATTCTAAATGTCTCTCATTTTAAATTAAAAGATAAAAGATAAAGTGATCCCATTACAGAATTTTAATCAGAATTTTTACATTTTTTTAAGATTAAAATACTTCAATAGAAGCTGCCTGATGATACTGTGATAGCACTGCCTTCAAACGTAAGAGAATTGTATAAATGGAAAGAAAATGTGACGGTTGTATCAGGTCTTGAATAGTGTAATGGACAGCACACTGATACATAGAGTCAGAGGTCTGGGTTTGATTCCTGGTTTAAGCATTAATTTCTCTTTAAAAAAAATAGAATTGTACAGACTGGAGTATATTAAATTAATGAAAAGAGTTTACTTTATCTTACCTTATATATTTTCAAAGACCTATAGAACAACAGTGTGTATGCGTCAGAGTTTATAGAGGCAGCGATAACCCACCGTCAAACGACATATCAATTATTATCGTTGTTTCGATTATTGTCTTTCTTTTTATGTGTTTAGACACTTTTAAATGTCCATCCATCCATAGTAATTCTGCCCGAGGGCAGGTCTTTCACTGCAGTCATAGCATTTCTATGCTATGCTTTGCAGCTTTACTAGGGAATTGTAGGTGTGGTAGCTTCCCGTTGCTTTCCACACCGGTGAAGGATGATGATGATGACCATGTGATTTCGGGGACTGTTTGGGCCTTAACGTTTTCCTGACATTTGTCTTACAGGTGATAAAAACCCTGATAAGAACCTCACCCAGAAAAACTGCCCCGACCGGGGATCAAACCCGGGCCCACTGTGTGACAAGGCAGCACACTACCTCCAGACCACAGCGGTGGACCTTTTAAATGTAATGAACCTAAAAGCTAACTAACTAACTCATACTTAACCTAATTCAATTACTCTAACCTAGGGTGGATCCCATGAAACGCCCTTTTTTAACTCCTTAATAATCACAACCATCGATAAACCCACTGGTTCCAACTATATAATATACTCTCTGGAGAAAGTCACCATCACAATATGTGTATTTGAATAAATATTTTAAAATTCTAAAATAAAGTTATAAAAATTGTTTTAAATATTTTAAAATATTTAAAAATGTTACTAAATACAGAAGAAGAGTTATAATTCACAACAATAAACACAAAAATCAAGGGTAAGTGTTTGTAAAGTTGAGCCAAATAACATCAATGAATGTTTTATTAAAGAAAGTTAAAAATGATGCCTATTTTTTAAATAACTGCCACATTGAACTTACATTCTTCAACAAAAATTGTCTGTATGTTAGAGGTCCTTAATACATGAATAAGCATATTATTAAGATCTGGTACTGTGTTCTGTATCCTTTTAGATTGCATATTTCTTTTTTTTGCTTCCAACATGTGGTAAAGAAAATTTAAAATGTCGGTATAAATGATAGATAACCAAAATACAAATGAGCTAATTTATCAGAACAAATAACTGAAATACTGCTTTTTTGTTTATTTGACTGAATACATTAAACAAATTTAAAGTTTAAATTCTTCTTCTTCTTCTGCTTCATGAAATTAGGCCTTTTGACCTGTTTTCACATCAAGTGGGATTTAATGAATCCTCCCATCTAGTAAATGGGCGTCCAACATTTCTATGTCCTATTGGTTTGTACTTTAGTAACAGCTGAGGGATTCTATCTGTAGGCATTCTCTTGACATGTTCATACCAGTTGTTTCTCATGTTGTCAATTCTATTTGTTAAATTGAAAATATTTAAGTCCTTCCTAATATCCTCACTTCTTTTCTTGTCCAAAATTGTCACACCTGCTACTGAACGTAGGAACTTCATTTCTGCAGTTTCTATTTTCCTTCTGTCTGAACGGTTAAGAGTCCAATTTTCACTTGCATATGTTAAGACAGGCACTGCCATAATTTTGTAAAATTTTAGTTGTGTGCTCCTCAAAGTTTTATTTTTCAGTGTCCGTCTTATAGTGCCACACATTCTGTAAAATCTATTTAATTTAATATTAATATCTTCCTTCTGGCAGTATGATACATTGCATCCTAAGTAATTAAAATTGTTCACCTGTTGTATTATACTGTTATTAATACTGATTTTACACCTCATATGGTCTTTCCCGTTGAATGCCATTACTTTTGATTTACTTTTAAATTATATTTTACAATAAATTAATGACTATACTAAATTATTTAACATTTTCCAATACTGTTATTTTAACACAGTTCCAATAATGGATCATATTATAATATAATATCATTATAATATTATACTAAATTAATTTATTCCTTTTAGTAACTGAAATTGGTTCCCATGTGTTATAATGAAAAAGCCTGTTTTCAAAATTGCTTCACTTCCTTTGTTTGGATAAATAGTTCTAATTGTACTTAATTTTTCTTTCACCAATGAAAGAGCGTTTTCTTTGTGGTTTTTGAAGAAAATAGAGAAAAAGGTTAAAATTATAAAATCTAACTTCAGTCATAATGTTAAAAGATTCTGGGCTATGTGGCCTTGGTCTATAACTGGCGAGTGCTTGCTTCTAGGTGGTGTTACCTTTGAGAAGCACTCATCACTGAAGATGTCCTCCGCAGTTGAGGGAGAAACGTCTGGAAGAAACATCTGTCATAGACCACGGCCACATAGCCCGGAATCTTTTAACATTATGATTACCAGCCGTGAAAGCCTGCGTTCCACAATCTATCTTCAGTCATTCTCAACTAAAGTAGTAGTAGTAGTCCTGGTCACTCTAATGGAAGCATAAAGCCTTGATAAAAGCTCGCCAACACACTCTGTTATTTGCCAATGCCTTAATTTCATTCCAACTCATCTCTGCATGTTAAACTTCATCCCTGATGGTGTTACTCCATGTTGCCCTAGGTCTGTCACTTGGCCTTCTCAGTCCTTGGGGGTTCCAATCAAATACTATTTTTGTGATGTTATCAATCTCTCTCCTTAACACATGACCAACCCATTTCCATTTTCTAAATTTGATGTCTTTACAAATTTAATTTTGATTTTTTGTTCTCCAAAGTTATTCTCAACTAAAAATTCAGTTAAAATTCTACAATTGAAGGCCTTCTTTCAGAAACATGTTCCATTATCAGCTGCTGTGTACTTTAGTAGCAGCTGAAGATGGAATATATTTCTGGAAGGCATTCAACAAAATTTTTTAACAAAAGTTTTAATTGAGGATGACTGAGATCTTTCAATTTTGTAATTTTAACCTTTTATATAGTAATCCTAAGAGTGATGGAAGATGGTTTTTAAAAGCAATGAGAACATAAAATACCATTCAGTCTTTTTTTATTTCCCCTCACTAAAACTATACATACATTTCATTCTAAAAATGCAGTATTTCACAGATTAATTGTAGTGTGAATCAATCAGTAATAATTAGAAAACTAATAAATATAGTAAGTCTACCAAAACTTGAATGCCTGTCATATTTGATGAGAAAAATTATACGCTCAGACTGGGACTCGAATGCAGGACCTTTGGCTTTCTAGGCCAATGCTCTACCAACTGAGCTATCTGGCTTCATAATGTAATGTAAAATTTCCAAATAAATGTCTTCTTAATGAAGAAGCCACCATTTGCATGATAGAAGCAAAGGTTTCATAGCATTTGGTGTGCGGGAATTGACAGCATATATAAGAGAAAAATTTGCATATAGACTGGAACTCACCCAGATAGCTCAGTCGATACAGCATTGGCCTAGAAAGCCAAAGGTCCTGGGTTCAAGTCCCAGACTGAGCATATAATTTTTCTCTTCAAATATGATTTATCCATCATTGAGATGTGTGAAATGATTAATAAAAACATTGAATCCTAAAATAAGTAATTGAATGCCTGTGTTCATTTTGAGAAATAAATTAAGACATATCTTGAACTGATGTATTAAGCTGGCCTTCTTTCTTCCTGCATGTCACTGCCCCCTCTGTATGTTGCTACATATCAATATAGACACTATCAGAAAAAGGATTCAAGTTTTAGTGAAATTTAATTGAATGATAAATTATATTTGAAGAGAAAAATTTTCGCCTAGACCGAGACTCGAACCCGGGACCTTTGGCTTGCCGGGCCAAATGCTCTACCAACTGAGCTACTGAGGCGAGTTACGATATAGATGCAAATTTTTCTCTTATATACGTTGTAATTCCCTCTCGCCAAATGCTTTTGAAACCATTGTTTCTATCTTTGCAAATGGTGGCTTCTTAGTTAAGAAGACATTTATTGGGAATTTAACATTACGTTATAAAGCTAGTAAGGCTTCTAATGATGTTTTTATTATTGATTTAACATTTCTCACTGAAAGATAAATTATATTTGAAGAGAAAAATTTTCGCCTAGACCGAGACTCGAACCTGGGACCTTTGGCTTGCCGAGCCAAATGCTCTACCAACTGAGCTACCGAGGCGAGTTACGATATGGAGAAGAAGCCACCATTTGCAAAGATAGAAACAATGGTTTCAAAAGCATTTGGCGAGAGGGAATTACAACGTATATAAGAGAAAAATTTGCGTCTATATCATAACTCACCTCGGTAGCTCAGTTGGTAGAGCATTTGGCCTGGCAAGCCAAAGATTCCGGGTTCGAGTCTCGGTCTAGGCGAAAATTTTTCTCTTCAAACATAATTTATCTTTCAGTGAGAAATGTTAAATCAATAATAAAAACATCATTATAATTGAATATTGAATAACTTTTTTTAAATAAAAGGCACATCTTCATGATGAATGTTACATTATTTATTTGAGTTTATTATGTATTAATGATCTCTAAAAATTATTTAATAAACAGTTCATGTTACGATAAATTCTTAATGTTACTGTTCCCATACTATTTTTTTTTTTCTTTGGATTAACTAATATTTACCACGACATATAAAATTATGCCAAAAATGTTGAATCAATGGTGCATGCAAAAGTTGTTGTTAAAAACCCAATATAGTTATTCAAACATATGAAAACTGTGTTAATAAAGAGGGTTGCTGAGACTGAAAAAGTTGAATTTTTTATTTCTTAAGTTTATAATGTGAGTTTAATACTTCTAGTGTTGAAACAATGTGCTTCTATTCTTCTTCCTTTGCCAAAACACAAATTTCATTTTTGACAAAAAAAATTATTTTTAGATTTAAAAACGAAATATTTTGACCACAGAAAATCCTTTAACCTTTGTCCAAAATTTGACGTGCAGAATTGATGTTGAGAAAAGATGAGTTGAATGGATAGAAATTATGGAAGAGGAGAGATGAAATGACACTTCCCGTGTGCCTGCCACCGTAACAATTGAAACAGACATACCCATACATTTCTGGAAAGATAGTTGTAAAAGGTTAAGTGAATGCAATATAACTGTTCACTTGCTCTAAAATGTTATTATCAATTACTATTTTAAAAGTAAGATGTGTAATATAAATGTAATATTGCTAGATCCACACAAAAATTATAGAGAAACGTTTTTGTAAGTTATATTATAAATAAGTTCAGTTGATTGGACATAAATATTTATTAAATTAATTTTATCACTATACTATGTTGCAGACTTAACTTTTAGAACATAAAATTCTGCTCCTAGTAATGATATCTCCTTCATAATTTTGTTTAGTTGTTTCTTGACTCACCTCATACTTCTTAACTCCCTGGCATATCTAGATTTCATCACTGTATTTGTGACATTCTCAATGCTGATCACGTTCACAACTGACGTCCAATGGTCTCCTCTCCTGCAGACTGACCTCCGTGCCATCTGATGGCTGACTGACGAACTTCCAAAAAAACCTACAACCAACTGATATTCAATTGGACTAATCTAGTTCCCATTCTGCAAGTCAAATTTTGGACAAAGTCTCCATCTATTTTGGTCATCCCATGCCTCCTCTTCCATAATTTCTATCCACTCAATTCCTCTTTTCTCGACATTTTTCTTAACTTGATCTTCTCATCTATATCTTGGCCAATCTTTTGGTCTCTTCCCTCCTAATCTAAATTCCAGCCCACAGGAGAACAACTGAGTGGCATGGTTGTTCAGGATAAGTGATTCCCAGTTTTCTGAGGTTAGTACATGCCACTCTCACCATAACAACACATACATTTACTACATACAGGTCTTCATTTAAAGATGCAACCCTGGCGTTTGGCAACCACTCGTTGTATGAATCTCGCATGCTAATCTCACCAAATAAATCTATGTAGCAGTGAAATTAATTAGAGATTGTAATGGAATAAAATATATTTTTATGCTGTTTATTCCTTACCGAATGACAAAAGATTTTCAAAATTACCTCCTTCTGCTTCAATACAATGTTCACACTGGCGAAGAAGATTTTGAAACATGCTATTCAATTCCTGCTTTGAAATGTTGGAGATCAAGTTTGAATTTTAAGATCATCTAATGTTCAGATTTGAAATCATGGCTTTATTAGGGACAGTTGCTTTAGGGAATTGAGGGAAACATTTATGGCAACAATTTTTGTAAGATCTCTTCTTTGCATTTGTCAAAAGTAAAAATAATCTCTGTTCAGTGATATAATATATATATATATATATATATATATATATATAGCATGTTAAACTGAAATCACAGGAAGTTATTAAATATAATGATTGAAAATAATGAAATAAAAATAAATGTTCTTCCTTTATTAACATTTTTATAGCCGATTAATGTTTTAAACTCTTTGTGAAGAGTACTTAAGATTGAATTTCATAGAATGAAATTACAGTCACACAAGAACACAAATTCACAAGTTGATAAAAAAAAAACTTTGGAAAACATGTCTGTACCTTACAGTTACAGAAGTAATCACTAAATAAGGATAGCAGGAATGTGAATGGAACCAGCTTTGCTGCCCACTCGCCAGTTGTGACTGGGAAAAGGGGTGCTTTGACCGCTTGACCTGCCGGCTGGTTGCCAGCCACTAGAGTGGTGTCTTAATCTGAAATCCCTGTACATCAATAACTGAGAGAATAAAGTTGCACTATCTCCCTCATCATAACAAATTACAAATTATGTTACATTACACACCTGCCAAAAAACATATATAACATTAAAAAACTTAAAAAATCCAAGTGCAACAGGCCTAGATCGCCCTTGGTCTACCAGCAGGCTGCTGGCCTCACATCCACATGTGTTAATGACAGAGGTAGACGATCATCTAGCCGGTGTAGGTGTGACATGTGGTCAGCATGTCGGGTCCCCCAGTCGTTATAGCTGATCTTCTCAACCTGGAGTCGCTACTTATTGTAGCTATCCAAATGCCTCATGATGCTGGGTGGACACTGGTCCCATACTGGCCAAAATTCCATGAAAAGATTTGTTCCTCCATGGGGACTCGAACCAGCGCAAGTCCCATAGCTCTGCACCAAAGCTTCTTGCCTTAACCACTTGGCTACGGCACAGGACTTATAACACTAAACATAATGCAAACAAACGCTAGTTAGGGATGATTTTACACTCTGTAATGGTGATGGCAACCCCCATCGACAGCCTACAGCTGAAGGTAGCCTCTGGTCCTCCAAGTAGGGGGTTGGGGAAAAGAGTTAATGGCTCTTCTCTGAAAAAAAAAAACTGCTATTCCTAAAAGTCACAATGAAGCCTTTGATTGGATGGACACTCAATGACGACCCAGCAGCAGGAACTGTGGACTCTGGAGCCTTGGGACAAAAGCTACCAAATCTCGCCTTAGAGTAGGTGAAAATCGCCCTTTTCAAAGAAGAGATGATATGAAACAAATGGATTACATAGTTTTTTCATCACTGATAAAATGAACTCACCACATTTTTATGTGATAAATAGTATTCAAGAAGGAGAAATACTCAGAGAAGAAGGACCATTTAAAATAGCAAGAAATCTTAATGATCAAGTTGGATTCTTACAAAGCTGTAAGTAAATGGTCAAGAGATAGATATGTCTTAGTAGAAGCAAAAACAAATGATCAAATTGTCAAACTCGTATTGATACCTAAAATACTCGTAAATGAAACAAAGATATCAATAAATAAGTTTAGTCATATTCATTTTACCTCATAAATAGTTGTTTTTTGTAATATGAGTTTCAGAGCTTCTGTGCTTCATTGTCAATTGGTACAGACTCTGATGAAGCATAGAAGCTTTGAAACGTGTCTTACAAAAAAAACAAGACTAGCCTCATGGGTTAGTGGTCAGCATTTCTGACTACAGTTCATGTGGTCCTGGGTTCAATTCCCATTCAAACCATGGGAATTATTCCTGTGGTTGTCCATGGTCTGGAATTTAAGTTAAGAACTCTCCTGGTGCTTCATTATCGTTTATCACCCATCATATTATTAGTATTAGCTAGTATTAGATTACATCATCATTGTATTTTGTTTAGTCTGTATTTTAATAATATCTTAAAATTGTAATATGTACGTAATTTTTGTATAATTTTACTATTTGCTGGTTGAGTGGAAGAGAAGCCCTTATGGCCTTAACTCTGCCAGCTAAAATAAATCATTATTATTATTATTATTATTATTATTATATCATTGGGGTAATGTAACTTCACCTTCCAGGTGCCCCAACCTAAAAAATGGATTACAATTTGTCTAATGCTAGGAGATATGACGGCTTGGGTATATGTACCGATGGTTCCAGCGATATTGGTTACTGGTATAAAATAAATTAATTATAAGAAAATTGATTTAAAAGAATCCACCCTAAGTAATTGGTGGGATGCTATCCAACTGCATTCCCCAAACTAAAACACTGCATTGCATCATTCATCACTCGTTTGAACTTGGATATAGGAATCTAAAATCAATGTTACACAAAATTGTTTGTTATATAATTTATTCAAGAGAGGTTTTGAATCAGATCACTCATATTATTATCACAGTTTAACAAATCACCTTATAGGTACATTTATGTGTCCCACACAAACCAAGGTCTCACAGTGGCATGACCTGTGAAGAGAGGAATTTGAATTTTGGATCACACACATCGTTTTTTTGACCACACAAGACGTGGAGGGTCTCTTTCCAATTACATCACAATGGATTAAAATATGAGATACCTTTTTGGGAATTCCAATGGAGAGAAAGTTATATAGAATGTTATTGATTAGTATGATTAATTTACTCAATAAAACCAGTATTGCCATTTGAACTAAATATCAATTTAAATGTAATTTAGTAGTAGTCATCCCAGGCAATAACCGAATGGTTTAAAACATCATGTGGCATAGGGATGTGGCGACCCCATTGCCCATTGGGTTTACCAATGCAATCAGCCTAACCGAGTATTGGCGGGATACCCACAGCTAATGACTAGGGGAGGAAATGGCAAAAACCGAATGGTTTAAAACATGTGGCATAGGGATGTGGCGACCCCATCACCCATTGGATTTACCAATGCAATCAGCCTAACCAAGTATTGGCGGGATACTCATAGCTAGTGACTAGGGGAGGAAATGCCCCTACTCTACCCCCAAGGACTGAGACAGCAGGTTCGGATGCCAGGATGGCAGCCCCATCACTGGAATTGGAAGCTGTAGGATGTTAACCTGCACTTCTTAAACCCTCTTATCAAAGAAATTAAGATGAAAGCAAGCCGGAATGCTCAATTGGTGCAAACAAGAGAGTTTGTTGGTGAGCTTACATTAAGGCACTAATGCTTCCCATTGGAGTGACTGGGACCTCTAGTACTCAAGACATCATGTCTTGGTGCAGAGCTATGGGACTTCCACTGATTCCAGTTCCCATGGGGAAAGAATGAGACTGGTGTCCACCTAGTATCATGAGGAATTTGGGTAGCTATAATAAGTAGCATCTCCAGGTTGAGTAAACCAGCTATAACGGCTGGGGAATCCACATGTCATCCTTATACTGGCTGGATGATCATGTTGGTAGGCCAAGGGTCTTATAGGCCTTGTCGCGCTATGACAACTTTAGTAGTAGTCAGCATAATTTATTAATGACGCTCTTTAATAGCTTAGATAATTAAAGTCGCGATTCAAATCTGGGCTTGAAATGGGCGACAAAATTTATTCCGAAAATCTTATTTCTGGCTTGAGATTATTTTACTTTACTTTTATTTCAAAGAAAATTATACTCAGGACTTTTACGGAATTTAATAGTGAAACAATAACTTTTTTAATGGAGCTCGGTACTGTATTTCATTTAATTTGAATATTTAAGTCATGTTCCTTTGTCATTAGCTACATTTATTTGTCCATAGTTGTCCATTCTGCTAAAATTATGTTGGCAACACTTACTTTGTGTCATTACGCATGTGTATAGTGGGCCGTGGTGTAAACGTGGTACGGAAGCGTCATAATTCGAAATATTTTTTAAGTTTTAACTTAAATAAATTGTGTCATACATTTCTGACAAAAATATAAGCCTCTTTTCTGCTGTACGTGTAAGTAAAAAAGTTAAAATTTTAACGTAAAATAACAAACTCTATGTTGTCTTCTTTTTATTACCGGTATGCTAATGGAGGTTACGTAAATGTTTTATGATATAATGATGTGACCGACAAATACTAGACCTGAGCCTTAATAAATGACCTAATTCAAATAAATTAAGGCATATGACATTTTATGAATTTATATTTTAATGCAAACATGTCTAATATGTAGGGATTTTTCACTTACATTAATCAATGTTAAAATAGAATAAACATATTTTCCTTATGGTGCGCGATTACCCAATAAACTGTAAATTTAAATGGCGTGTATGAATTTGCCCATTTTTCTAACCTAACGAAATAAAATTATAGGTGGAGTCCTGAGCGTAGAATAACCAACACGCAATTCATTAACTTGGTCGTTTAATGTATCCCTTGATATATTTAAGACAATCATCATTCATTTTAAAATATTGAGCGATATTCCAGTAGACGAGTCTCTTAGTAATGATTCGGTGTGGAATGTTAGCTTTTTATACGGAAATTACAACAAACTTATGAAAAATTATAACATAGTTTCAAGAAGGATTAAAATTGAGCTACGTTATGGTACATTAATATGCATTCATTAGAGTTAAAAAAAAACAGCTCAGCTGATGGACGAATATTGACATTCTCCCAAATTGAGAGAATATTTTATTTATTTATTTTTTGCTTTTGTTATTTGTTTTTGTTTTCTGCACAATGTTCCATATTTAAGAAGAGCTTGTTTGATATCCTATTCTCCACCATAGCAACTCTTCCATCATTTATTATAACGTGAAAGAAAATTAGTATTAGATACACTGTAATAAGTTATAGGCCTGGTCTTATGCTTACATAGGCATCTCCGTGGTCACCGGGAACTAACTCTATTTTGGAATTTATTAGCAATGCAGTAAATTAAAAAAAATAGTTTAACAGATTATAACTTACTTACTCATTGGCACTATCAAACCCGTAGGTTCATGGCCGCACGGACATACGCTCTCCATACATCCCTATCCTGAGCTAATGCTTTCCAATCATTCCCTGTATAATCTACTTCCCTCAAATCATAGTTAATGTTATTTTCCCACCTCATTCTTGGTCTACCAACTGGGCGTCTTCCCTCTGGCTTTCCTACAAGAAGCTTCCATGCAAGTCTTTCATTCCCCATACGTGCAACATGTCCTGCCCATCGCAGTCTACGAGACTTAACTGTTCTTATTATATCTGGCTTCCTATAAAGACCATGTAGTTCATTGTTAAGTAGTCTTCTCCATTCACCTGTCTCTTCATCTCTCTTTGGTCCACAAATTTTCCTAAGTACTTTATTCTCAAATACTTTTAATCTCCTTTCCTCCCTTAAAGTAAGAGTCCATGTTTCACACCCATATAATATAACTGGTAGAATAATAGTTTTATATAATTTCAGTTTAATGTTTTTTTGAAAGGAGTTGGGACATCAAAAGTCTCTGCAAAGCATAATAGCACGCATTTCCAGAATTCAGCCGATGTTTAATTTCTTTGTGCATCTCATTCCTATTTGTGATTATTGTTCCTAGGTATTTGAATTCAGCCACTTCCTCAAAATTTCCCTCATTTGTCATTAGCTGTCCAGTTCCATTATATAATGAATTTCTACGTGTGACCATATATTTAGTTTTATTAATATTTACTTCCAATCCTAATTTCTTAGTGTTACTCAACAGTGTGTGCGTATTGTCCTTTAGTATCTCCTCGCTATCGGCCAACAATACTACATCATCAGCATAAACTTACAGCTTAAACAGATTATAACTGAAGCGTTTATTTTTATTAAATTACTCTCAATTAAAATAGGTCACTATAAGAAATTTGATCGTCAGGGAACGAACATTAGTTCCAGTTTGCACCACCCTGAACAAAATTAAGTGCTATCACAAATCATTGGGATATGTAGGCTTATATAGGCCTATAGGCTAATATTTTTTATCACATGACTATATAAATCGGCCATTCTAGCCCACTCTGCCACTGTGATTCTTTTTGGGAAAAAAATCAAATTATTCAAATAATGCAACAATAAACCGCGTGTTTTTTTCGTTTTTTATTTTAAAGTATGCTGGTGGCATGGTGCCCTAGAATCCCATATAAATCAATTATTCTACCAGTTATATGGATGCGAACCATGGAGTCATACTTCAAGGAAGGATAAACTATTACAAGCATTTGAGAATAAAGTTGTTAGGACAAATTTTGGACCAAAGAGAGATGAACAGACAGGCGAATGGAGAAGACTAGTTACAGTGATCTACATTATCTTTATGGGAATCCAGATATAATAAGAACAGTTTAAATCTCGTAGACTGCGATGGGCAGGGGCATGTGGCACTAATAGGGAATACAAAGATGCATGGAAACTCTTGTAGGAAAACAAGAGGGAAAGCGGCCAGTAAATAAGCCAAGAATGAGGTGGGAGAAAACATTAACCATGCTTTGGGGGAGCTAAATTATACAGGAGATGAGAGATGATTGGAAAACAAGCTAAGGATAGGGATATGGTATACTGGTAACATGGATAGACATAAATCTGTATAGAAAATGTGGGGTGTCCATATTAAAAGTTTGCAATCATTCCAATTTAATTACCTCATGAAATTAAAAAATATATTTATATACAGAGTGAGCCAAAAATCACTATCCATTTACTATTTTTGCTCTACTATGTAATGAATAGTGATTTTTGGCCCATTCTGTATAGCCTAGGATCAAGTACATGACATAGTACAGTAGTCTATAATACTTAATTTCTCAATAAAATAAAATATTGTATGTTATGTCTATAATGAGTACTCTAGTATTTTTTATGAATTAGATGTTAATAAAATGTTGGAGTTTCTAGTACACACACACACACACACACATATATATATATATATAATGAAATTATTCGCATCAGTGATCACCCCGATCGTCACCTACGGGATAGAACTGATATGGGAGAAACTATCGACCAGCGATTTGGAGAGGTTAGAAAAAGTAAAACCAAGATACATCAAAAAGGCATTAGGTGCAAGCAAATACACACCAAACAGAATGGCCTATATGCTAGCCAGAGAAACCTTCTTCCTAGAGGACCTGAGACAAAGGATACTACTGCCAGCAACGGAGCCATATAAGAAAGTCATCGAAAAAAAGAAACAGAGAGAAAAAGAGATCGACGAAGATTTCTAAGCCTCAGATGCCATGGTAAACAGAGAGTGGACTGGAAGTAACCAACCACAAAGGCACAGAATCATAGGTTTAGCAACACACGGATATCATCACAAAATGTGCAAAAATACAAAATTCCACCATCCGAGTGATTCGTGTGAATGCAAGTTATGCGACCAAAAGTGTGAGCGATACCATTACAAACAATGCAGAATATGGACAGGATCACTGAACGAACTCATAAAAGACAAATCATAAACTTATAACTTAATGCTCTTTCGAGTGCCTCTTACCAACTTATATATATATAAATCGGCTGAAAGCGGTACCGGTGTCAACATTTGTCGTTCAAGGAGAACGGAGTTCGTTCCAGTCGTTCGACAGTTTTTTTCTTTCTTTACCTGCCTTCAAATTAATAAACAATGCGTAGACGACCCACCCCAGGAACAAACGCGTTGGCCGGCCGGCCCACTTGTCACCTTAGAGAATGTAGGCCTATATGTATTGGTCGGAGTTTCAAATACATTTTCGGGTTAAAGGGACTTGTTAATCTCGTGTAAAGGTTTAATGGAATTTAAACTTTTAATTTTGCATGCCGCACTTTTTCCAATTCACAATACGCGATTGTACTATCTTCTTTCACTTTTTACACGCTTTATACTAGCTTGACCCGTATCTGTCCATCTATCTATGTAAATGAATCTTTAAACACGATTTTCACCCACTTAAAAACATTGCATCGACTTGAAACTTTGTATACTTGTAAAGGACCCATGACAATACAATAATTTCATAATTTTTTCTAAAATCCTGGCCAGAATCATCAGAAAATAAAAAAAATAAATAAAAACCGGTGTAATAGGTTGCGGACTTATCGACTTTTTAGTCAATCGTTGTAAGAGCTCAGTTGGTAGAGTGGTGGACTGTAGTGGTAGGCCTATATACTTTCAGTAATCCATAGGTTGCTGGTTCAAATCCGGCCCGGAGGATTTTTTTAGAAGAGTATTAAAGCAATTAACTTTTCATGGCATTCCGGTTTATGGCAATCAATTAAACCAAAATTAAAAAAATAAACAATAGTTTAAAAAACTAAAACAACACGCTTTATTAGAAAACTAAACTAAAAAATAAATAGTAGTTTAAAAAAACTAAAACAACACGCTTTATTAGAAAACCGAATTAAAAATGAAAAAAATATTTTAATTTCCAATACGATTGGGATACAATTAAAGTGGTCAACAAAAGAATCATCTCCAACACATCTAGAATAAAACTAGAGTTATCTACAGAAAAAAAAAATTACCATCAAAAGCGTGAGGTGCTTTTTATGGTTTTTACGTTTTCTTCTTAGAGACTTTACTTTTACCAATATCCGTTTATTATCAAGTATATTAATTGATATAGAGCACCTCACGCTTTTGATGGTACATTTATTTTTTCTTGTAGATAACTCTAGTTTTATTCTAGATATGTTGGAGATGATTTTTGTTGTTGTTCACTTTAATTTTATCCCAAGCGCGTTGGAAATTAGAATTATTTTTCATGTTTTAGTTCGGTTTTCTAATAAAGCGTGTTGTTTTAGTTTTTTTTAACTATTGTTTATTTTTTTATTTTTTAGTTAATGACGTCACTAGAAAAACAAATATTTTTGCGCGATAGTGCGTTTTGTCGTACTTACAGCAATGGCGACCATTATTGAAAGTTCCACTGCCTACATGTCGGGGTTGCCAACCTAAATAACTATGCTGTAATATTAAATTTACACCCACGTGCGGGAAGTAAAACCACTGCCCTCTATGTACAATGTATATACAGAAAATAGCCAAAAGGTAGTGTTAATATAAATTATACGAAACAAATCACTGCATTTTAAATGAACTGAACTTTATTTGAAACAATATAAAACAACAAATACGTACTTGCATTCATGTTATCAATAATTGTTCTCAAGGCCTCCTGTTGTTTCAACTAATAAACATTGCCCACACTGTTAACGTTAGTCAATTGTCTATAATTAACGCAAATATTTCCAACAAATATGCTATTATTTTACTATTATCTATTATTTTGAAGTCCACCGCTGTGGTCTCGAGGTAGTGTGCTGCCTTGTCACGCAGCGGGCCCGGGTTCGATCCCCGGTCGGGGTAGTTTTTCTGGGTGAGGTTTTTATCGGGGTTTTTCCTCATCTATAAGACAAATGTCAGGAAAACTTTTAGGCCCAAATGGTCCCCGAAATCATATGGCCATCATCGTCATTATCATTATCATCATCATCCTTCACCGGTGTGGAAATCAACGAGAAGCTACCACACCTACAATTCCCTAGTAAAGCTGCAAGCATAGCATAAAAATGCTATGATTGCAGTGAAGGACCTGCCTTCGGATAGAATTACTATGGATGGATTATTTTGAAAACACCATCGCGCAAAAAATAATGTACAACGCACGTTTGTGAAGTGTTTTACAGAATGTCGGAAATTAAAAACCTTGCTATCGCTCGGTTTTTAAATATTTTCCCTCGATTCTGTGAAAACCACTTCCCAACCTCTCATCGTAATATACTATTACATCATTTTTCACTAAACTGAACTAGGTCAAAATCGGTACCTTTCTTTCTCAGTATTACCAACGGTCAATGGATTTTAACATTTTAGGGTGTTCAAATAATTTAAATAAAATTAGCAGTATATTTTTTTATTGATATTTAAACCAACATTAAGGGTTTACAAAATGTGGATGGAATATTCTTGGCACATCTTAAAAATAAATTAATAGCTCAAAAATAAATTGATTGCTATTAGTTTAATGCAATAGTCCTTTTTTCTGAAATTATACTCTACTCAATCGAGGCTTCTACCGAACCTCATATGACCATAATCTTCAAATGGTTCTCGTTTCCCAAATCGCAAATGTCCATAATCATCGGATTGTCGTTTACTGAAGTCAATATTATCATCATCTATAATAAAATCATCGATGCTATTTGAAGATTCCATTGGTACCAGTCTTGCTCTCAAATACTGCGATGCTCGGGGCGAGGTTTGAAGGAATGGCCTTGAACGAGTTCTTTGTCCAGCGCCTTCTAAATTATTGTTTCCAGATCCCACGGCGTCGGAACTAGAAGGAGCAGCATAGACGTATTGATGTTGTAGAAATATGTATATTCCTAGAGTTAATAACAGTATAGACGCCATGCTGTTTCCGTTGCTCATTTTTTACCTGTAAATGTATAACAAGACAAAGTCAAGAACCGAATTAAAAGAATGAACCATTTTACCTGTAAATGTATAACACGACAAAGTCAAGAACCGAATTAAAAGAATGAACCATTTTACCTGTAAATGTATAACACGACAAAGTCGAGAATCGAATTAAAAGAATGAACAATTTTTTGCCTGTAAATGTATAACACGACAAAGTCAAGAACCGAATTAAAAGAATGAACAATTTTTTTGCCTGTAAATGTATAACACGACAAAGTCAAGAATCGAATTAAAAGAATTCACATTTTTTTGCCTGTAAATGTATAACACGACAAAGTCAAGAATCGAATTAAAAGAATGAACAATTTTTTTGCCTGTAAATGTATAACACGACAAAGTCAAGAATCGAATTAAAAGAATTAACATTTTTTTTGCCTGTAAATGTATAACACGACAAAGTCAAGAACCGAATTAAAAGAATGAAGTAATGTTAGTATAAGAATTAAATAAATATTTTTATTACCTCACCTCATATCCTTTATACTTCTAGACTGCAGTTTCGGAGCTATATCTCCAACCTCAGTAGCCTCTCATCGACCGGTGTTATGTCGTTTCTTTGGCGGTTTTGAAGAAGAAAATCGCTAAGAAACGTCATAACACCGGTCGATGAGAGGCTACTGAGGATGGAGATATAGCTCCGAAACTGCAGTCTAGAAGTATAAAGGATATGGGATGAGGTAATAAAAATATTCATTCAATTATTAAATTAAACCTCATAGTGTTTTTTCCCTGTGAAAGTTAAATAATGTTAGTTTATTTGGTACTGTCATATAGGCCTATATATTAACCACGATTTGAGGAAGGTAAATTGTGCAGGCAAGTACAGAAATGGATGTTTTAAGAAGATCAGCTCGAAAATCTAGAATGGATAGAATACGAAATAAAGAAACAATGGAAATGATGGGTGTGCAGGAAAAGCCGGACATCATAGAAAAGAAAGATTACAGTGGCATGGCCAAGTCAAAAGAATGTCAGAGCAAAGATTACCTCAACTTGTTACGGAATGGAACCCAATGAAAAGGAAGAATAAAGGAAGACCAAAGAAAACCTGGATAGAGAGTGTGCAAGCAGCTATGATTGTCAGAGGATTGGAGGAGATCAGAGGATGAACAGAGAGGAATGGCGTTAGGTTTCCGGAAGACAACAGCTGTCATGATATCGGATGATGATGATGATGATAAATTGTGCAGGAGATGATTGAAAAACATTAGCTCAGAGAAGGGATATATGGCGAGCTTATGTCCGCGCGGCCATGAACATATGAGTTTGATGGTGCCAGTTATGTCATGTCATGTTTAGGGCTGAGACATGGGAGCACCTCGCAGGGATACATGAGGGTAGTTGTTGGGGTAGCAATCCTCTGGACTCGAGCACACCATTGCTTACCACACACATAGGCCTACACAGTTTGTAGATGGCAAAGGGTGTTATGTATGCTTTTGATATACTAAAAATCTATAAAGGCTAAATAATGATGACTTGTGTACTTGTTTTATTTTTAAAATTAGCATTTATTTCTGAAGTTAGTGTCTATTGAGGAGGGAGATTTATGAAAATAAATTGAAAATATAGCTAATGGTATTATGGTATAAATAAGACAAAACGCATTGATTCTTTAAATGATTTGGATGATTTTCGTATTTTAAGATAACTGGATATATTCTGTATTTGGTTCGCAAAAATTTCTATGTAGCCTAGTATGCCATAAAATCTTTATATAGAAAGGGCAATTATTATTATTATAAAAATAATGACAAGATATGTTGATGATGTCATGATTATTTATGAGAATGAAAACAGAAAATAAAATGAAATCCTGCAAGAACTAAAAAACTGCGTAATAAAATAGAATTCACAGACGAGATAGAACTTAATAACAAAATAAATATCTAGACCTTACCATAACGAAAAACATAAAAAAGAAAAAAAAAACTTTAAATAAGTATTTTCCGCAAATCTACAAATAATATGTTCACCATTAAATAACAAATCTAGACACCCATAGCAACAAAAAATATTAATAATTTAATCGACAGAAGTTAAAATTACCCCTAAACAAAATAAATTATAACAAAGAATTGCAATAGGCCTGTATTAAAAACATGACAAAAAGTAACGGTTTCAATAAACAAATCATAGATGAACTTGTAAAAAAAAATAATATAATAAAACTTGAAAGAGGACCTGTTAATAATAAAACATGGATAACATTAACATACACAGGCAATAAAACCACAAAATTAGCTGGAACTTTGAAAAAAAAAAAACATAAACACAGCTTACAAAACCGAAAGCAAATTAAACAACATACTATATAATGACATAAAATAACACATTTAATAATAAGCTATGCCAAAATTAATTTTTTATCTATTAATTAAATAAAAATAAAACGTAGTTTTATTTGATTTTCATATTTATTATGAATTGTGTTCCAACTGATCTAAGCAACAATACAACAATATTTATTTAAATTTTTAAATTTAACAAAGGGGATTCATTCAAATCAAGTTGAGAATTTAACAGTTTTTTACTACTTTTAAATTTATTAATTTCAACAGCCTCCAAAAGATCTAACTTCTTACACTTATCACAAATATGTAAAATTTAAAAATTTGGATCGAAACAATGATTAAATTTAATCATTGTTTCGATCCAAATTTTGTTAAATTCTCAACTTGATTTGAATGAATCCCCTTTGTTAAATTAAAAAATTTAAATAAATATTGTTGTATTGTTGCTTAGATCAGTTGGAACACAATTCATAATTTGTTAACATGTCTGAAGAAGGTACAGTGTACCGAAACAGCTGTCACTGAATTATATAATAAATATGAAAATAAAATAAAACTACGTTTTATTTATAAATATGGATTTTCATCAAGTAAACACCAACTCAATTATTTTTTTATCTTATTGCTAACGTTACTATTATTAGGTAAATTTCCTCAACCTACCCCTACTATAACAAATTTTAAATTTTATAATAATAAAATTACGTCAAGCTGGAACTGTGTAAAAAGAAAACGAATTCCTCACATGTAGAATTATGGTCCCATTTTGCTGGTTTACGGATTATAGATTTATTTTGTTAAATTGGAGAAACTCAATATCTGATGCCAGCTTATTTAAAAGTTTCGGACCGCAGTGAAAACAAATTATGTGGGCCTATAACCATAAGTTATTACCTATTTGCATACTGCTGTATATTTAACACCAATTTAAATATCTACCGATTCATTTTTTCATTACTTTATTAAAAAATTAAATAAATTAAACAAATGTATCTTATAGGATACATTGCCAATTTAAGGGTTGGTTAAATTGTGGAGTACATTGCGAATAATCAATTTTTAATTCCGGGTTTCGGGTAAAAATCGCCACTTCTAGTGGTCGGATTTCGCTGATTTTTGGAAAATATCTTCCTGGGCTTATTTTAACAGCATATATTGAGTTTCGTCGTAAAATATAAAACAAAATACAAACGCTGGAGCGATTTTAAAACTTGGTTTTCAGCTTAACTCCTATACTTAAGGTCCGATTTTGCCGGTTAAAGACCTTACTTTTTAAAGTAATTTCAATAAAACAAAATTGCGGCCGCTAGATCGTTAAAGGACACAAATACACACACACATATACGGAGTGTATATATATATATATATATATATATATAATATATATATATATGTCCTCCGCTGTGGTCTTGAGGAAGCGTGTGCCTTGTCACACAGCCGGCCCGGGTTCGATTTCCGGTCGGGACAGGCTCCTGGGTGAGGTTTCTTTCGGGGTTTTTTCCCACCTGTAAGGTAAATGTCAGGAAGCTTAGGGCCCAACGGTTCCCGAAAATCATCCGGCATCATCATCATCATCATCCTTCACCGGTGTGGAAAGCAACGGGAAGCTATTACACCTATAATTCCCTAGTAAAGCTGCAAAGCATAGCATGAAAGACCTGCTTTCCGGCAGAATTACTATGGATGGATATATATATATATATATATATATATATATATATATATATATATAAGGGTAAAGTGATCCCACTACAGGCCTCAGGAGGCCCTTGGGGTAGTGGGAGGTTAAGGCTCCCACTTTTTCTAGACAATCAGCACTCGATGTCAGCCTGGTTGTCAGCCCTGCGTGACCCCCAGAACAAGCGTCTGGTACTGATTTCTGTTAGAGGCTGAGTCGACCCCAGGGCCATAGTGCCGCCAGGAGGCTTGGGTCAGTTTAAAAATCCTGACTCACCGGGACTCGAACCCACGACCTTCCGGCTTGTAGCGCAGTGCCTTTACTACGCTACGGCTTGCCCCATATATATATATATATATATATATATATATATATACTGCAATATACATCCATATATAGGCCTATATATGAAGGGCTTAGGGCAGTAACATGATAAGCCACATTCTGTTAAGAAATGCCATTTATTACAATGATAGCATATAAAATGCATTGAAATATCCATAAAATCATTTGTAAGTGCGCAAGTGATGGGTTAAATCATATAGACACACAATGTATTAACAACAATACCGCACAATTAGAATTTACAATTTTTTGAAACATTAAAGTCCTTATATCTCAGAAAGAACAATATGTGGCTTATCATGTTATTGGTCTAAGCCCTTTATATAGGCTATATTTTAATAATGGTAATTTTCGGTGTCAACTGAATAAGATCGATGTAAACTTGCATTTTTTCAAAAATATTTTCATGAGAACTGGTAGTGAGGGTTATCCAATCTACCAATTCAGAATGTGTATTACTTCCCTATGGTTTAAATTAGAGATTTGGAGCTGGATTTTAATGCCTTGCAGTTAAAAATGGCAGATATTTTTTGACACGGCCTTGGTACATCACAACGCTTTTCTGGGAGAAATTTTCAAGGTAGGTTTCGGAATGCAGTGGTTCACAGTTCCCTAGTTAGTTTTAGACACTTAACAAATCAGGCTAGGCTCATCACATAGCTGGTAAAGCTCAAAATGTTTCCTATGGTACCATCTTTGACCATCTAATATTGCACCACAACTTTTCCGAAGGATCTTATGTTCAATCCGAGCGGGGTCTCATCATGTTTGGAAAGTACCCAAGTCTCTGCTCCGTACAAAAGCACTAGCCTAATGAGAGTCTTATATAGGAAGATCTTAATTTTCTTAGACAAACCTAGGACTCTAATAATGGTAATTTCGGAGTTATAAAAACGAGAAGTTTTTGTTATCTCGTAAAAAGTGCATTTTCTCGGTTAAAAAGTGCTTCGCTCAAAAGTTATTTTATAAGCCTACTTAACATTTTATTCCCTGTGACGAAAGATAAAATGATAATATATTTAAAATAATAATAATAATAATAATAATAATAATAATAATAATAATAATAATAATTCTTCAACGAATACATAAAAGTCTTCTACGCTTGTATCGGACTATATTTTGTTTTATACTATGTTGGACTTCTTACCTTTAATTAATTAATAACTTTATGTAAATAAAACATTAGCTGTCCTATTATGATGCTCGCTTCAGAGTCGCCATTTATTATATCATATCAAATATATTTTAGTGGTGTATTTGAGTAATTTACTAAAATGGTTCGTTGAATTATTTCCGATGCCGGAAAAATATCAATATGTTTCAACTGAAAAATATTATATTGGAGCAGATCTTATAAGGTCTAGAGCTAAAATCATTTCAATAATTCTCGTGACGTCAAGATAATTATTAGCGGGCGCGACATTCAATTTTTTCCCTCAAGAAAGTGTTGTCATATGTTGTGTAAATTTTAAGTTTCCTGTTTATAGAACGAGTTTGAAAAGTAAGCAACGCCTATTTAACACTTTAATTTCATATCGCCAACCACATTTCCAACTTTTCAACATGACCATTAACATACGAAACTCAATTAAAAAGCTTCGAATTAGACATAAAACTTATATTTTTACCCAATAACTAGAGTCGAATTAAAAAAACAATATATATATATATATATATATATATATATTATATATATATATAAACCAACTGCTTATACATACGTTTGTACGGTTTAAAGGTATGTGCTACATAATCCTTCGGGGAGCAAATACATGTCCAGCATTTTAAAACACGAAAAATCATTCAATCCCTCAAACATTCAACGCGTCTTCTTCATTTTATACAATGCCACCAGGTACATTTTCAAATTTGCCTTCAGAATTGTTATCCTTAATGGACATCTTATCTCCAGAAATATTTGAATTATATATATATATATATATATATATATATATATATATATATATAGAACTAGGTACTATAAAACTATGTAGGTGAAAACTTGATGAGTTGTGCTATCATATGACATTAAAACCAATTCTGTAGGTCTTATAAATAAATTTCTATAAGCTTGTAAAGTTGTAAAGTCAATTTTGAATCACCCTGTATATATATATATATATATATATATATATATATATATGGTATGATAAGAAAAATAAATGCCTGGACGTGATTCGAATCCGGATCTCTGAGTCTGTACCTCAGTGTGATATCCATTACACCACCAGGCGAATCCAATTCAAACATTTATTTTTCTTATATATGTATTATATTCTCCATTATTACTAGATGTCGCGAGAACTCGGTCTTCACTGCCATCTAGTAGCTGACTATAACAAGTAAGTAAATTAAAGAGAACATTTTTACTTTATAGCAGTGACGCTTTATCGATGTTATAATTAAATATTTAACATTGAGCAATGCAAGCTTAATATGATATGATAAGAAAAATAAATGCCTGGACGGGATTCGAACCCGGATCTCTGAGTCTGTACCTCAGTGTGATATCCATTACACCACCAGGCGAATCCAATTCAAATATATATATATATATATATATATATACATACACACACACATACAATGCAACCGTTTATACAGAATTTTGTGCATTTCAAAAGTATACTATAGGCCTTTGATTCAAAATGACCAGCCTCATGGGGCTAGTGGTCAGAGTTTCTGACTACTGTTCATGAGGTCCCGGGTTCGATTCCCGATCAAACCATAAGAATTTTTCCTTAAAGGGAATTATTCCTGTGGTTGCCCATGGTCTTGGAATTTAGGTAAGTTTAGGTTAAGAACTCTCCTGGCGCTTCATTATCATGTATCACCCATCATATCATCGGGGTAACGTAACTCCGCCTTATTGGCACTCCAACTTCAGAAATTGGTTACAATTAAGCCAGTGCCAGAGAGAACACCAGAAATGTCGAAATGAGAACCTGAAACATTAGGATAAAAAAGTTCAAAATTGAATAGCAATGAAGACAGTGCGTCTCCTTGCTTTAACCCATTGTGAATTTGTACATGAAGGGTCCTTGCCTACCCGTATCCTACTTCTTGTGCCATTTGAACATATTCGATTAAGTCTTAGAGTTAAGTCTATATATAGTTGAAGTAGAGTAATATTATATTTAGGTCATTCTAGTGCCATACATTATAAAATAGCCTAATTCTTTAGAGGCGCAGCAAGAAAATACTTACGGAATATTACAATTATTTGTGTTATATTGTTAACTCAGTATATAATGGAAATGGACAGCTAATGACAAATGAGGGAAATTTTGAGGATGTGGCTGAATTCAAATACCTAGGAACAATAATCACAAATAGGAATGAGATGCACAAAGAAATTAAACATAGGCTCATTTGTGGAAATGCGTGCTATTATGCAATGCAGAGACTTTTGATGTCCCAACTCCTTTCAAAAAACGTTAAACTGAAAATATATAAAACTATTATTCTACCAGTTATATTGTATAGGTGCGAAACATGGACTCTTACTTTAAGGGAGGAAAGGAGATTACGAGTATTTGAGAATAAAGTTCTTAGGAAAATTTTTGGACCAAAGAGAGATGAACAGACAGGTGAATGGAGAAGACTACATAACAATGAACTGCATGATCTTTATAGGAAGCCAGATATAATAAGAACAGTTAAGTCTCGTAGACTGCGATGGGCAGGACATGTTGCGCGTATGGGGAATGAAAGACGTGCATGGAAACTTCTTGTAGGAAAGCCAGAAGGAAAACGCCCAGTTGGTAGACCAAGAATGAGGTGGGAGAACAACATTAACTATGATTTGAGGGAAGTAGATTATAGAGGGAATGATTGGAAAGCATTAGCTCAGGATAGGGATGTATGGAGAGCTTATGTCCGTGCGGCCATGAACCTACGGGTTCGATAGTGCCAGTGAGTAAGTAAGTAAGTATATTGTTAACGTTAGGAGAAAACATAACTTGAAACCAGTGACTAGGAAATATGCATGTAACGATGTCCCTAGAGAATATATTATGATTAATATATCTCATTTACCTTTTTGTCGACGTCGGCGTTCTTTCCAAGCTACTTCTTCGACGTCTTCGCATAAACTCCTTCTCTTCCTTCGTGGTATGATGCTTATATTTGTTCCCCGAAGATCCGAGAATTTTACGTCACAAATATCTCTAGGGAACTTGTTTCTTCATCCCTCCAGAATACCAATAAGGGGGCGTGGTTATTGTTCGCTACCAATCAACAACACAATTGATTTATGTCGCCTTTTATCTTATGCACAGGAAAAAAAAAAGTTTCAGCAAAGATGCTCTCTAAACCTCTTTTTCCTATAATAAGAATTATATTCCTTACTTATTCCCTACTTGTCTTTTGTTATGTAGAAATTTGTATTTGATATACGGTGATTGAAAATTTAGTAGCTGTTTCAAGATTTACTTGCATACTAGAGAACGATGATTCGAATATTAATATCAGGCATAAATCTACAAAAAGTGGAAAAAATTACATATTTAGGAAACGGTGGTAAATGCAAATGGAAAAATACAGACGAAATAAGGAAAATAATAGAGAAAAGTTTAAAAGTCTATAATTTAACTAAACAATTAATCTGGAATAAAGATCCTACCCACCAAGAGTAAAATGGCAATGTATAAAACTTATTTCAAACCATTTCTAACATATGTAGCTGAGACTTGGATATAAACAAAGAAGGAATTGAGCAGAATCCAAGCTACAGGAATGAAATTATTACGTGAAATGGTACATAAAACAAGGAGAGAGAAAATGAGGAATGACAAAATCAGGGAGACATTAAGTGTAGGAAAATTAATAACAGACATAGAAAAAAGTAGACTAAAATGGTTTGGACATTTTAAAAGAATGAAAAAGGAAAGACTACCACAAAGACTGTTAAATCTCAAGATACAAGGAAAATAACCACGAGGTAGACCACGAAAAAGATGGATTAACCAAGTGAAGAAAAGTTTACAAGAGAGAGGATACAACTGGGAAGAACTAAAAAGAAGCAAAGTATGGGAAGATATAGATGGTTGGAGGCGTATTTGGAATTGACCTTCCGAAAGAAGGAAACGATAAGGGGATGATAATTAGAGAACGGGGAGCTCCGTGGCGCAAATGGTTAGTCACTAGCCTCCCTTCTCTTCGTATCTCGGTCATACCATGTGGGGTTCGCGGTAGACGAATCGGAGTCAGGCGATTTTTCTCGAGATTTCTTCCGTTTTCTCCTGTCAAAAGCTTCATTCCATAACTTCTGCATATGCACGACATTCATATAATTTAGTGTGCTCCTGTGATAGTGCGACAGGCTGGTCAGCCAGTGTTCGTGGATTTCGCAGACTTTCAATATTCTGTATATAGACCAAGTTAATTCAGTTACTCTTATTTCCTTACAGATGTCATGAATGGTATGCGGGCAACATACCAACCCAAAGAAACATCTAATAGGCAATTAGGGTATTACTAGGATTATGAAGATCGGCAAATTTTGCTTAGATGCTCTTTTATTCAGTCTTAAGGTCGTTTTTCGAACCTGAAAATCTTCAGACTCGGGACCACGGCTTGAAATCCCTCCCGGAGGACTTGCTCCTTGGATTTTACCGTTCTAAAAATCCATCGACTCCGGCCGGGTTTGAATCCACGACCCTCGGGACCAGAGGCAAGGAATATAACCACTAGTCCACCGCGGCCGACGACCTTTCATAATAGGGGTTTCATTTCATCTCGTCCTTCGACCGTTCATTCTAGTGGAGGATTTACTCTTGCAAGAGAATGAATTTTTGTTATTGATTAATTATTGAAGAAAAGTCGACGAAACGAGTAGTAATGATATGACATTTGATGTAAATATAATTAGAAAACGTATCCATTTTTATTTGTTATTGAAATCGTTTTATCTACAATGGCCATATCACATTCTTTTTTGTATAATGACCTTGTTGATTGTTGTACCTGATCTGTGATATTCAGCGCCCTCTCCCAATTTAACTTCATTGAAAGTTACTGTGCATTTGTACTTGGACACTTAAATATGTTAGAAATATAACATTGTATCTTTTGGTTGGAAATTACAATTCTCACAGCAAACATACGTTGTGTTTTTTGTAGTTCTATTGTTGTGAAGTGGATAGTTACTCGTATATTGCCTTTATTTATCTTTTATGGATGTGATAAAAGTGATGAAATGATTTCTTAGAGAAGCTGTGTCCCTGTATTTCTCCTACAGTGAAGGAATCTTAGCCATTCAACCCAATGGAAATCGAACACGAACAATAATGGCACTTTAAATCACAGCGGTGGTCATCCATAATTTTATTATACTGAAAAGAAAAGAGACGAAATAAAGTTAAATTTAATGTTTTAATTTCAGAAGCAAGAAAATAAAAAGTTCTACATTAGAACAATAGTAGTTTGATGGGGCAGTGGTTGGCAGTTTTTTCAGTATTTTCGAAAAATGTAGGGATATTAATAAGATGACGTGCATATGTGTGTTTTGATAGTTTTTTAAAGACTTGTTATTGAGAATACAATTCATGTTACGTAATGATGACTTAATGTTCATTGCAAAACTTCACACCTGTGAATATGTAGGATGTACACCTCAGCTATTCGTAATCTGATTATTTTTTAACCCTGGAATCCTTACAAGGTGCTAGGATTGCAGTGACCTGGCTTCTCCTCTTACGAAATGTTACGTAAAATACAATGACATAAAAACTTCGGTCACAATCTTGTTTGCGCAGTTGTTTCTCTTCATTGCTTTGGGAAACATCATATACATCAAATTTGGATAAAGTTAAATTCAATTTTTTTTTATGCTGTAGTTCGTCGAAATGGTGGTGTTAGACTTTAATGCTAAATGTACATTCTGAATTTCTTCGTTTAAACTTTAATAAGTGTTTGTAGGCACATGTTCAGGCATAATATCTCAAAAGTAATTACATCTCATCGTTCGTCGGAATGTAAGAAGAAGATACATTTTTATATAATCGAATAAGTTGCTTATGGAACTCCAGACTTTTTTTTGGAAAGTGTCGATTAGAAGTTAAAAGTACTTGTAATTTATTTGTAATTACATTTTTATCGAATAATACCAAAATGTTATAGTTTGCTGTTTTCTAAACTTTATTGGTTCAGTATTTGGCTTCTTCTTGACTAGTGACAATTTTGAATAACATATATATTGACATGTGCCTACTTGTATTCTACCTGAATAAATACTTTAATTGGTATAATGAGTTTCAGTTAACAATGCTTTGAAATAAGTTTCAAATTGAACAGAAACTCGTTCTTCAGTGGTTAATCGTATCCCATGAAGATTTGTTCGAATATTGAACATATTGGAATAATACTTTTTCTCTGAAGATTTGAATAACTTTTTATGTACTATCATCGTAATTTGTGTAACATTAACTTATTCGAATGGAAAACAATGAAAACTTCAACAGTGTTTCTTAAATGTTAACTGTGTTTTCTTTGCGGAAGACAAGTTTTTGGTTAATAAATTAGTAGTGTTCTATTTATATTCCTAAGCGTACAAGATTATTTTGAAAATGTTCAACCTACCAGAGATTCAAGTTACTTCTTTCATCAGTAAGAATCTTAATTGGTGGACTAAAGAATCAGAATGGCTGACAATTCGATTCGATAAGTGGCTAGCCTCATACCGTGGGTACACAAAACTTCGAACTAGCAGAATATCTCGAGCATATCGCACGATATATCAAGAAAGTGACGATGACGATACTTCTAGCGATGATAGCATGAAGATTCCTGATGCTCAAAAGTCTTATCGCGGTAAAAGATCACACAGTCAACCCACTTCTCCCAAATGTTTTAACAAACCTTTCATTTCATCCCAAACAGTTGAAAATATCAAAACGAAAAACGAACCTTATTCTGATAATCAAAGAATCGATTTTACAAGTACAGCAGAAGTAGACATCTCTGATTCAAAAGATTCAAAAGTAACTCTTTCAGATGCAACCGTTGTAGAGGAGGAATATAAAAGACAGTTTCGGCAGCCATACGGCTGGACAGATTACACCAAAGAAGATATAGGCCTAATGAATAAACAGAGTAATAATAAAAACAGAGGACCAGCTGTTAAGAAAAAAGAGAAAAATATTGAAATAAGCCCACAAAATTCAAACGAATGCTGTAACTGTTGTTACGAATTCTGCTCGGAAGAAAAATCAAAATCTGTAAAGTGCGTAACACATATTAATGATGAGAATCGGAAGAAAACAGGACCTTTTAAAGTTATAACCAATAAGATATCTCAAGCAAATAGCACTTACGATAAGTATTTCAGTTTTAGAAGACGTCAGAAAGTACATGTTGTTCAAGAAGAGAGTTTCTTCACCTATCGACGTCGAAGATCTAGCTATAAGAAAACTTCGAGGATGCGACATAAAAGAAAACTGGTGTTTGGTGGAGGAGGAGAGAATGATCCGATGTGGCCTGCAGTATTACTTACTTTTGATAGGGGAGTAACAGCAAATCATATTGTTCCACATAATTCTTTACCAGAAACTATTCTTTGATATTTTTTAGTATCAATTGAACTATTATTTTGACCTTCATAGCTAGGTCTACATGATGCAACTCATTGAAAGAATACGCGCGATCTAGTGGGAATTGTTCATATTTCTCAAGGTCTGGTTCTGTGTGTATGAATGTATTTAATGTGCGTGCATTTGTGTTTGTATCAATATGTGATGGGGAAAACATGTAAAAAAGTAAAGTAAAAAAAAGTAAAGTAAAAAAAAATATCACAATGGTGTATCGAGGTGGTTAGGTTAAGTTAGGGTATAGTGATTAATTAATCAGTGTGATTAATTAGGACAGTGTACTAGGGCACGCAACACATTTTTTTTACTTTACCTAAATTGTCTCCCATTTATTAAAGATAATGTACTTCTTAATTTATTTCAGAGCAATTTTTCTCGTGACAAAGGGCTTAAAAACTATACATGTTTTCAGCACATTATGTTTTACAGTATTTCCTTTTCTTGAGATGTCCTAACAAATCTGTCAACTTCTTAGAATAGAGTAAATGTGAGCAAATTCTTGATGTGGTTATTTTGTGACGTTTATAAAGTGAAATAAAATTAATAATGATTTTATAATTTTATAATTTATTTTCAATGATGAGAAAAAGTAATAGTTGACCTAAATATTAACATCTGTAAGCCTTTCGGGGCTAGTCCCATCTTCAGCAGGATATATGTCTATATCTACTGTAAGTATTGCATTCAGGGTCAGTAGATATGGGCGGAATTCATGAAACCATCTTTACGCAAAGAGCGACCCTTTCCCCCTCTCTATGACGTAGAGAGTATTCATAAAACCGGTTTTATGGATACTCTCTACGTCATAGAGTGGGGGAAAGAGTCGCTATTGGCTTAAAAATGGTTTCATTAATTCCGCCCTAGACCTATCTCCTGCTCCTGCTGATGATGGGACTCCCGAAAGGCTATAGATAATTACTATTTTACATAATTGAGGAAACAGACCATATGGTAAAAATTTTAGAATTTTATGTTATAATTTTAATTTTGTGATGACTTTCAAAAGCGATAATTTGTTTTATATGGATAATGACTTTTATCAAGTCCCCTGCATTTGTATAAATAATTTGTTTTATTTTGAGACGCTTGATTTCTTTTGTCATATCTCATTAAGATATTTTGTGTGTAGTAGTCCTACTAGTTGAGGCGGGAGAATAACATTTACTATGATTTGAGGGAAGTAGATTATACAGGGAATGATTGGAAAGCATTAGCTCAGGATAGGGGTGTATGGAGAGCTTATGTCCGCGCGGCCATGAACCTATGGGTTCGGTAGTGCCAGTGAGTAAGTAAGTCCTACTAGTAGACTTTCTGGTAACTTCTGTATGTCTATTGTCTGTATTCATGTATCTTACGCAAAACCAACTGAAATGAGAAGTCCGTCACATAGGATCTGTATAAACGAAGAGAATTTCCCAGAAGTCCGAATTTTTAGTCAGATTTTTTTTTATGGTTTGCGGAATATGTATTCTTTTGTTAATGAAATCCTGTGTATTCAGTTTCGATGCGAGAAAACAAACATGGCGAATGATAGAGCGATTTTTATTTTTCGACTTTCAGGTAAACTGCCACTTCTAAAGGCCGGATTTCGCTGATGTTTTCGGAATACCTTCCTCGTATTATTTCAATGGCACTTACTAGTTTCATTTCGAAAAATCGAACATTGCGGCCGCTAGACAATTTTTACATTTTCGCTTCAGGTTGGTTTCCATTTCTAATGGTTCGATTGTATTGGTTAACGAACTCGGCCTTACTTTTTTAATAGGCCTATATTACTATATGTCGAGTTTGATTCCGAGAACATGAGGCCAAGTAGAGCATTAACTCTTAAATTGACAAAACAATTTTTTGTGTCTGTTATTTAAATATGTGCAATGAAAATAAAATCATGTAAAACTCTAAATTACTACAGTAATATAGTATAATTCGACACAAAAAATTTAAGTAATATATACTCATTTGTTTCCTATTGTTTCACTGAAATCTATTATATAATTATTGTATTATAATTGTTCCCTTATAAGTATACAAAGTTTCAAGTCAATTCAATGTTTTTAAGTGGGTAAAAATCGTGTTGAAAGATTCCGTTACATAGGCAGATACAGGTCAAGCTAATATAAAGCCTGTAAAAATGAATGTATGTGTGTCTGTCCTTTATAGACTTCTAAACCGTTCAACCGATCTTCGTGAAAATGTGTATATACAGAGTCTCAGATGCGGCGAGTGCTTAGCCGTTTTCTATTATGTTCTAAAATGTTTAGTTGTAGGAGTTCACCTAAAACGAAAATATAAAAATCGCTCTAGCGATCGCAATTTTCGATGTTTCACAACAAAACTCGTAATATCCTATTAAAATAAGGCGAGGTATGTGTTATCCAAAAATCAGTTAAAATTGGGGATTTACTTGAAATCCGAAATTATAAAGTGTCTATACGAGTCGACCGATTTTGATGAAATTTTTGTGTGTGTTTGTGTGGGTGCCTGGATGGCTTAGATTCACAATTGGATCCTCTAAAACCATTAAGTGTAGGATTTCACCTGAAGTGAAAATTTAAAAATCGCTCTAGCGGTCACAATTTCCGATGTTCACAACGAAACTCAGTATATCATATTAAAATAAACCGAGGTAGGTATTATCAAAAAATGAGCGAAATCCGACAGTTATAAGTGGAGGTTTACTTGTAATCCTAAATCAAAAACTGCCTAAACAACTGCACAGATTTTGGTGAAAATTGTTCTGTTTGTTTGAGTCGGTCGCTGGATGGTTAAGATTTACAATTGAACGTTCCAAAACCATTAGATGTAGTGAAGTGAAAATTTAAAAATCGCTCTATTAGTCACAGTTTTCGATGTTTCACAACGAAACTCAGTATATCGTATTAAAATAAACCGATATATATATTGTCAAAAAATGAGCGAAATCAGACAATTGGAAGTGGAAGTTTACTTGAAATCCGAAATTAAAAACTGCCTAAACGACTGGACCAATTTCGTTGAAATTTTATGTGTGTTTGAGTGGGTCCCTGGATGTTTCAGATTCACAATTGTACCCGGTAGGTGGCGTTGCGATCGAGTAATAGGAATGTTTTATGTCAGATGTGTAGTCATCTGCATTGCGGACATATTCCGCGCGACAACAATGTGATGTCATAATTCAAGCTTCTTGAGCCACAACAGATAGCAGTGTAGTTTTCTTGCGAACTTATTAATTAGTGAATTCTATGGTAAAAAAATATGTTTTTATCTTCTCGCCATGACACGAGAATTGAATGTTCTGGCAAGACAACGTGTTCCAGGCCCACTAGTATTAAAGAAATTAAAGCAGGTGTATCTTACAGGATATATTGTCATTTTAAGGGTTAACAGTAACACTCTCACACGTGTATATATACATACATACATATACATACACACACACACACATATATATACCTATATAAAACAAGATAAGAAAAATAAATTCCTGGACGGGATTTGAACCCGGACCTCTGAGTTTGATATCTCAGTGCGCTACAACTTACGTTACCAGGCGAATCCAGAACAAACATTCATTTCTCTTATACATATTCTCTATTATTACCAGATGTAGCGGAAACTCGGTCTCCACTGCCACCTAGTAGCTACTATAACAAGTAAGCAAATTAAAGAGAATATTTTTACTTTATAGCAGTGACGCTTTTTCTTCTTCTTCTTCTACTACAAGGTTTAGGCTATGCAGCCTGTTCCGGCGAAGTTAAAAGTGGAGCCCATCTTCTACGTGGTCAGCCAACATCTCTTGTTCCTCTGGGATTATACAGGAAAGTTCTTTTTGGTATTCTTTCGTTGTTCATTCTCATTAAGTGTTCTGTCCATTTCTTATTATTTTCGCTGATTTTATCTTCAATTTTATATATATTTAATTCTTCTCGTATAGTTTCATTCATTATTCTATCCGCTCTTGTGCATCCTTTCACATTACGTAAAAACAGCATTTCCGCTTTTTCGATGTTATAATTAAACCTTTAATATTCAACTTGTGTCCAACTCAAGTTTGGGTCGAGGGATAAGATGAAATGAACCCCCCTATATGTATAAAAGTCTGTGAACGATAGGGTGCCGGACGACCACGCCTGATGTATGAACAAAATGAAATGGACGCGTATGGATAAATTGTATAATGAAATTTGTGGCTGGGGAAAACGGGAGAATCCTCGAGAAAAATCTGCCCGAGCTCCGTTTCATCCACATCCAAAACCAGATGCAGTGACTAAGACTCGATCTCGAGAGTCCAAAGGTAAAAACAGAAAAAACACACACATATAAATAAATTATATATATATATTATATCAATTCATGTCCAATTCAGGGTCGGATCGAGGGATGAGATGAGGTGAAGTCCCTATATTTATAAAGGTCTGTGAACGACAAGGGTGCCGGCCGACCACTCCTGATTCACCGTCACAGGGGCGATTGAACTAAATGAAACGGATGAGTATGGAGAAATGGTGGAATGTAATTTATGGCCAAAGAAAATGACAAAAATTTGCCCAAGCCCCGTTTCGTCCACCACGAAAACCACATGGAGTAACCGAGACTCGATCTCGAGAACCCAGCGGTGAGAGGCGATTGTTTAATCGGTTGAGCCACGGAGCCGCCATATATGTATATATATATATATATATATATGTATATATTCCACCGCTGTGGTCTCGAGGTAGTGTGCTGCCTTGTCACGCAGCGGGCCCGGGTTCGATCCTCGGTCGGGACAGTTTTTCTGGGTAAGGTTTTTATCGGGGGTTTTCCTCACCTGTAAGACAAATGTCAGGGAAACTTTCAGGCCTAAACACGGTCCCCGAAATCATATGGCCATCATCATCATCCTTCACCGGTGTGGAAAGCAACGGGAAGCTACCACACCTACAATTCCCTAGTAAAGCTGCAAGCATAGCATGAAAATGCTATGATTGCAGTGAAAGATCTGCCTTCGGGTAAATGAACCGGAATCGTGTGATATCTATTATACTTTTTTATTTGTTTGTGTGAAAGCTGAAAATGTAATCAACAATTGTTTCTCTTGACGAGGAAATCTAAAGCCCTTGTTAAGGAACGAAAGAAAATTATTATTCAAATCGTAGCGTGGGCTTTAAATATGCCTTCATCGTAATTAGATTTTGACAAAGTCGTAGAGGTCTTATTGATTTTCTTATTAATTCTATTTTTCTGTTACAAAATGTGACTACAAAATGTGAGTAGCATCTAGAAAGTAACAAAGATTGAATACAAAATGTCGAGGAGATAGTTGGCTGGCATAGGATGTCTACAAATCAGTTCTTCAAAAGATATGCGAATAAAAAATACGGTATCTGTCTCATGCAAGCTATTCAAATTTCTCAATAAGTCTAATATATGGTCCGATGTTGCAGAATTTATGGACTATATAATTCTTTTGTCAATTTCATTAATAATATATGGCATACAGTTACATTGCGTGAAAACAAACGTGGCGTTTGTTAGAACTAGTTTTTAATTTCGGAACTTCTAATGGTTGGACTTCGGTAATTTTTTGGGAATAGCGTTCTGGTTTTATTTCAATAGCATATAATGAATTTCGTTGTGAAAAATCGAAAATTACTGCCGCTAGAGCGATTTTAAAATTTTGTTTCAGGTCCTAATGGTCCTGGTTTGCTGATTAACGTGCTCGATCTTACTTTTTAAAATGATTGTTATATGCTAAGTTTAATTCCGAAAAAAATTGTTACCACTAGTAGTTAACACACACACACACACACACACACACACAGAATACACACACAACACGCATGCACGCACGCACACACACACATTGAGAATTCAACTACATAAATTGAAAGAAGAATAACTGATGTAAGAAGAATCATTGGAATGTTACACCCTGTGCTTTGGAATAGAAATATAATATACAGAACGAAACAAAGTATGTTTCAAGTTCTGTTACAAAGAATTTTATTATATGGGTCCGAAACCTGGACATTAAGTAGAAAACAAGCCAACAAGCTGTTAGCAGAAGAAATGGATTTTTTTTTGGAGGCGATCGTCAAAAATGTCAACTCAGAAACAGCACAATAAGGAAAATTATGGAAGTTGAGAAAAGCATTTTAGAAAAAATAGTAGAAAAACGTTCGAAATTGTTTGGACACCTCATAAGAATGGAAGAAGAGAGAATATCAGAGAAGATCCTTGATTGGAAGGCTAATGGAAGAGGCAGACCTAGAGAATGTTGGATAGAAGGAGTGAGGAGAATTATGGAAGGTAGAGATTTGAGGGGAAGAATATGCTTTAGACAGGAACCTCTGGCAACAAATCACTTTGGGTTGAAGGAGAAACACTGTATTGTGGAATATTCATAATAATTTATATATATAAGGTGTGGTATTCCACTGCTATAGTCTCGAGGTAGTATGCTGCCTTGTCACGCAGCGGGCCTGGGTTCGATTTCCGGTCGAGACAAGCTTCCTGGATGAGGTTTTTTCGGGGTTTTTCCTCACCTGTGTAAGACAATTGTCAGGAAGCTTTAAGGCCCAAACGGTCCCCGAACACCATCTGTCCATCATTTTCATCATCATCCTCATCCCCCGTGTGGAAAACAACGGGAAGCTCCAACACTAATATAATTCCCTAGTAAAGCTGCAAAGCATAGCATGAACATACTATGATTACAATTAAGGACCTGCTGTAGAGCAGAACACTATAACTAAAAAAATACAGGGTGTGTTTCCATGATGATTACCAACTTTCAGGGAAGATTAAGAAGGACAAATGCATGAATTTGATATAAGGATCCCTGGTCCGGAGACACCTCCTTAGGAAGTTATAGGTGAACGTTAGTTGGGATACCTAATAACGTGAAATTATGAGACCTTTCGAATACTTTTTTTTTTTCGCTCTAATACTTACACAAGCCGTGATACTACAACAAGTGTTCAGAATGGCGTCCTTCGGCTCCGATGCAGGCATGACAACCTTGTACCAAGTTCTGTTCATACTTGGCCGAACAACCCTGGAGTCCTTCTGACGATGTCACAGGCTGCGAGAATTCGTGCTAGTGGATCCTCTGCTGTTTCTACAGGTATCTCGCATACAAGACACTCACATGACCTCACGAGAAAACCATAAAATAGAGTCAAGATCCAGCGAACGAGTTGGCCATGGAACAGGACCTGCTCTTCCTATCCTCTTTTCAGGGAACTGCTTAAGTTTACAACGGTATCTGTTTTGCCGTGGCGTGTTCATTCGGCGGAACAGCTTATGACACTCCAAGATGTCGATCCGGTGATCAATCCTCATTACCAGAGTTCGAAGTTGACCTATAAAATGCCTATAAAAGACCTTTAAAAACCTAAAGATATCCTCAAAAAGACCTAAATATTGAAAAGAAGGACGTAAAAAGTGTTGCAGTTTCTAACGAGTGGTAATTTTAAAAAAAGGGTCAATTTCTTAGAAAATTTGAAGTTGAAATATAATAGTTCAGGCAGTCAGTAAGCTGGTGGGTAAAATAACGTGATATTTTGTGTGGGTTCAATAGTTTCTTGCGGAACAAAACTGTTTGGAACGTGAAAGGTCTTTAGAAAGTTAAACTAGATAGTGCTTTAAAATAAGTTGGAATTGAGACTAGACTCTACGAATTCTTTAATTATTATTATTCAAATGGTATAAACGTCAAAAGAAGGTAACGTTTAAAAATGCCGTAAAGACCTAAAAAAGGGTTAAAAAGAGCCAGTAAACTATAAAACATCGAAAAGGACAATAAAACCCTTCATTTTCTGTACTACAATGACCAAAAATGTATATAGGCCTATATATATATATATATATATATATATATATATATAAAAATTTGCTTAACTGTTATGTTAGCCGCTAGATGTCAGCCGGAACAAATTTCCGCTACCTCTTGCGTGAATTGAGAATACTACATGTATGCCTATAAGAAAAGTGTATGTTTGTGTTGGAATTCTTGGGTGGCTCAGGTCGTTAGAGCGCTAAACGTACAGAGTTTGGAGACTCGGGTTCAAATCCCGACTCAAGCATTCATTATTCTTTTCATATATATATATATATATATATATCCATCCATCCATAGTAATTCTGCCCGAAGGCAGGTCCTTCACTGCAATCATAGCATTTTCATGCTATGCTTGCAGCTTTACTAGGGAATTGTAGGTGTGGTAGCTTCCCGTTGCTTTCCACACCGGTGAAGGATGATAACAATGATGATAATGATAAGGATGATGATGGTGATAATGGCCATATGATTTCAGGGACCATTTGGGCCTTAAAGTTTTCCTGACATTTGTCTTACAGGTGAGGAAAAACCCCAATAAAAACCTCACCCAGAAAAACTGCCCCGACCAGGGATCGAACCCGGGCCCGCTGCGTGACAAGGCAGCACGCTACTTCGAGACCACAGCGGTGGACATAGGCCTATATATATATTATGTTGGGCCTCGTCTTCAGACATAAAAAAAAATAAATAAAAAAAGTTTTCCTCAACTTCCGAGCCCTACTCGTTTACTTATCGCTGAGAACTTATGAAAACAATTTTAGATAATAAACCTGCGAAGGTGATGTTTCCGCACCAAGGTTCCTTATATCAAATTCATGCACTTGTCCTTCTTAATGTTCCTTGAAAGTTTGTATCATCATCACGGAAACACCCTGTACGTACATACCTATATATTTTTTACATGCTCATTTTCATTGTACACTATGTAGGGTCGATGAAGATATGTAAAGCGTTTTCAAAAATATCTTCATGAGATCATCCTCAGTAGTTCCGTTCCTTCGGAATTCGCTAATGAAAAGAAATGTGTGTAGCCTATCTATTTTCCAATGACATCTATTACAGTTTTCGTGCATCGGATTCCTGCTTTAAGCTTACGAGTATTAATTAATATAGGTCAATTATTTTTTGTGGGGGTTCGTCGTAGAATAGACTTCATTCCATTCATCCATAACATACTGGGATAGCATAATGTATATTTCACGTCGTGGTGCTCAGGGCAGTCTGTCCGTCCAATCGGAATAAAGAATCATCATCTTATCGTGTCCTCCTTTCGGATGGCCAATCCCAAATATGCCTCCAACCATCTCTATCTCCCCATGCTTTCCTTCTTTTAAGTTCTTTCCAGTCGTATCCTCTTTCTTATAAACTTTTCTTCACTTGGTTAATCCATCTTTCTCGTGGTCTACCTCGTGGTCGTTTTCCTTGTATCTTGAAATTGAACAGTCTTTGTGGTAGTCTCTCCTTTTCCATTTTTTTTTCCTCCCAAAGTCTGACCCCGCGTCCACGTCGTGGGAGGTGGTGAGCTCGTTTCAGGTTTCTTGTTGGGCGTGCACATCTATAGTCCACAGACGAAGGGAATGAAAGCACGGGTGGAAGGGGAGCACGGGGAATTACAAGCGATAAAATGGCGTACTACCTGAGAATATATTTAGTTATAATAATATATTTATTAAACACAATGTGTACATCAAATTAAATTTAGCTTTTTACCAGTCTTTAATTAAATTGTTTAGAGGCAGAGTCCTGTTTTTACACTTCGCTAGATGATATTTTGGACATGGATAGTTGCATAATTTACAGATGCAGTCCTCCTTGGGTTCATGGTACAGGTTGTTCAGGCATATATTCCCATGAAATCCATGGGCTGCGAAACGTGTGTACAGGTGCCGGAGTTCGAAATTCGGTTGCTTCCAGGTTTCTGTTTTCATTGCGTCTGTTTCCATAATTTCTGTCGGTATCTGGGCGGCTTTGTTCTGTCTCTCCTCGATGACGATTCTGTATGCTTGCGTTTCCGGTAGTCTGAAACAGTGTCTGATATCTTCGATGAAGAAGGATTCCTGGGCTATTGTATAGGCATAACTATTTTTTGTATATTTTGAAATTGACAGTGCTCTTTTGAGAAACCTTGATTTAACGTTCTCCAGTTTCTTAAGATTTTTCACTGTCAAGTAATTCCATATAAGCTGGATTCCGTATGTTGCGTATGAAATACCTACTTCTTTCATTCACTTCGTCTGTGGAAAATACCTGATGTGTATCTACCTGAAATGAGCGAGCTAAAGAGGCTCCAGTGAAGCCACATCAGGCCTAGCAGGTCGGTGGTGGATGATGAAATGCTTTCAAAAAACAAATAGGCCTCGGACATCAACGCTCAACAGTATGGATCAGCAAAGAAAATGGTATGAGACTTGGAACAATAAAGAACTAAAGGACTATAACGAATTAAATTAAAATTATTATAGAAACGAAAAAGAGCAGAAACCTTAAATTAATCTACTGAAATACTAGGCCTAATTATTTATTACAAAATTTCCCCTCAGGGGTCCTCATCTAGGGGATATGTGGATGGCGACCACAAGGTGCCCAAGCTGAGCAAAACATTTCTTCCACTTACTTGTGTTTTGCACTCTTTTAACTTTACTATCTAACCTCTCTTGGTTAACTCTTGTTTTTTTCGACCCCGACGCTATTAGGGCATCCGAGGGCTAGGGAGTCTTTCCTTTCTTCCATTTCTTCTTTCCTTTATTTTCTTTTCTTCTCCAGAAAAGCCTGACCAGAGGCTATAAGATGGCAGCCCCATCACTGGTCTTGCCTTCCTTTGGCCAGCAACCAATCGAAGGGACTATTATTATGCTTTCAAGTCTTATACGAGAATTTCCCGGAGGGAAAATTTTCTATAGGATCGTAACAGGCCTTGGCCTAATACTTGGAAGGAAGAAGAAGAAGAAGAAGAAACTAGAAATTTAAATTTATTTTAAAGAGACTATGTCCGGCGACCCCCAATTCAATCGTAGCATTACAAATGGATTCTGCGTAATTTTCATATCATTTTCTCTACATTAAATAATGAATTTTATTCATGAACACCCAGTAAGATTGACTTCTACTCATAAAAACTCGGAGACTAACGTCTTTTCTTTCATGTAATCATGTTAAACTCGCGCGTCGTTAGCAGAATAAAGATGATTCTCTTTTATTTTTAGCGATTGTTGTTGGGATCAGTTGAACGATTTCTACATTTCTCTGGATCTAGAAAATAGGGAAATCTTTGTAATATTAAATATCCAATTTTTATTATCACAAAATCCTATTAGGGATTCTCTGAAGATTGTTGGTAAACACAATAATTGGTTTTTGAAATGTAATGAATAAATTATTGAATCGAGAAAATAATATGGATTGTCAAGTGTCTTTAATTCTGATATAATTTTAAAAAATAGTTTAATGCCACAGAAACATGTTTTTCAATTGAAATGGCGTGGGATGACATTTTCAATGGAAGATAATTAATTGTGCCAGTTTTCATCTAATGTGTTGCTAAAAAATCAAACCCGTAAAAGTATTCTGATATCATGCGATGGGCTATTGGATTTGAAACTCATATTTATTTTATAAATATTGATGATCTTATATTAAATTAAATTAAATATCTCATATCGACGGTAGGCAAATGAAAGCCTCGTAACTCATCAGTCGTTGAATACTACATAACTCCAGTAGCCAGCACAGAAATATGTGATGCATAACCTGTTAAGAACACGGACTTCAAATTTATTAATAACTTGACTTGTATTCTGTAGTAAAATATGAGGGAACTATTGCTTATCAACTTTCATACTAATTTATAACAGTTATTTGTTTCTCCTGTAAAATTTACCAAAATGGAGTCACAAGGTTTTCGTTGCCCACCATCGATGTGTTCTCTTGTAACTCTGGATGGGAATATGATGGCACTCTACGTCAACTGTAGTCTATGTAGATTTCAAAAAGGCAAACGATGCAATTAAGAGGAAGTTGTACAATATTCTGCTACAATTCGGAATTCCTTAAAGTTGGACTTACTTGAATATGTCTAAATTGCTCAAAGAGTTAGGTGCGAGCAGGCAAACTATTTTCGGACACTTTTGAAATTTACAGTGGGTTAAAGCAAGGATGTGCACTATCTCCTGTACTATTCAATTTTACATTAGAGCATTTCATCAAATCTTTGAAGGATAAGGAGTTGGAACAAGTCAATGGTATTGATAAAGTGTTAATCCTGATGATGTAGTATTATTAGGCGATAGGGAAGAATTATTAAGGGCCAAGATTCACATTCTATTGAGTAACAACTAAGAAATTGGAGCTAGAAGTAAACTTTAACGAAACAAAATATACGATCACACACATAAGTAAATTATTTAAGATGAATGACAATTGAGGGACAATTTGAAGAAATGGTTGAATTCAAATACCTAGGAATAATCATTACAAATAGGTATGAGATATAGATAAATATAGGCTCAACTCTGAAAGTAGAGTTATGCTATACCTGTTTACAACTGTGGTTGCGGGTAAAGTCGTTTCCTCGTATGCAGCGGGCCCATATTCAATACCCGATCAAGACAAGTTTCCTGAGTGACTTTTTCTTCACTTGAAAACATTGTTAGGATACTTTAAGGTCCAAATGATCCTTGAATATCACCTGACTAGTATCATATTAGCTTGTTTAGCATTAATTACTGAATAGTTTATCGTGTCTTAAATGTTCGCATTGTCTCGGAGATAACACTGGCATGGAGCTGGTCAGTTACCAGGAAGGCGCTCCATGTCCTTACGTGATCAAAAAGAGTATATGTGTGATCCAGAGTTAAAAATCTTCTCCCGACTAGTCGTGTCATTGTGAGACCCGGGCGGTGCATGGCGTAAGACATGCACACAATGGGAGAGGTTAAACTAAGATAAAAAGGAAGAGTCCTGTCTTGAACTTTTATAGGAAAAAAATCATTATGAGGTTTAATTTAATATTAAATTAAAATACTTCATACCTCACCCCATATTCAGTCGTTTGATTATAGTACAGTTTCAAAGCCTTGGCAGCTTCATCTTCAGTAATATCTCGTCTACTGATGTTATGTCGATCAGAACTATAGTCGGTTCCAGATGTCTACGGAGCAGATGTAAACAGTGGTTGTAACGGCGAAAAAGCGCGCTTCACAAGCGGATAAACCTTACGAGTACATCGACACGCAATTACTGTTTCATAACATATTTGTTTAACAACAATGAAATGCAATACTGACAATAATAATGAAATTAATAATGATAATATAATAATAATAATAATAAAATAATAATAGTAATACTAATACTACTACTACTATAATAATAAATAATAATACTAATAATGAATAATAAATAATAATAATAATAATAATACTAATAATAATAATAATAATAATGCTAATACTAATAATGAATACCAATAATAATATAATAATATAATAATACTAATAATATAATAAAAATAAATAATACTAATAATAATAATATAATAAAAATAATAATACTAATAATAATAATAATACCAATAATAATAATCTCTAATCGCCGTGTGAGGGTTCTCCTTCAATAACGTTTTATAAACGTTTATAATTGTCTGTATTTCTCCCGAACGAAATCCTTCCTTCTGTTTATGTTTCTTCACAGGAGACATTCCGGAAGGACCTGGCATAGAATTATCGGACATATTTTCAGAAAGGGATACTGCACTTATTAAAAAACACTTGCACACGCCAGCTAAATATATCACATTCACTACTGTAGGCTCAACACTTATTTAATTTTACTGAACATAACGCTTCATCAATACTTAGCACATAAGTGATACTGAGGGAAAAAACAAGAACTTGTGTTGTAATAACTAACTAACTCACTGGCACAATCGAAACCGCAGATTCATGGCCGTGCGGACATAAGCTCTCCATACATCCCTATCCTGAGCTAATGTTTTCCAATCATTCCCTGTATAATCTGCTTCCCTCAAATCATAGTTAATGCTATTCTCCCACCTCATTCTTGGTCTACCAACTGGGCGTTTTCCCTCTGGTTTTCCTATAAGAAGTTTCCATGCACGTCTTTCATTCCCCATACGCGCAACATGCCCTGCCCATCGCAGTATACGAGACTTAACTGTTCTTATTATATCTGGCTTCCTATAAAGACCATGTAGTTCACTGTTATGTAGTGTTCTCCATTCAACTGTCTGTTCATCTCTCTTTGGTCCAAAAATTTTCCTAAGAACTTTATTCTCAAATACTCGTAATCTCCTTTCTTCCCTTAAAGTAAGAGTCCATGTTTCGCATCCATATAATATAACTGGTAGAATAATAGTTTAATATATTTTCAGTTTAACGTTTTTTTGTAAAGGAGTTGGGACAACAATAGTCTCTGACTTACATCGTAATATTGTGAATAATGCTCATGTGGGATTTCCCACCAGACACTTGCAACGCAACCAATGACGCGCCAGCATTTTAAATGAAAGGGAGCGCTGGCTTACTGCTTTGCTCCGAAGACATCTGGAATTTGGTATAGGCCTACTTCTTCTTCCTTCTGTTGGTGGACGGATAAACTTCCGGATCCAATGAAAATCCGCGGGAATTTCGAAGTTCATAAGTTTTTCTTTCTTGTTTTTTTATTAAGATCTCTCCTGACGCATCACTATCATCATCATCACCCATCATATCATCGGTGCAGCGTAACTCCGCCTTCCAAGATCCCCAACCTCAGAAGTGGGTTACCAATGCCAGGAGACAACACAAGAAATGTCAATATGACAACCTGGAGCAATGAATAAATAATCTTCTTCATCCATTCTTATTCTTCTTGAATAAATAATACCATTTGTATGTTATGGAATATTTGATGATTTTTTTTATTGAATCTCCAATAATATGAACCCTATTTCACCATCTGGTATGTTATGGTTTGAGTTACAATACAATTAATTACTTACAATGATTTAGAGTGTGGTTAATTTCTAGCATTACATAATAACGTAATATGAACAAATAAATAAATAAATTAACAAACCCAAGAAAAAACTAACTCAAAGTCTCTTAAACATATGATGGATAAAGTCACATAGCTTTCTATAGCAACACTTCTTACATAAAATATTTGACAAAGGCAGTTGAAATGTATTATGGAAATAACCTAATTTTTTAATAAATTCATGTCTTTTGGAATCAAATGCAGGACACTCAAATAACAGATGTGAGATAGTCTGGCTGGAGTTTTTGCAAATACAGGTATCTGCACCTATTTTAAATCGTTCCAAATAATGTCCAAATTTACCGTGTCCAGTCATAAATTGTGTTAATACAAAATTTAGTTCTACATATTTGCACTTTATTCGGTCAAAAACAGTTGATTTGATGATTGTGAATAAGAAAATTTGGGAATAGTTTTTTAAAACAATTTGTGTGTTTTTTTTTTTTCACAGTAGCTACTTTGGAAAATGAATGGTGAAGGAGATTATGAAATAACTCCACTGGAGCTTCACAATTTAGAAAGACAACTGTTGGAGCTACTTCATGAGTTGAATATGAAGAGAGTAAGTACGATATTTGTCAATTTCCATTTCTTCTATTACCTACTCTTCATTACATATAATTACAGTTCTTAAAAAATCATAAAGGGTAGATCTTGTACAGATGTATTCTTTACTCTAAAACTGCTATTAGAAAAGGAATTCAATATAGAAACTCATATCGCCTTCGTTGACTTCATAAAGGCTTTTGACAAAGTAGACAGAAATATATTACTACAAATTTTAGCTGATGATAACGTTCCACAACAATATATTACTAATATCTTCAACATCTATAAAGATAATGAAATCTCTGTTAAACAAGATGGCAAATTATCTTCTTGGGAAAAGATCAACACTGGAGTAAGACAGGGATGTGGACTTTCACCGGTGCTTTTCATTATATACATGAATAAATTAATAAATGAATGGAGGAAAACACAACGAGGATATATACCCATCAATAGGAACCTCAAACTCGATGTTATTCTTTTTGCAGACGATTTAGCTCTTCTGGCACTTTCCAAAAATGATTTGCAACGATCAATTTATAATTTACAAAAAATAGATGCCAAATTTAATATGGAAATATCAATTAACAAAACTAAAATTATGGCATTTCATGGGAAGGACCCCATACAAAGTAAAATCTGTCTCCAGAATAAAATTTTAGAGAGATCTAATCAATTTAAATATCTTGGATATTATCTCTCTATCTGGGATGAAAAGGATATCCCTGAAAAAGTTACTAGTTATAATAAAAGTTTAGGAATTATTAATCAAGTTATGAAACCATCCCTTGTACAAAAAAACACCAGATTACGTTTATATAACCACTTTGGCTAGACCAGTGTTGACCTATGGTAGTGAAGCATGGACACTAAGAAAACAACATGAAAGCAGAATAACGGCTTGTGAAATGAGATTCATGCGCAGAACAGCGGGTTACACCAGATGGGATCAGAAAAGGAACACCGATATCTTAAAAGAATTGAAGACTATGCCAATTTTGGAATATATTAAACAGTACCAACTAAATTGGAAACACCATCTTGAAAGAATGAGTTCAAATCGGATCCCCAAAGCTGTTTATAATTATATACCAAGAGGACGAAGATCACTGGGCCGTCCTATGAAACGCTGGAGGGAAAATTTTCTATAGGATCGTAACAGGCCTTGGCCTAATACTTGGAAGGAAGAAGAAGAAGAAGAAGAAGAAACAATCCTGAATGACTTGTATATTTCCTTCCATTTTTAATATATATATATATATATATATATATATATATATATTAATGACCTAGTACAAAGCTGGAGAAAAATTGTTAAGAAAGGAATAAGAATAAATAATACAACAAATTTTAATATTTTACTATATGCTGACAATGTTATTACGAGTATAATGCAAAATATAGAAAACAATTTACAATTCTCTTCACACTGTTTAAATGAAATAAGTAAAGAGTATGATTTTAAAATATCTGTAGAGAAGACAAAAACAATGGCCTTTGAGAAAAGTCACCCAGGAAAAATATTATTAGAAAATAAACCTCTATCACAAGTGTTCAATTTTAATTATCTTGGTTGTGAATTGTCTTCTGGATATGGAACAAAAAACAATATACACAATAAATTATCAAAATTCCAAATATGTGACACCATTCATAGAACACTAAAACATAAAACAAGGAAGGATACAAGATTGAAGTTCTACAAAACAATGGCGGTACCGGTACTTTTATATGGTAGTGAGTCCTGGATAACAAATAAGAAGAATACAAAGTGCAGAAATGACTTTTTTAAGAAGGACCAAAGGATGCACAAAATTGGACCACATAAGAAATGAAGAAATAACAAGTGAATTAGAAATATATTCAATAAATGATAGAATTCAACAACACCACATCAGTTGGGAAGAGCATGTTCAGAGAATGGAAGAAACAGATTGCCCAAGATAGCATATAAACCAAAGAGATTAAGGTGGCTCATACACCATAACAAGTCATAATTTTCAATTTTTTGTTTTTGGTCTCATTTGAAAGAGCATACTTTAATGTACATATTTCTGAAATGTTGTGATATCTTCTGTTTTTGTCGAGATATATAATGTTAAATGCCAATGTGCACTGGTTGACAGTTGGATGTGCATGGCAGATGGTCTACATTCAACTAGTTGAAGATTTTCCTATCTTTTAAGGGATGTAGGAAGACCTAGGAAGAGATGGAAGGAATCATTGTGAATTCGGAACAGGTGAATCACCTAAACCTTGAAGTGAAGATGATGAGATGATGATTATGTATTATTTTCATTCTCCATCTTTTTATAACTTTTGGGATTTCTAAGTGCTGCAAAATTATCTTTTCATTATTAAATTCAGTCCTACGCTTTATCCAAGCATTTCAGATATGAGACCTTGGTACAGATCTATGGGACTTGCACTGTGATTCGAGTCCCATGAAGAAAGAAATTTTCTCATGGAATTTCTGCAGTATGGGACCAGTGCCTATTCAGGTTCTTGAGGAATTTGGGTAGCTACAATTAGTAGCAGCTTCAGATTGAGAAAACAAGCCATAACAGCTGGAGGACCTGATATACTGACCACATGTCATCCCTATACTAGCTGGATGATCATCCACCTCCGTGATTAACACATGTGGATGTGAGACCAGTAACTATCTGGTAGGCCTGTTGGCCCATGGAGTGAAGTAATTAAATTCTCTATATATTTCTATCTATGCAGTGTGAATATCTTTTTCATAAAGTATTCTTTCTAATTCTATTTCTTTACTTCCCAGATCTTTAATGATCCAAGTAACAATATTTATTCTATTGCAAATTCCTAATCATTTATTCTTTTTCTGCTTAAGTCGTCGTCCATTAAGTCTGTCCGGCTGAACATTGTGAGAGAGATGAGTTTGCATGAGAATGGATCGGATAAAGAATGAAGATATAAGAACAGAGTTAAATATAATATACATTGAATGATAAAATCAAATAATATAGAGATAAATGGTTTAGACATGTGAAATAATGAATATAACAAGATTACTAAAAAGCAGCATTTAACTACAAGCCAAGAGGTTCAAGGAATGTAGGAAGGCCAGTGAAAAGATGGACAGAACAACTGTGAGGCGGAACAGGCAATTTGCCTAGCCTGTGAAGTGAAGAAGATTTTTACCTATACAGAATAAAAATAACCTCATTAGCTGACTGAATGACACTACTGAACCTGCAGGTTCATGACCTTGCAGAATTATTCTATTCTGAAATAATAGGCCTATTTTCTAATCATTCCATATACCATTGGTGGATGGGTGGGTAAATTATGTTATAAGTTGATTTTTAGATAAATGGACATGAAAGATTGAACAATTTCCCAAAATCTATATTTGAACATTTGAAGACATTTTTACAAAAACATCACATGTCAATTTTTAATGAAAATGAGTTAAGAGCACCATCACATAGAGGTGCATTTTTGTCACAATCTGAAATGTGTTTAAAAGCAAAAAAAAAACAGCCTATGTCAGGTGCAGTAGCTGTAAGAAAAAACTGTGATTCTACAAAAATAGCCCTTGTCATTGTGGTTTCAAACAAAAATTGTCCTTGTCAACTAACATGGGTTGTTCTTTTGTTTTCAGCACTGAATTGATTAGGTACATTATTCATTATAATTATAACCATCTCGTCATTTTATATTATTAATATATGTTGTGATTTCCTGCTAATTTACTGATATTACAATGCAATATTAAACATTAAATATATTGAGAAACAAAACAAGAAAGGACACTCAATTAAAATTTTATAAAACAATGGCTGTGCCATCATTTTTGTATGGCAGTAAATGTTGGGTGCTGAATTAAAAGGATGAAAAAAGAATAAATGCATCAGAAATGAAATTTTTTAATAGCAGTATAAGACCACATTAGAGGTGAAGATACATATAAAGAATTGCAAATTACACCCCTTCTAGATAAAAATATTGGTTGAAAACGAGAGAGATCCTTCTCTCGAAAACTAGTTCCTGTGTTTGAAGAAACATAAAATATGAGGTAAGATGTTAAAAATGACTCATTAATTTACGAATTAAGAACCTCATAATGTTATTTCCCATATTTAACTATGAAGTTAAAACTTACAGAACAAAATGGATTCAACATCTAGAGAGAATGAAAATAGAGCCAAATACAAAAAAGAATCTGGAAATATGCACCTGCAGGCAAAAAATCCCAACGAAGACCAAGAAGGCAGTCGAAAGAAGAACCGGAAAATGCCTGAAGGCCTATACCATGAAGTTAATGATGATGATGATTGTTCCTGCCAGAGTAAATGGATTTTTCCAACCTAGTGTGTACAGTCATCCATGCACAGTTTTCCAAATAGAATCTGTACAATACACTTAGGCTTTCATTTTTACACTTGATTTGGAGTGATTCCCATTTTACTTGTTTAACATTTTCACATCCAAATTTTATTCTCATCCTTCGTAAATTTAGCTGCCATTTTCTGTACCTTTTCTAATGAATTTATTTGTTTTACTCACAAAGGGGCAGTGTTCAATAGTTTGACACATAGATTAGTAAATATACCTACGAGCAAAGAAAATTATGAAAAAGAAAAATAATACATATTTAATGTTGCAACAGAAAACGGCTTTGAAGAAAATATGGTATACAGAAAAAATAAATAAATTTAAAAGACAAAAAAATAATTAATGAAAGCACGCTTATAAAACAGAGGAAAAAAGAAAATTCAAGAAATTCACTTACCATGAATTGAAACACCACAAGTTAAAAAGGGCCGACAACTTGGGAAAAGTCAGTCTGTAACTACGGAAGATGAGGCAAACATATGTTGAAACATATGCCTAACAAAACAATGATATATGAGGTAAGAATTTAACAGACCAAACTTATTATTAAGTAAAACCTTATAATGTAACTTCCTATTGTACTCTAAAAAAAAATTGTGATTGTTTTACAGCGACTTCTGGTAGAAACTCGCAAGGAACTGGAGGATGCATTGTTGAAGCAGAGCCAATTGGAACATAAACTAAATGAGGAGAAACACGAATCAGAGGCAATGCGACTACAACTTGAGGTAGTGGCGACTGCATTACAGCAATATGGTGAAGCCAAAAGTGCATCCCAGGCAGAACTTTCCAGGTTGAGAGTTGAAAAAGAAATAGGCATACAGGAACGAGATAGTCTCAGACAGCAATGCCATACTTTTAAGGTACTGTATTACAAGGAATTTCTCTTGACCAGCAAGTCCAAGTATTTCTTTAGGAATCAAAGTTACATTAAATGGATTGACATTCATTTAATTGTATCTTCCTCTGTGGTATGTGATATGCCTGGTCAGCCGACATCCTCGAATGACACAGACCTTCAGTAATATGGGCTTCATCTCATCTCATCCCTCAATCTGGCATTATGCTGTATTTGAACAGAAAGTTTACATTTATTACACGCTTTATATTAGCTTGACCTGTATCTATCTATCTATCTATGTAATGGAATCATTCAATGCGATTTTTGCCCACTTACAATCATTGGATCGACTTGAAACTTTGTATACTTGTAAAGGACCCGTGACAATACAATAATTTCATTTTTTTCTAAAATCCTGGCCAGAATCATCAGAAAATCAAGAAAAGTGTCTTTGTATCTATGTAACAGAATCTTTGAACACAATTTTCACCCACTTAGAAACATTGTATCGACTTGAAACTTTGTATACTTGTAAAGGACCCGTGACAATACAATATTTTCATATTTGTTTCTCAAATCCTGGCTAGAATTGTCAGAAAATAAAAAAAAAGTGTCTTTCTATCTATGTAACTGTATCTCTGAACACGATTTTCACCCATTTAGAAGCGTTGGATCGACTTGAAACTTTGTATACTTGTAAAGGACCTGTGACAATATAATAATTTCATATTTTGTTTCTAAAATCCTGGCCAGAATCATCAGAAAATCAAAAAAATGAAAACTGGTTTAATAGGTTGCGGACTTGTTCACTTTTTAGTCAATCGTTGTAAGAGCCCAGTTGGTAGAGCGGTGAAATCTCGTGGTATAAAATTTCAATAATCCATAGGTCGCTGGTTCAAATCCGGCTGGGAGGATTTTTTTTAGAAGAGTATTACTTTTAGCTCATACTACAATAGTATCGAATTTAAAGGTATTTGCATTTTTATCTTATTCTGTAAAATATTAAAACTAAAAACTAAAAGATAAATAATAGTTTTAAAAAACTAAAACAACACGCTTTATTAGAAAACCGATCTAAAAAAATGAAAAATAATTTTAATTTCCAACACGCTTGGGATAAAATTAAAGTGGTCAACAAAAAAATCATCTCCAACACATATAGAATAAAACTAGAGTTATCAACAAAAAGAATATAATTTTACCATCAAAAGCGTGGGGTGCTTTTTATGATTTTTACATTTTCTTCTTAGAGACTTTACTTTTACCAATATCTGTTTATTATCAAATATATTAATTGATATAGATCACCCCATGCTTTTGATGGTAAATTTTTTTTTTTGATAACTAGTTTTATTCTAGATGTGTTGGAGATGATTTTTTTGTTGACCACTTGAATTTTATCCCAAGCGTGTTGGAAATTAAAATTATTTTTCATTTTTGTAGTTCAGTTTTCTAATAAAGCGTGTTGTTTTAGTTTTCTAAAACTATTATTTATTTGAATCCAACTTTACTGGAATATTCTGGGTTCAAAACCTAGTATTGATCAAGCTGATTAAGGTTTTTTTCCTAATTTTTCTCTGTTGTAGAGGCAAATGCTGGGTTGGAATTTCATTACCAGGGCTTATTTCATAATATTCACCATTTCATATTATCAACAGTAATCTAACAAGATGTTGTGTTTTTCTGAAAAATCACGAGCAACAAAGTCACGAGTGACTTTGTCTAATGAAAAACTCAACCTCACGTTGGATTTGGAGTGACTATTTAGCGAATAATACAACAACAGAAGCTAAAAATAATTATAATGTTTAATATTTACCACTGTGAGGTTATGTATTCCGATCTTACTTCCGGACGATTTCTAAGCCGGCTGTATAGTTATAAAAAGCATATCTTTACTGTTAAATCTCTTTGGGCTTGGAAAAAAATCAATAACATTTGATTGTATGAGAAATAATTATTAACAATTAATGCAGATTCATTATACAATATTTAATAAATTTTTTAGAGTAACAGAAGTAACCTTTTTTTTTCTTTGACAATTTTTGAAGTTTTTAAACTTGATAAACCACCAACTTAGGGAATTTTTATAAAAAAACTAAATAATTTCATGCCAATGAGCTTGTCCACAAGATTTTATTCATCATATATATCCATCCATTCATAGTAATTCTGCCCGAAGGCAGATCCTTCACTGCAATCATAGCATTTTCATGCTATGCTTGCAGCTTTACTAGGGAATTGTAGGTGTGGTAGCTTCCCATTGCTTTCCACACCGGTGAAGGATGATGATGATGATGATAAGGATGATAATGATGGCCAATTGATTTCAGGGACTGTTTGGGCCTTAAAGTTTTCCTGACATTTGTCTTACAGATGAGGAAAAACCCCAATAAAAACCTCACTTAGAAAAACTGTCCCGACCGGGGCCCACTGCATGACAAGGCAGCACGCTACCTCAAGACCACGGTGGTGGACATCATATATATCAATGGTGGACAATGAAAACCTCGTAACTCCATTTTGGTAAATTTTAAAGGAGAAACAAATAACTGTTTTAAATAATTATGAAAATTGATAAGCAATAGTTCCCACATAGTTTACTACAGAATACAAGTCAAGTTATTAATAAATTTGAAGTCCGTGTTCTTAACAGGTTATACATCACATATTTCTGTGTTGACTACTGGAGTTATGTGGTTTTCAATGACTGATGGAGTTATGAGGTTTTCATCGCCTACCGTCGATATAAGCTTAATATAATCCCTGAGATATTTCACTTTCTCTAATTTTTTTGTGTGTTTGATTACAGCTGGAAAATTCAACATTGAGTCATCAAATTGAAGAATTGAAGTCTCAGCTTCATTGCCAGCAATTGCATCATGACAGATCTTCTGAGCAAGAAATGAAAGTTACAAATTATTTGGATAAGCTTAAGAAGTGAGTATGTTTAGACTATAAAACATAAAATACTTTTTGAGATATCTGTCATATATATATATATATATATATATTTTAATTGAATCTCCAATAATATGAACCCTATTTCACCATCCGGTATGTTAGGGTTTTAGTTACAATACAATTAATTATTTACAGTAATTTAGAGTATGGATTAATTTCTAGCATTACATAATAACGAAATATGAACAAATAAATAAATTAATTAACAAACCAAAAAAAAACTAACTCAAAGTCTCTTAAAAATATGATGGATAAAGTCACACAGCTTTCTATAGCAACACTTCTTACATAAAATATTTGACAAAGGCAGTTGAAATCTATTATGGCAATAATCTAATTTTTTAATAAATTCATGTCTTTTGGAATCAAATGCGGGACACTCAAATAACAGATGTGAGATAGTCTGACTGGAGTTTTTGCAAATACAGGTATCTGTACCTATTATATTATTTTCAGTCTGATCATCTTACCTCAATATTAATGTTAATTTGTTCTTGGACATGTTTCATAACAATTCTGTTTTATCGTCTTGTTATCACTTCCTAAAATTAAATATCTGTACCTATTTTAAATTGTTCCAAATAATGTCCAAATTTACTGTGTCCAGTCATAAATTGTGTTAATACAAAATTTGGTTCTATGTATTTGCACTTTATTTGGTCAAAAACAGTTGGGAAAAATAATGTTCTTGTCAAAGCATCTGTAATATATTTATGCCTTGTAAAAGAAGCTGAAGCTTGAAGTAAAAGGTATGTAAGCTAGTTATATTTGAAGAGAAACATTTTTGCCCAGACCGAGATTCGAACCACAGACCTTTGGCTTGCCAGGCCAAATGCTCTACCAACTGAGCTACCAGGGTGAGTTCCTATCTAGATGCAAATTTCTCTCTTATATATGTTGTAATTCCCAGCACCAAACGTTATGAAGCCTTTGCTTCTACCTTTGCGAATGGCAGCTTCTTAATTAAGAAGACATTTATTGGGAATAAATTTGTGTCTAGATCGGAACTTGCCCCGGTAGCTCAGTTGGTAGTGCATTTGGCCTGGCAAGTCAAAGGTTCCGGGTTCGAGTCTCGGTCTGGGTGAAAATTTTTCTCTTCAAATATTTGTCCTTCAGTGAGAACTGTTAAATTAATAATAAAAACATCAATGTAAGCTAGTGTTTGAGTTTCCATTCTTGAGAAATGATCCTTTCTAATATTATTTTTTAAAAGAAAATTCTGCTGAACTCTATAAATTGTCATAGAAATACTCAGAATCACTATTACCTCAAACCTTGGGTGAAACATTTAAATTCGTCTAAGCTATGGACTATTGCAGAGCTTGTATATAGTTTACATAGGAAAAGTCACCAATCAACTCTTCAAGTAGTGTAACTGTACAATGGAATCATGTCATCAGCTACGGCTGGAAAAATGTAATGAAGAAAAATTAATGTTTGAACCGGGATTTGAATCCTGGACCTCTCATTCTCCATAAGAGTGTGCTGTCCATTACACCATTCAAATGTCAGTACAAACATTGACATTTCTTTCCACATATATTCCGATTGAGGGTCTTTCCACTTTTCAGCAGTTGCCCTTTTACCAGCCGGCTGCTGGCTCTACACATCCACATGTGTCAATCACAGAGGTAGATGATCAACAGCCAGTGTAGGGGTGACATGTGGTTAGCATGTCGAGTCCCCCAGCCGTTATAGCTGGTTCCTCAACCTGGAGCCGCTACTTATTGTAGCTACCCAATTGCCTCACGATGCTGGGTGGACACCGGTCCCATACTGGCCGAAATACCATGAGAAAATTTCTTCCCGCATGGAGACTCGAACCAGCGCAAGTCCCGTAGCTCTGCGCCAAGGCTTCCTACCTTAACCGCTCGGCTATGGCGCGGGACCTTTCCACATATATACAATTCCCATATTGTCCAAAGGCAGATAGACAACACCATAATAGGCAATGGCCAGCTTCTATTAAAGAAGTATTTTAAAGAGAATTTTACACTATCTTTTAAATAGTAAGTTTAATATTTTTGATGAAATATTTTAAATTCAACTCTTTCCAATACTGGATATTATTATTTTTGGAAAGAAAAATTCCAGTATTGGAAAGTGTTAAATTTAAAATATTTCATAAAAAATATTAAGCTTACTATTTAAAAGATAGTGTAAAATTCTCTTTAAAATACTCCTTCAATAGAAGCCGACTGTTGCTATTGGTAATGCTGTCTATCTGCCTTCGGATGATTTGAGAATTGTATATGTGGAAAGAAATGTTAACACTTGTATCGTCGTTTGATGGTGTAATGGACAGTACACTCATATGGAGAACGAGAGGTCCAAGGTTCAAATATCAGTTCAAGCATTAATTTTTCTTGTCAAAAATAATATTATCCAGTATTGGAAAGTGTTAAATTTAAAATATGTAATCAAAAAAGATCATTTCATTTATTTCTGTGTATTTTTATTGTTAAGTTTATGCTTTATCTTCTGTATATTGGTACAGTGTCCTGTGCCATAGCCGAGTGGTTAAGGCAAGAAGCCTTGGCACAGAGCTACGGGACTTGCACTGGTTCGAGTCCCCATGGGGGAAGAAATTTTCTTATGAAATTTCGGCCAGTATGGAACCTGTGCCCACCCAGCATCGAAAGGCATTTGGGTAGCTACAATAAATAGCGACTCGAGGTTGAGAAGACCAACTATAACGACTGGGTGACCTGACATGCTGATCACATGTCACCCCTACTGGCTAGATGATCATCTACCTCTGTGATTAACACTTGTGGAGGTGAGGCCAATAGCTGGCTGGTAAGCCAAGGGGCTTCTAGGCCTGTCACGCTTGGAGTTTTTTTTTTTTTACCTAGGAGCAAGTCCTCCGTGAGGGACTTTAAGCCGTGGGTCCCGAGTCTGAAGGTTTTCAGGCTCGTAAAAGATCCTTAAGCCTGAATGAAGAAGCCTCTAAGCAAAATTTACCAAATGTTCCCGTCCTAGTACTACCTCGGTTTCCTAGATGTCAGTATGAGGTGCAACGCTGATGATGGACCACTCAAATGACATCTATACAAAAACAAATGTAACAAAATTAGTATGGTTCAAATTCTTCCCTGTAGGGGGACAGCGCCTAAATCTCTGTAAAGGGAAAATATAGGCTTACAATAGGCCTACAATACAATATTCACAGCAGTGGTTATGCTCCTTGCCTCTGGTCCCGAGGGCCGCGGGTTCAAAGTCGGCCGGGGTCGATGGATTTTTTAGGATGGAAAAATCCAAGGAGCAAATCCTCAGGGAGGGACTTTAAGCCGTGGGTCCCGAGTCTCAAGATTTTCAGGCTCGTAAAAGATCCTTAAGCCTGAATGAAGAAGCCTCTAAGCAAAATTTACCAAATTTTCCCGTCCTAGTACTACCTCGGTTTCCTAGATGTCAGTATGAGGTGGAACACTGATGATGGACCACTCAAATGGCATCTATACAAAAACAAGTGTAACAAAATTAGTATGGTTCAAATTCTTCCCTGTAGGGGGACAGCGCCTAAATCTGTGTTAAGGGAAAACATGGGCTTACAAGAATATATTGGTATAGTGGTGTGCAGAATGAAATTGTATCACTGTTGTTAGCTATTACTGTACGGGGTGAATCATAAATATGCCTATAAGTTTGATAGCATTGTGTGGTGAAAATATTACCATTACAGGAAATATGAAATTACCGTTGGAAAGGCAATTATTCGAATTACAACAATGGAATAAAACAAAACAGTGTAGAACTTACATCATTAGTCAAAATGGCATTGAATATGCAACAGAAAATTACAATTGCTGCATGGGCAATAACGTATGCTAATGATCATGAGGCCGCAAGACGGGCAAGACGTGAGTTTAACGTAGCATTGCAGCCGTCGACTGTGGGGAAGTGGAGAAAACGACTGCTGAAAACGGGAAGGATGCAGAAAATCAAACCTCCTGGAAGGCCTCGCATTAGCACGGATGCAGAAACAACGAAGAGAATTGTGGAGGCATTCGACGCTAGCCCACAAAAATCAACCTGCCAAGCTGCACGTGAGCAATGATTAGTTTTGTTTTGTTCTATTGTTGTAATTTGAAGGATTCTCTTTCCAATGATAACATCATATTTCCTTTAATAATAATATTCACAAAATGCGATCAAACGTATAGCCATATTTCTGAATCACTCTGTGTGTGTCTAGTTTTTACATGTTCAAAGCATGTGCCATTCTACATTTTGTACCATTTTATTGATTTCACTTTCAGTGAAATACAAACATTAGAACGAGATAAGAAAAGACTGGAACGTTCAGTCAGTACTGTTGAAGAGATTGTTGGAAAATTGAAGGGTTCACACACTCACAGCAGTTTTCTTCTTGAAAAATATGCTGAAAAACAGAAGAAATATGAAGCTCTTATTGCAGAACTCAGAGGTATGTATTTACTTTTTGCTGTAAATGGATCTGGACTCGGTGACCATGTTTACATTAAAATACAAAAACTCAAATTGTTTCAAAATAGTATCATTACATGTAAAATAAATACATGAATATGATAAACCAATTACTCTAAATACACAAAGTAAACATAATCCACTAAACATATTACATATAACATAATTTCATCCTTTATTGGATGGCATTATGCATCAACTGGCTATGTGTTATTATGTAAATTTCAAAAAAATATGTTAAAATTTTTTTTTTTACATTTTTAACTCTAACAAGAGCTATTTACTTATTTCTGACTTAATTGTCACTTATATGATAATATAGTCCACCACGTGGTCTCGAGGTAGCATGCTGCCTTGTTACGCAGTGGGCCCGGGTTCGATCCCCGGTTGGGACAGGCTCCTGGGTGAGGTTTTTTCAGGGTTTTTCCTCACCTATAAGACAAATGTCAGGAAGCTTAGGACACAACGGTCCCCGAAAATCATCCGGCCATCATTATCATCCTTCATCGGTGTGGAAAGCAACAGGAAGCTACCACACCTATAATTCCCTAGTAAAGTTGCAAGCATAGCATGAATATGTTATGATTGCAGTGAAGGAACTGCCCTCGGGCAGAATTACTATGGATGGATATGATAATATACTCAATTATGCATCATTAATCTAAAAGCAGGAACATTTTTGGTGCTTAGCTGCATGATGAAAACTTTAGATTAGCATTTAGCAAGATCTAGTTTCATAGCTGTTTGTTGCAAAACACAGAATCTTTGTTAGGGCTGATGGCATTTATATTTTTTCTTTACTAATAAGGCTATATATAAAAATTTAGCGCTAAAAGTGTGCGTACACTTATTTCATGAGCCTGTGCAACAGATGGCATCAAAATATAAATTTAACAAAAAGAGTGCTTAGCCGATTGATGCATAATGATACCCAATTAATCAACAAAAAAAGAGATTAATGCGTCATTTTTAACATCTTACCTCATATTTTATGTTTCTTCAAACACGGGAACTAGTTTTCGAGAGAAGGATCTCTCTCATTTTCAACCGACATTATGACTACCGGATTTTCCATTAAATGAAGAAAATTTTAAGAAAGAATACAATCACATTTTGAATTTAAATGGTTTTGGAAAGGAAATAATTGTAAATAAATTAAAGAAATTCAAACAACAAAAAAAGATTAAAAGAATACACTACCCTGCAATCTGATTCAAAGAAAGGAAAACAATTTAAGAAAATAACTTATCATCCTGAAATACATAACAAATTTCAAAAAATGTTCAAGAAATTCAATATTACATTGGCATCGATAAATAAATTTTGCCTTAAAAATCATCGGAGAACATATTGTTTAAATAACTCACCTCATAGGATTCATGCTTCCATGATATCGCGATTTCAAACATAATCATGTTCATCGTCAGCCATAACTCCGACTGTTGAAATTCTTCGGCCGTCAACTATTCTATTGTCGCCATCTTCAGTGCTGCTATCTATGGTTGAATTTATGAACTTCGAAATCAATGTAATTTCGTTAGGGATATCAAAATTCATTGATCTATTTTTGTTTTTCTGAATGTATATATACAGTGCTGAATGTATATATACAGTGCTGCTATCTATGGTTGAATTTATGAACTTCGAAATCAATGTAATTTCGTTAGGGATATCAAAATTCATTGATCTATTTTTGTTTTTCTGAATGTATATATACATGTATATACATTCAACAAAAATAGATCAATGAATTTTGATATCCCTAACGAAATTACATTGATTTCGAAGTTCATAAATTCAACCATAGATAGCAGCACTGAAGATGGCGACAATAGAATAGTTGACGGCCGAAGAATTTCAACAGTCGGAGTTATGGCTGACGATGAACATGATTATGTTTGAAATCGCGATATCATGGAAGCATGAATCCTATGAGGTGAGTTATTTAAACAATATGTTCTCCGATGATTTTTAATGATTATACCTCATAATGTTTACTTCCCAACATTAATTAAATATAAATTTTGCCTTGGTAATCTATTATTAATTAATAAGAAATTGAACATCCCAGATAGCAAAAAATCTGGAATTTATCAAATTAATTGTAAGGACTGCAATAAAGTATACATAGGAAAAACAAAAAGGAATTTGGACACTCGCACTAAGGAACACCCTTCGGAAATATTAAAAATGGTGAAATTGAAAAATCAGCTATTGCAGCACATAGTTTATTGGAGAATCATAAAATTGAAAAAGAGGCCCAACTTTTAAAATATTTGGAAAAACCTTTAGAATTGACAATTTGGGAGAAGATATATATTCAGAGACAGACAAAGATGGAAACAATCCATAAAAAAGTTAAGTGATAGTCCCAAGGGATTGGGTAACCTGGAGATATAACTTAAGCCACCCTGCAGTCGCAGGAGGCCCTTGCCCGAAATGGGATGATTATTCAGAAGAACAAATTTAGATCCATGAATTTTGAGATTCCTGATGAACGTGACCTAATCTCAAAGTTCATCAAATCAACACCAGATGGCAAGGTTATTGATGAAGATTCCAATGAAAATCCGGTAGTCATAATGTCGGTTGAAAATGAGAGAGATCCTTCTCTCGAAAACTAGTTCCCGTGTTTGAAGAAACATAAAATATGAGGTAAGGTGTTAAAAATGACTCATTAATTTACGAATTAAGGACCTCATAATGTTATTTCCCATATTTAACTATGAAAAAAAGAGATATCCAAAATTGACTAAAGTTGTGTACTGCATTAAATAAAACTATAATTTGGCAGTGGATCTCTATGCTTAGTGGTGTTCATGGCAACAAAATAGCAAACAGACAAGTAAAAAAAATGGATGGTTGTTACACCAATCATACACATAAACTGTTATATCACAAAGACAAGTAATTTTTTTAAAGAACTTTGATGGTTGACAGTGTGAATATATCATGGTCATCTGCATGGGTTGTTTATGGTATAGAGTGGTAAATTCTTCCTCCTGTAAACTACAGAAATTGTGAGTTTCGTGACTCTAGACCTCTGAGGTACAGAATTTATTTGTCTACATTTGTTATCTGTTTAATTAACTTCTTCTTATATAAAGCTTTTAAATTATAAATTATTACCTTGTTCTCAGCCTTCCACAACTATTACTTACTTACTTACTCACTGGCACTATCGAACCCATAGGTTCATGACCACACGGACATAAGCTCGCCATACATCCCTGTCCTGAGCTAATGCTTTCCAATCATTCCCTGTATAATCTACTTCCCTCAAATCATAGTTCATGTTGTTCTCCAACCTCATTCTTGGTCTACCAACTGGGCGTTTTCCCTCTGGCTTTCCTACAAGAAGCTTCCATGCACGTCTTTCATTCCCCATACGCGCAACATGTGCTGTCCATCGCAGTCTATGAGACTTAACTATTCTTATTATATCTGGCTTCCTATAAAGACCGCATAGTTCATTGTTATGTAGTCTTCTCCATTCACCTGTCTGTTCATCTCTCTTTGGTCCAAAAATTTTCTTAAGAACTTTATTCTCAAAAACTCGTAATCTCATTTCCTCCCTTAAAGTAAGAGTCCATGTTTCGATCCATATAATATAACTGGTAGAATAATAGTTTTTATATATTTACAGTTTAACGTTTTTTGAAAGGAGTTAGGGTCAGTTCTGGAAATGCATGCTATTATGCATTGCAGAGACTTTTGATGTCCTATGTTTAATTTCTCTGTGCATCACATTCCTATTTGTGATTATTGTTCCTAGGTATTTGAATTCAGCAACTTCCTCAAAATTTCCCTCATTTGTCATTAGCTGTCCATTTCCATTATATAATGCATTTGTACGTGCTTCCTCCATGGTAATTTACCTTGTCATGGTGGAGTGGCTTGCGTGCTTAAATGATCCCGAGAGCTATGCCGGCGGAAGCATTGCTGCCGATAGGGTTACCCAGCCGGACTGGTCGAAGGTGATAAGCCAGATGAAAAAAGTAACTTGGTTGAAGGAGTGATGATCTTCCACCGTAAAAATACAACCATCAAGAAATAAGAACATGGGTTCAACTTCCACAACTATTAGATGTATAATTTTTAGAAGATTGAGAACAAGGATTTTAAAGTTTTATATAGTGAAAAACATCAACGGAGACTCAAAATGTGTTTCAAAAATCATAAATTCTTCTTGTTTACATAATTCATTTTGAAGGGGTGTTAATTACTGTTGTTGCTTGAATTGCTGTTTTATATTAGAATCTATCAACAGCATTACTTTTTTAAATTTTGCGGTACCTTATTGTAAATTTTATATTTTTAAGTTGCTGTAAAATTTAATTATGTGCCAAGTAATTTAAACTTTATACGCTCAGACTGGGACTCGAACCCAGGACCTTTGGCTTTCTAGGCCAATGTTCTATCGACTGAGCTATCTGGACGAGTTCATATCTAAATCCAAATTTCTCTCTTATATACACTATCAATTCCTGCACACCAAATGCTATGAAACCTTTGCTTCTATCTTGCAAATGGCAGCTTCTTTATTAAGAAGACATTTATTTGGGAATTTTATATTACATTATAAATCCAGTATGGCTTCTTTTGATGTTTTTATTATTCATTTCATACATCTCAATGATGGATAAATCATACTTGAAGAGAAAAATTATATAATTTTTCTCTTCAAATACGATTTACGTATTCATCATTGAGATGTATGAAATGAATAATAAAAACATCAAATTTAACATATATAAGAGGAAAATTTATGTCTAGATCGCAACTTGCCTCGGTAGCTCAGTTGGTAGAGCATTTGGCCTGGAAAACCAAAGGTCCTGGGTTTGAGTCTCGGTCTAGGCAAAAATGTTTTTCTTCAAATATAATTTATCCTTCAGTGAGAAGTGTTAAATTAATAATAAAAACATCAATCCCCTCAGGGGTCCTCATCTAGGGGATATGTGGATGGCGACCATAAGGTGCCCAAGCTGAGCAAAACATTTCTTCCACTTACTTGTGTTTTGCACTCTTTTAACTTTACTATCTAATCTCTCTTGGTTAACTCTTGTCTTTTCGACCCCGATGCTATTAGGGCTTCCGAGGGCTAGGGAGTCTTTCCTTTCTTCCATTTCTTCTTTCCTTTATTTTCTTTTCTTCTCCAGAAAAGCCTGACCAGAGGCTATAAGATGTCAGCACCATCACTGGTCTTGCCTTCCTTTGGCCAGCAACCAATCGAAGGGACTATTATTATGCTTTCAAGTCTTATACAAGAATTTTCCGGAAGACGCTGGAGGGAAAATTTTCTATAGGATCGTAACAGGCCTTGGCCTAATACTTGGAAGGAAGAAGAAGAAACATCAATCAAATTTTAACTTTATTTTAATAAGTATGGACTAGTGTAGAATTATCTTATACATATTAATAGGTACTAGGAAAGTAGACACCCTAATCTTGCTGTGAAGCAAGAACAGAACTTATCATTTGTAGTATGTGGAGCTAAATTTAAAACTTAATTTTTTTTTTGTTTGGTTAAAAGTGGTTTACTGTATGCAGGGTTTTAGTTGGAAAATTAGAACTACTGGTAAGAATTAAATGAATCATGATTTCTTCTTAACTCATATTTCTATGTTTTTTTTAACACAGAACTGCAGTATTAGCGACCCATTGTCACCATCCTAAGCTGTTTTCACGATTGTCATTTTTTCTTTTGCCGGTAATTACCCAAACTGCCATCTGGTGTTCTTTTGAAGGAATTATTTCCTAAACTGCCATCTGGTGTTCTTTTGAATGAATCATTTTCTAAACTGCCATCTGTTGTATTTTTGAAGAACTTTGTAATCAAGCTCGGTTTGTCTGGAATCTCGAAGTTCATGGTTCTAGTATGGTTTTTTTGAATATATATTTTTTCCCAAACTGTTAAATCCAAAGGTTTGGATAGATGTTTCAAAAGTTTTGCTTCTTTTTCAATTCTATGATGCTCTAATAAACTATGTGCTGCTATAGCTGATTTTTCAATTTTTCCATTCTTTATGTTTCTGAAGTGTTCTTTTTTACGAGTTTCCAAGTTTCTTTTTGTTTTTCCTATATATATCCTGTTGCAATCTTTGCAATCAATTTGATAAATTGATACTGCAGTGCTGTGTTTTAAAAAAAACATAGAAGTATGAGGTAAGAAGAAATCATGATTCATTTAATTCTTATGAATTGAACCTCATAATGTTAAAATTCCCAAATTTAATATATAAAAATAGAACTACTGGTATTCATCTAACCATTTAAAACTTCACTGATTGGCTCGAAGGGAAGTTGTAAATCCATCCATAGTAATTCTGCCCGAAGGCAGGTCCTTCACTGCAATCATAGCATTTTCATGCTATGCTTGCAGCTTTACTAGGGAATTGTGTAGGTGTGGTAGCTTCCCGTTGCTTTCCACACTGGTGAAGGATGATAATGATAATGATAATGGTAAGGATGATGGCCATATGATTTCGGGGACCGTTTGGGCCTTAAAGTTTTCCTGACATTTGTCTTAGAGGTGAGGAAAAACCCCGATAAAAACCTCACCCAGAAAAACTGCCCCGACCGGGGATCGAACCTGGGCCCGCTGCATGACAAGGCAGCACGCTACCTCGAGACCACAGCGGTGGACTAAGTTGTAAATAATGTAAGTGAAATAAATTTGAATTGTGATTATTCTTACCTCATATATCTATGTTTTTTAACACAGAACCGGGATATCAAGTGAGTCATGACAACAGATGATGATGGAAGCAATGGCTCTTGATATCGTGGTTCTGTGTTGAAAAACATAGATATATGAGGTAAGAGTAATCATGATTCAAATTGATTTCATTAATTGAAAACCCCATAATGTTAAATTCCAAAAATTAATATATGAAGGTTAAGTGATCTCATTACAGGACTTATAAAGCCCTTGGAATAATTGGTTAAGGCTTCCATATTTGTGGACAACTGGCACAAGATGTCACCTGGATTGTCAGCCCTGCATGACGGGCATCTTTACCTCCAGAGCATACATCTGGTACTCATTTCATTTAGAGTTGAATCAGTCCCAGGATTATCATGTCACCAGAAGTTTTAGGCTAGTTTAGAAATCCTGACATCCATTGAGAATTGAAGAAGGAACTTGTACAGCAGTAATTTTCCTTTTGTCTCACATTTTTCTTTCAATTCTATTGTAGCATGAGGCAAAAACAAATGTCTTTCTTTAATATTATTAACTCTTTGTCTTTAGGTGTATTATATTTTCTATGCTGTAATTTTTTTTGTATAATTTTAATCCAAACAAATTGAACAGTTATATTTTAAAAGAAAAATATACGCCTAGACTGGGGTTTGAACCCAGGACCTTTGACTCTCTATGTCAATGCTCTTCCATCTGAGCTACCTAGGCCTCCAATCCAAAGATGTATTTTTCTCTTATACATAGTTAATCCCCTAACCCCAAATGCTACGAGCCATTGCTACGATATTTGCAAATGGTGGCTTCCTTATTAATAATAAGGAATTAACTATGTATAAGAGAAAAATACGCATTTAGATTGGAGGCCTAGGTAGCTCAGATGGAAGAACATTGACACAGAGAGTCAAAGGTCCTGGGTTCAAACCCCAGTCTAGGCATATATTTTTCTTTTCAAATATAATTTGTCCATCATTAAGATGTTTAAAAACAAATAATATTAACATTAAAATTGAACAGTATTGGTCTTGTAAGAGATGATGCATGTTGTTCCTTTTTTCAAATGGCATGTACCATTGGGGACATTTTATGGATGCCCTGTGCTACCGCTAGAAAATTAAGGTGGAGGAGAGAGAAAGAGAGAAAGAATTTTGAATTAAGGACTATTAAAACATGCATTCTCTAGGAAAAGGACACTTTGACCAATATGCCCTTCTCCCATTTAGTGCCTCAATTAATATGATGTGTGTGGTAGTTATTATTTACAATTCATTTTTTTTAACAGCACAAATATCAGGCTTGAAAGAAGCAATGGAAATTCAGAAGATCTTTGGAGATAATGGAAAAACAGAAGTTGAGGATAAGGTAAGTTATCAAGTGTATTATAGATTTTGTATTGCCTCAAATACTCCGTGTCATCCAATAAGCTGCAAAATCCCACATTTGAGAGCAAAAACTTTAAAAAAAAACATAAAGAATTTTTTTTTTCAATCACTTAATATTATAGTGTTATTGGAAACAGAGCATTTTTTTGATTATTCAATTTAACTGCAAATAGAGTTTGCCTTATGACGCAGAAAATATGTAAATACAATTAATTTTGAACAATAAATAAAATTGAAAAAAATAAAGTACACACCATATACATTTTTTATGTAGTGATTTTTTTTACTTTTTAGTTTTTAACTTTTCACTCACTGTGAAAGCACAAAGACATGGGCACTTAAAATACACAATATGCACTGTAGAAAAAATAATGAATCAATGTCTACTCCAAACCAATTCATACTCCCACTTAATTTAAACTGGATTATCGGTATCAAAAACCTTTAACTGATAGCTGAGATATTTAAAGGCTGAGGCCCTGAATAACCTACTAAATTTAATAAAAATTCTACAACGAGAATTAACATTTTACTCATTCGTAAATTAATGAGTCATTTTTTACATCTTGTACCACAAGTGTGGTTTCACATGGTGACCCTGTTGTTCATTGCACAAAGTGCACATGCGATGCATGTTTCCATACACATGCCCTACAAGACCTGATGTGTGCCCAATAATTTCTGCTGCTGCCAGAATTTGTGCATGAAGATCTTCCTCCAACTCAATAGGTGTAGTAACAACCCCTAGAAGTCTGTAATACTTATTCTGAAACACAAGACACACGATATCAGCATTGTGTTTCGATCTTCAAACTTATTTTACATCAAAATGGTACATTTCCAGACATGGGTTCCTTATCAAAACTTTATCTACTAAGTCCTCTCTTCTACAACTCCTATACTGTAATAATTATTCTGAAACACTCTGTATATATATATATATATATATATATATATATATATATATATATATATATATATGTCCATCGCTGTGGTCTCGAGGTAGCATGCTGCCTTGTCACGCAGCAGACCCGGGTTCGATCCCCGGTCGGGGTAGTTTTTCTGGGTGAGGTTTTTATTGGGGTTTTTCCTCACCTGTAAGACAAATGTCAGGAAAACTTTAAGGCCCAAATGGTCCCTGAAATCATATGGCCATTATCACCATCATCATCCTTATCATTATCATCATTGTTATCATCCTTCACCGGTGTGGAAAGCAACGGGAAGCTACCACACCTACAATTCCCTAGTAAAGCTGCAAGCATAGCATGAAAATGCTATGATTGCAGTGAAGGACCTGCCCTCGGACAGAATTACTATATATATAAGTAGAATAAAATTATTAATTAAAATCTGTCACTGAAAATTCACTTGTATACACAAACACTTCTAAAGAAAAAAAAGTCACATCTAATGAGTGTGTTGTTAATTATTTGAAATACTTTATTGAAAAAATTGTTTGAGTTAATTCAAACATAGTTAAAATATCGTGGGGAATGATATTTACAAATCAGCCACTGACTTTTGAAAATATTTCACAAGTACAGTTAAACAACTGGATGCAACTTTAGCTTCTAAAAACTGGTCATCAGATTTATATAGTATCTTGTTTTGAAAGAAATAACCTCCTCCAAGGGTGTAAAGAAAACAAGATATTTCAGTAAAAAGGTGAATCTGGAGTCATCTTACCTTATAATTTATTGTGTTCTATTTTAATTAGTTTTGGTATATCGCGACTCCATCATCAGCTTTCTCCGGTCTTTGAAGCTGACGATGAAAGAAGAATGCTGACGATGGTATAAATGACATACCAAAACAAGTTTAAATAGAACACAAGTTATGAGGTAAGATGACTCTTGATTTACCTTATTTATTAAGAAGAATCTCATAATGTTACTTCCTTCTTCTTCTTCTTCTCTCTTTCAAGTATTAGGCCAAGGCCTGTTATGATCCTATAGAAAATTTTTCCTGCAGCATTTCATAGGACAGCCCAGAGATCTTTGTCCTCTTGGTATATAATTATAAACAGCTTTGGGGATCTGATTTGAACTCATTCTTTCAAGATGGTGTTTCCAATTTATGTGGTACTGTTTAATATATTCCAAAATTGGCATAGTCTTCAATTCTTTTAAGATATCAGTGTTCCTTTTCCGATCCCATCTGGTGTAACCCACTGTTCTGCACATGAATCTCATTTCACAAGCTGTTATTCTGCTTTCATGTTGTCTTTTTAGTGTCCATGCTTCACCACCATAGGTCAACGCTGGTCTAGCCAAAGTGTTATACACTTCCTAATGTGATTTATTAAGATATTTCAATTTTGGATGTAAATAAACACCAAACAAAGACATGACTTGGTTTTGTTTGCAGAAAAAAGTCTCATTCATTGGCAAAGGTCCTCCAGATGCTTATACAGCATGAAACGTAGTTTCATCTATTGAATCAATAATCTCTTTCATTGGAGTAATATTAGGGTAATAATACTTGTAGGAAAATTATAGAGTTTAATTAATGGTAGGGTTGTTAAATTGTTAATGGGAAGTAAGTTTGTTGTTTCTTGATAATGAATAGGGAATGGGAAAGTATTAAATAATAGTAGAAGTACAGGAATCAAAATAAATGTAAGTAATATTAATTTAGTGGATAAGTTGAATATTTAATTTGTGGCTAATCTTGTAATGAATAAACCATTACGAGTCAGTCATCCATTACTTAAAGTTGGCAATAATGCTTTAAGTTTGCTTACACAGGTTTATAACATCTCATAAATCTCTCTTACCCGCTTAATCAATATGCATGCAAATTAAAATTTATTTGATTTTTTATTATTAATTTAACAAGTCTCACTGAAGGATAAATTATATTTGAAGAGAAAAATTCTTGCCTAGACCGAGACTCGAACCCAGGACCTTTGGCTTTCTGGGCCAAATGCTCAACCAACTTAGCTACCGAGGCGAGTTGCGATCTAGATGCAAATTTTTCTCTTATATATGTTGTAATTCCCTCGTGCCAAATGCTATGAAACCTTTGCTTCTATCTTTACAAATTGCAGCTTCTTTTTTAAGAAGACTTTTTATTGGTAATTTAAACATTACTTTATAAAGCCAGTAGGGCTTCTATTGATGTTTTTATTATTAATTTAACACTTCTTACTGAAGGATAAATAAAAAGTCTTCTTAATAAAGAAGCCGCCATTTACAAAGATAATAGCAAAGGTTTCATAGCATTTGGCACGAGGAAATTACAACGTATATAAGAGGAAAATTTACATCTAGATTGCATCTCGCCTCGATAGCTCAGTTGGTAGAGCATTTGGCCCGGAAAGCCAAAGGTCCCGGGTTCGAGTCTCAGTCTAGGCGAGAAATTTTTCTCTTCAAATATGAAATTTATTTATTTTTATACCTTAATCTGACACCTGTATTACTATGAAATTTTTTTTCAGAACAAAGAGCAATAACTTAGCTAGAACATGGTTTTTGATAACATATTTGTATCGCATATAGAACAATAATAGTATATTTTTATTTACACCCTGCAAAATAAGGGTGTTACAGGAATTTAAATTCTGGTGACAGGGTAGTGATGAGCATTTAAAAATCCAGTACATTAAATTAACGAGTTAGTTATTTTGACTCACCTCAAATTTCTTGATTTTTATGCAGACCAGATTTTGTCACTTTTGTGCGACATTGTCGATGCATTCCAACTGTTGTTTTGCATTATCCATCCTGTAAGTTGATTTCTGCTCCCTGAGCTTCCAAATCAATTTTTTTTTTCTTTCTTCGGGAATTTCAAAATTCACGGTTTTTTCTTATTCTTGCAGATGTAAATTTTCTCCCAAATTGTAAGTTTCTTAGATTTTTCCAACTGTTTTAGTAATTTGGCCTTAGTTTCAATTCTGTGTTTTTTCTGACCATGCATGTGCAGCTATTGCAGATTTTTCTATTTCTCCATTTTTAACATTTCTAAAGCGTTCTTTCAATCTTGTATTTAAGTTCCTTTTCTTTTTTTTTCGTATGTATATTTTTTTCACAATCTTTACAATCAATTTGATAAATCCCCGATTTTCATTTTTGTTGGTTTTGATTAATTTATTCAAATTGTAATAATTTTTCGATGCTAATTTAATGATAAAAACAACAGTTGGAATGCATCAACAATGTCGCACAAAAATGACTAAACCTGGTCTGCATAAAAATCAAAAAAATATGAGGTGAGTCAAAATAACCAACTCATTAGTAATTAAAAAAAAAATCATAGTGTTATTTCCTACATATATTAAATAACATTAAAGATTAATTCAGGATTCACAATCTAGCAATTAAAAATTGCATACGAGGGTGGATCAAATATAAACCGGAATTATTGTTTACAATTTTTATTGAATTAACAAAAATACAAAACCACCACTTCATTTTTCTACATAGTCTCCTGCATTTCCAACACACTTTTCCATTGAGTTGACAACTTTTTGATGCCGTCCTTGAAGAATGAGGGATGGCATGTAGTCAGCCAGTTGCGCACGAACTCCTCTACCGCTGCATTGTCACCAAACCGCCTTCCTCCCAGGTCTTCTTTCAGTGGCCCAAACAAATGGTAGTCACAGGGTGACAAATCTGGACTGTAAGGATGTTCCAGAGCTGTCCAATGCATTTTTTGTCAGTTTTCCTTGTGTCAACCGAGCAGTGTGTGGGCTTGCATTGTAATGCAGCACAACACATTTCAGATCGGTTTCCGGCGGCGCTTGTTGCGATATGCTGCTTTCCGAAGCTTATTCCAACGTGTGAAGCAATTTCAGAAATTGTTACGCGCCAATCCTCAATAAGGTGTCGTACAGCATAAATGTTGTCTGCAGTGATGCTTGTTCGTTGCCGTCTTTGGTGGGGCTCATTTTCCATTGAATCCCGGCCCACTAAAATTTTTTTGCGCCAATCATACGCCTGCATCTTCGAAAGGGTTGCTTCCCTGAACTGCGCATGGAGCCTTCTCAAAATTTCAGAAGGTTTAGTGCCTTCTTTCGCCAAAAACTTAATAATAATGCGTTGTGCAACAGACGTGTGTTCCTCTTGCTCGCTCATGGCGTACTGAAGCAAGCAGCCACTCTTCGGAGTGCGACACATCAAGATCCCTACTCCAGACACCCCCACCAACTTCCCCTCCAAACCAGAACCTTTGCAGTTTGCTACCAGATCCTCCAGACACAAATTCCGGTTTATATTTGATCCACCCTTGTATTATCATCCTCCCATAATCCTGAGATTGAAAATTTTACAATTAAAATTTCCGTCCATGCTGGTTATATATTGAACTGAGACCTGGTGTTTAGAAGGCAGGCATGCTATATCATTGAGTTGGTGTGGTGGACACAGAGGTAATATTATATTTGAAGAGAAAAATTTTCGCCTAGACCGGGACTCGAACCCGGGACCCTTGGCTTTCCGGGCCAAGTGCTCTACCAACTGAGCTATCGAGGCGAGTTACGATCTAGATGCAAATTTTTCTCTTATGTACGTTGTAATTCCCTCGCGCCAAATGCTTGAAACCATAGCTTCTATATTTGCAAATGGCGGCTTCTTAGTTAAGAAGACATTTATTGGGAATTTAACACTACTTTATAGCCAGTAGGGCTTCTATTGACGATTTTATTATTAATTTAACACTTCTCATTGAAGGATAAATTATATTTGAAGAGAAAAATAATTCCATTGTTGAAATTTTATTGTTTCAGACGGATCAGTATCTTCTTGAATTGAAAGAATTTCTTGCTGCAGAAGCAAAAGGAGATGATAAGCTTACAAATGCATATCAAAAATCTTTAGAAGCACAAACTCTTCTGGAAAAACAAGAAAAAGATACAAAAGAGAAATTACAAGTTCAGTTACAAGAAGTTTCAAAACTAAAAGATTCAGTTAAAGCTCTTACAAAGGAATTAGAAGAATATCAGGAATCTAACAGGTTATTACATTTCACATAGAGAAATACTAAATAATGTTGATATTTTATTTAAATATTAATAATTTACAATATTTGACAATTGTATTTTGAAAAGAAAAATTAAGGCTTGAACCCCAGACCTCTGGTTCTATGCACCAGTATGCAATTCATTACACCATTCAAGACACGATACAAATATCAACATTTCTTTCTTCGTATACAATTCTCTAATTGTCCGAAAGCATATAGATGGCGCTACCAATAGCCAACGGACAGCTTCTTTTACACTACCTTTTTAAGCAGTAAAGCTTAATATAACGTTTTTATTATTAATTTAACATTTCTCACTTAAGGATAAATTATATTTGAAGAGAAAAATTTTCGCCTAGACCGAGACTTGAACCCGGAACCCTTGGTTTTCCGGGCCAAGTGCTCTACCAACTGAGCTACCGAGGCGAGTTGTGATCTAGACGCAAATTTTTCTCTTATATACGTTGTAATTCTCTCGCGCCAAATGCTTGAAACCTTTACTTCTATCTTTGCAAATGGCGGCTTCTTAGTTAAGAAGACATTTATTGGGGATTTAACACTACTTTATAAAGTCTATCGCTTCTATTGACGTTCTTATTATTAATTTAACACTTCTCACTGAAGGATAAATTATATTTGAAGAGAACAATATTTCCTAGACCGAGACTCGAACCCGGGACAAAAAAAAATTCTCTTCAAATATAATTTATCCTTCAGTGAGAAGTGTTAAATTAATAATAAAACATCAATAGAAGCCCTACTGGCTTTATAAAGTAGTGTTCAAATTCCCAATAAATGTCTTCTTAATTAAGAAGCCACCATTTGCAAAGATAGAAGTAAAGTTATATTATTTTTGGTCTGGACATCTTACCTCAATATTAATGTTGATTTGTTCTTGGACATGTTTCAAAACAATTCTCTGTTTTATCTTCAGCTTTCCCAGACTGGTTTTATTTATGTTGCATTATGTTGCACCACCTGGATGTCGATGTCAGCTCCATCCTGTGGTTGGCCAAAGAACCTCCAAACAAGGTCACCCTCCATCGGAATATCAAAATTCATAACTCTGTTTCTGTTCTTCTGAATATAAATTTTTTCCCAAATAGTCAGCTCGTTTGTATTTTCTAACTGTTTTAATAATTTAGTGTCTGAATTTATATTATGTTTTTCAGACCAAACATGAGCAGCAACTGCAGATTTTCAATTTCTCCATTTTTAATATTTCTTATGTGTTCTTTGGTTCTAATTTTTAGGTTTCTTTTTGTTTCCCTATATATATCTTTTCACAACCCATGCATTCAATTTGATATATTCCTGACTTTTTATTTTTATCAGTTTTTTCATTTTTGTTGGTTTTTTATTAGTTTATTTAAACTGTAGTTATTTTTTGGTGCTAATTTAATATTAAACTTCTCAAATATATTTTGAAATTATTATGTACCCAGGGGTGATATGTGAATTTCCTATATTTTTTCATAGGTGGTTCTTCTTTTTCAAGATTACTTCTGTTTATCATTTTTTGTTTTTTATACTTTTCTATCCTTTTATGTACCATTTTTTCATCAAACCCATTTTCTCTTGCTACTTTGATTATGTGTTTTTTCTCTGTTTTTTTTTTTTTGATGAAAAAATGGTACATAAAAGGATAGAAAAGTATAAAAAACAAAAAATGATAAACAGAAGTAATCTTGAAAAAGAAGAACCACCTATGAAAAAATATAGGAAATTCACATATCACCCCTGGGTACATAATAAATTTCAAAATATATTGAGAAGTTTAATATTAAATTAGCACCAAAAAATAACTACAGTTTAAATAAACTAATAAAAACCAACAAAAATGAAAAAACTGATAAAAATAAAAAGTCAGGAATATATCAAATTGAATGCATGGGTTGTGAAAAGATATATATAGGGAAAACAAAAAGAAACCTAAAAATTAGAACCAAAGAACACATAAGAAATATTAAAAATGGAGAAATTGAAAAATCTGCAGTTGCTGCTCATGTTTGGTCTGAAAAACATAATATAAATTCAGACACTAAATTATTAAAACAGTTAGAAAATACAAACGAGCTGACTATTTGGGAAAAAATTTATATTCAGAAGAACAGAAACAGAGTTATGAATTTTGATATTCCGATGGAGGGTGACCTTGTTTGGAGGTTCTTTGGCCAACCACAGGATGGAGCTGACATCGACATCCAGGTGGTGCAACATAATGCAACATAAATAAAACCAGTCTGGGAAAGCTGAAGATAAAACAGAGAATTGTTTTGAAACATGTCCAAGAACAAATCAACATTAATATTGAGGTAAGATGTCCAGACCAAAAATAATATAATTAAAATAACCTCAAAATATAACTTCCTAAAATTAAATATAGAAGTAAAGGTTTCAAGCATTTGGCGCGAGGGAATTACAACGTATATAAGAGAAAAATTTGCATCTAGATCGCAACTCGTCTCGGTAGTTCAGTTGGTAGAGTACTTGGCCCGGAAAGCCAAAGGTCCTGGGTTCAAGTCTCGGTCTAGGCGAAAATTTTTTCTCCTCAAATATAAAGCTTAATATTTTGATGTTGTATTTAAATACTTTCCAATACTGGACAATATTATTTGGAAAAAAAAAAATGCTTGAACCTGGATAATAATTTTATAACTATTGGTATTAAGTACGGGTCCAACTAAAGTCCTGACTCTGTGGTGATATTAAAGAACCCAAGAATTCAGATATATTACTAATAAATAAGTGAGTTATTCTCATCTTTCCCCATATTAGTCAATTTCTTTAGGATGCGTTTCAAAATGTCTCTGTTTTATCTTCAGCTTGTCCAGACTGGCGACTGTTCTGTTGTCGGTGCTCAATGTCAACTGTTATTTCCTTTTTTTGTTGTTCAAAGAACTTGCATATCAAATTTCTCACCCCAGGAATTTCAAAATTTGTGATTCTCTCCTTGTTCTTTTGGTTGATCATAAATTTTTAAATTCTCAGGAGAGAGATTTGATATGCTAGTTCTTTGGACCACAAAATGAGGGAGTAGAAGTCGACATACAGAGCTGATAAGTAGAGTCCGGATGTTAGGCACTTAAAAAATTCAAAATAAGCAGGCAAAAAGGCACTAGAAAGTTCAAAATAGGCTCTTACAAAAATGGACTACAACATAAATTTTTACAGCCTTACGTAAAGAATATAACATATGCTATCAATAGCATACGAAGATATCAGAGATGATTTTGGAACTTGTTTTGCCTTTTTACAAAGAGCATACTTATGTTTTGCAGTGTGTACGTGCTGCGAAACATGGCACTTATTCGCACAATTCACTGAAATTTTACACACTTTAAAAAACAATATTGAACCATCACTTGAGAATATTTCCACACTAAATTCTTTCATGAAATTGGTCAGTTTGTCTTTTGCTGTTGTCCGTTCTTTAGACATCACAAAACAACTGTTCTAAAGGTAAAAAAAAAGGGCCACATACACTTGTCGCACCATTGTCTTTAAAGCTCCTGTCTGTGAATGAGGACTACAGACTGAATTAAGTGTTACCAACATCAAAAATAATATTGCCACTCACTTAAATGTTTCAGCAACATGTGTGAGACAGAGAAAGAAAGCTTGAGCCATCTATTCTTTTTTGTCACTCAGCAATGTTTATATTGAAAAGAAGCAAAGCTATACTACAGAACTTTCTCCAAACCAGTAAAAGGCGTTCTCTGCTGAGAAAGTTTTACCCAAATACATTTTGCTTACTCAGAAATCTATTCATGCGATAATAATTGTAAGCTACCTGACGAGGTACCTTAAGATCATAGCTCAAGATAAAAACTTATCGTGAAAATCCCGAAGGGAACCGATGTAGTTTGAAACCTTTGCAGCTTTATCCAAGATGTCGGACCTTGAAGACTTCGATCATGTTTTCGGTATACGCGGAGAAGAGGAATTTGATAGAGTGTACCAAAAAATTCAACTGGAAGAACAGGAGAATCGGTGTAATATTGCACGACGCAGACGTCATTGTATACGGTATTATTTGCGGGATGCAAGCGTAAATGCGTTCCTCTATAGCAGACGAAAATAACGGAAGTAGTTTTATCGCTGAGAATTCTGGGTAATTCGTTGCCAGTATTACGAAAACGTCAACTTTCATGCATGACCGGTAAGTCGGCCGTTAATTCGATCTCAGCAATTGCTCACGGTGAATCAGCTCACCAGTGATTGGAAGTAAATTAAGTAGAGACTAATGCATTTGCATACGACCCTGAGCCGGAGTATAATACCGGAGTATAATACAATGGGACATAGCTTAGGTGCATGAGATGGAAAAATATAATAGCCGGTACTTGTTATTTTGCCTAATGGGATTGCATTGAGGGGCAAGGTTGTCAATTTCAATTAATTTCATTGGAATACTAAGTTAATTTTGAGAAAAAACTGACAAATAGGCATTTATAGGCATTGTATGCTGAAATAGGCAAAATGAACTTCATGGAAAACAACTCTAGGGTCATCAATATGAACTTATATGAAATCACTTTTACTTCTTCTTCTTCTTAAACTTAATTTGTAGCATTTTCATCCTGTTTATTTCCAAAATCACTCCTCGGAGGAAGACATACTGGATGTACATTCACTGTCTATCCATCTCTTGGCAGGTCTTCCTCTTGTTCTTCTCCCGTCCATTGGTCTATCTTCTTTAGCTCTTTTTGCAAGCCGGTTTTCTTCCATTCTTTCTATATGAACACAACACAGAAATTAGGGACAACTGCCATATTCAAGACATAACCAAATTTATTATAGATAGACGAAAAAAAAATCACTTTTACAATATCTATAATAAATAATTATAGGCATTTTCCCTAACATCCGGTCTCTACTAATAAGTAAGAATCATCAGTCTGGACAAGCTGAAGATAAAATAGAGATGTTTTGAAATGCATCCTAAAGAAATCAACTAATATGAAGTAAGATGATAATGACTGAATTTATTTATTAAGAAGAATCTCTTAATGTTATTTCCTATTGTAATTTTACAATGTTGTTATTATAGAAGTCTATTTTTGTTTATTTAGTAAGTTGCAAGAAGAAATGAAAGAGTTTAAGGCAGCTTCTATTGAAAAAGATAAGGTGGAATGTAAAGCAGAAGGAACACAGACAGGAGATGAAGCTGTACCCGATATCACATCCCCTTCACCAGAAAATGAAAGCTATTGCAGTGCAGAGAAGATAAATTAACAAGAGTGTTAATTATCATCATTTTGATGTAAGTCTATTATTTGATTATTTAAAGTTTTTAAGTTTGGCTAAATGTCATTTTTTTTGCAGGTTGGGATATGATACAGGTCTAAAGCACCAAAACTAAGTTATGAAAAAAAATTAATAGGCCTAATTGTGAAAATATACCATGATATGTATAGTCTTTGCTGCATCGACTGCGAACATATTACAATAGTTTATAAATAGCATGCATTTTCTCCGATTCTAGACTAAAATAACATTTTTGCACGATAGTGCATTTTATCGTACTTACAGCAGTGGCGACCATGATTGTAAGTTAAACTTCCCACATTTCGGGATTGCCAACCTAAATAACTATACTGTAATATTACATATTACAAACCTCGTGCAGGAAGTAAAACCACTGTCTTTTATGTATACTACATACAATGTATATACAAAAATATATCCAAAAGGTAGTGTTAATATACATTATACGAAACAAATCACTGCATTTTAAATGAACCAAACTTTATTTGAGGCAATATCCATCCGTAGTAATTCTGCCCAAAGGCAGGTCCTTCACTGCAATCATAGCATTTTCATGCTATGCTTGCAGCTTTACTAGGGAATTGTATAAGTGTGGTAGCTTCCCGTTGCTTTCCACACCGGTGAAGAATGATGATGATGATGATGGCCTTATGATTTCGGGGACCGTTTGGGCCTTAAAGTTTTCCTGACATTTGTCTTACAGGTGAGGAAAAACCCCGATAAAAACCTCACCCAGAAAAACTGCCCCGACCGGGGATCGAACCCGGGCCCGCTGCGTGACAAGGCAGCACGCTACCTCGAGACCACAGCGGTGGACTGAAGCAATATAAAACAATAAATACATACTTGCCACCATTTTATGACTGATTGATGTCAGGGCCTGCTGTAGTCTCAACTAATAAACATTGCCCACACTGTTAATGTTAGTCATAAAATAAAATATGTTAAAATATACCTTCTTAGGTAAGATCTGTCGTCCTCAACTTATAAAATATGTATTCTTTATGTATATAGGCCTTTCAGAACATCCGTTCCATCTTCAGCAGGTCTTTCTTCGCTACATTATCTGATATGATGGTTGATGCTGCTGGTCCTAATCCAGGCAGAATTAAATCAACCAGGATCTCTTATTGGAGATGATCAAATTTATAATGTTATTGTAACTGCCCACGCCTTTATCATAATTTTCTTTATGGTAATACCAATTCTAATTGGAGGGTTTGGAAATTGGTTAGTCCCATTAATAATGTGGTGTTATCGTGACTAAAGCTTCTTCCTGACGATATCGTACAGTGGGTTGTTTAGTCTGGGAGTGCTTTTATTTATTAACGGCTTGTTGTCTATTCCTTGATAATATCCAGGTCTTCCAATATGTTGATTTGTGTTGGATTTCCCTCTTTGTGTACTATTGTAAGGGTGTCTTCTATTGAAATCCAACAAAAATCAACATAAGAATTAAATTAATGTTTTTATTACCTCACCTCATATCCTTTTTCTTCTATACTGCAGTTTCGGAGCTTATCTCCATCATCAGTAGCCTCTGGTCAACCGGTGTTATGTCGTTTCTTGGCGGTTTCCTTCTTACTTCTATCGGTGGACCGATGAACCTCTGGATCAGGTCAAAATTTGCGGGAGTTTCAAAATTCATGAGTTTGTCTTTCTTCTTGTTTTTTTGGATGTGGATTTTTTCCCAGACTGTGAGTTCCTTTAGTTTATCTGTTTGTTTGATTAGGCTAGCTTCTGTATCAATTAAATGTTTTTCAGACCAAGCATGGGCTGCTACAGCTGACTTGTCCACTTCACCCTTTTTTACATTTCTAAGGTGTTCCTTCAATCTAGTTTTTAAATTTCTTTTTGTTTTTCCTATATAGATTTTGTCGCAATCTTGACATTTGATCTGATATATTCCTGGGAAAAAATCCACATCCAAAAAAACAAGAAAGACAAACTCATGAATTTTGAAACTCCCACAAATTTTGACCTGATCCAGAGGTTCATCGGTCCACCGATAGAAGTAAGAAGGAAACTGCCAAGAAACGACATAACACCGGTCGACCAGAGGCTACTGAGGATGGAGATAAGCTCCGAAACTGCAGTATAGAAGAAAAGGGATATGAGGTGAGGTAATAAAAACATTAATTTAATTCTTGAATTAAACATCATAGTGTTCTTTCCCTGTGAAAGTGAAATAAAAAAAAAATCAACGTATTAGAAGACCTGGAAATTATCAAGGAAATAGACAACAAATTGTTAATAAATGAAAGCACTCCCAGACTAAACAACCCACTATACGATATCGTCAGGAAGAAGCTTTAGTCACGACAACACCACATTAGGACCAGCACCATCAACCATCATATCAGATAATGTAGCGAAGAAAGACCTGCTGAAGATGGAATGGATGTTCTGAAAGGCCTACAGACATAAAGAATACATATTTTATAATTTGAGGACGACGGATCTTACCTAAGAAGGTATATTTTAACTTATTTTATTTTATGACTATCCACCTCAACAGTTTTAACAATGAATTTTATTATTATTAACATTAGTCAGTTGTTTATAATGAATGCAACTATTATTTATTATTTTAAAAAAAATTAATGTACAATGCATGTTTGTGAAGTGTTTTACAGATTCTTGGAAATTAAAAACCTCACTTTTGCTTGGTTTTTAAACATTTCCTTGCTTCTATAAAAACCACTTCCCAACCTTGCATTGTAATATACTATTCCTGCAGTTTGTCACTGAAGCAAATATCAAACCGAAGATCCAAACTCCCTGTGGCTGAACTTGAACAAAACAGCTGGAATGTGTTACAACACTAGAAATTTTTGTGACTATTTGCTGTAAATGGTATGAAATAAAGAAAATATTTTGAAATCAGCACATCTGTAAACTATAAGTTAATTATACAAAGAAAAAATTATATTGCTGTTAATGATGCTGAAAGTAACATGATCTTAAGCCATTTAAAAAATGTTATCCAGCTTTACTTCAAGCATTAATTATATGCTATATTACATCTTGTAACAAGGGTTCATGTTTGTATTGGAGTACAATAAACTAGTTGTAACCGTTTAGTAGTAGGCACCACATGTGGTGGTTACGTCACCCATAGAGAGAAAGTAGGTATAGGAAGGAAGGAGAAATGAACCCCTAAGTCTCGAATACTCTAATACCATCAGGGTCGAAAGAAACAAGAGGTCAGTCAAGGGGGACTGGATAGAAAAGTTGAAAGAGGGAATTGGTATGGGAAGGAGAAGTAATACCAATTCGGTCAAAAAAGAAAAACTCACCAAGCTGACCAGTGCTTGTTGGTGAGTAGCCTTCCCTTTCGTTCATCATGCATAAGCATGATTACTAACAGCTGCACCACGAGAAGGAGAGGGATTGGACACTAGGTTACTGTCCAGGTCGGTTCCTTTAAGCCTTCGATGGAAGGAATTAAAAGGTCTCCTCTCTGTTAGAGACAGTAGCCTTTCCGCTGCCTGAATAAACACCTACACAGAATTGGCATAACAGATTCACCTAAATGCCCTTTTTGCAATTTAAATGAAGATATGGAAAGAAACCATCTCCTCCGTTGTCCAGCTTTTGTAGAAGAGACCGCCTTTCTGCTAAATATTAGAGTGCAAGAGAGCGAATGATTTCATTATCAAGTGCTCGACATTAGATACCAACCAACCAACATCTTGTAACATGGACAATGAGATTGTCTCACCATGCAGAAAATAGAGCAGTCAAACAGGAGGTTTAATAGTGAGTGGAGAACATAATTTAATCGACTCACCTCATACATTTTCAAACTTCTTTGATACCGACAGTTTCAGACAAAATCATGTCCTTCTTCAGTCACCATGACTGAAGAAGGACATGATTTTGTTTGAAACTCTCGGTATCAAAGAAGTTTGAAAATGTATGAGGTGAGTCGATTAAAATATGTTCTCCACTCACTATTAATGATATAACCTCATAATGTTTACTTCCCAATATTAATTTAAATACAAACAGGAGGTGTTTAACTGATTGAGTGACCTCACATATGCACTTAGTTTTATCTGCAGTTTTGATTTTAAAACATTCTAAATAATATGAATTAAATGAATCGTGATTTTTTCTTACCTCATACTTCTATGTTTTTTTAAACACAGTACTGCAGTATCGGCGACCCATTGTCGTCATCGTCAGCTGCTTTCACGACTGTCAATTTTTTCTTTTGCTGGTAATTATCTAAACTGCCATCTGGTGTTCTTTTGAAGGAATTACTCTCCAAACTGCCATCTGGTGTTCTTTTGAATGAATCATTTTCTAAACTGCCATCTGTTGTATTTTTGAAGAAATTTGTAATCAAGCTCGGTTTGTCTGGAATCTCGAAGTTCATGGTTCTAGTATGGTTTTTTTTTGAATATATATTTTTTCCCAAACTGTTAAATCCAAAGGTTTAGATAAATGTTTTAAAAGTTTTGCTTCTTTTTCAATCCTATGATGCTCTAATAAACTTATGTGCTGCTATAGCTGATTTTTCAATTTCTCCATTCTTTATGTTTCTGAAGTGTTCTTTTTTACGAGTTTCCAAGTTCCTTTTTGTTTTTCCTATATATATCCTGTTGAAATCTTTGCAAGACGTAATAAAGAATAAATTAAAGAAATTCCAACAACAGAAAAGGTTACAGGAATGCACCACCTTACAACATGATTCCAAGAAAGATGTAAAATTCAAGAAATTTACTTACCATCCTGAAGTTCATAATAAGTTTAAAAAAAAATTCAGAAAATTTAATATAACATTAGCTCCAATTAACAAATTCAGCCTGGGTAATCTTCTGTTAACTAATAAGACACCAAAAAATCTGGAATTTATCAAAATTATTCCTTTTGGAGTGTGTCTGATATTTGTTTTGGGATTCTCCTTTGTAGCATTCTCTGTAGGGGTTTTAACCAATACTTCCTATTGGCAATAACTCTTTAAATTGTTGAATTTATTTGTAATCTGTAGAGTCCAGATTTGTATGCAAAATAAAGTACTGAATATGCATAGAAATGCATAAAATATGCAGAAACGGATCGTAATAAAATCAAATAAATTATTTGCTTTGTGGGTAATCTTAGCTTATTCCTGGCTGTTATAGCAGATAAGGAAGGTTTTCTTGTGTGAAGCTCCTTCATCTGTTAGAAAAGAAGGGTTTATACAATGAAAATGTCCTTTGTACATCACATGATGTCACAGGTGCATGTGAAAAACACCACAGTTCTTCTTCAGTGAATTCCTCTTCGCTTACAGTTTTTTCACTATCACCAGAGAGCATTTTGCTAATTTGACAAATTCTATTGTAAAAAATCTAATTATTTTTGGGCATTGCTTTCTTTCACAGGTTAGAGTTTGCATTAGGTTAGCTTTTAGGTTCATTAAATATCGTATATATGTTGGCTGCATCCTGTCATTCCATAGTGTAAAGCACTTCGTGTTTGTTGGCGCATGTGCATGATTGGAACTTACAAAAATTTCATGTTACATGTTATAAAGCACAGAGCACCCGAATAGAGGGAAAACTGAGTACAGTGACATCTAAAAATTTTTGGTTGTTCACGATGAACTACAATGGTAGCGCTGTTTCGTAGTAACAGAATATATAACTAAATAAAACAAATGCAAGGCATACGGTGTGTTCACTCGGGATTATGGGAAATTAGCCATTTTGTAATGAACTACAATGAGCAAACTACAATGGTAGCACTGTTTCATAGTAACAGAATATATACCTAAATAAAACAAATGCAAGGCATATGGTGTATTCACTCGGGATTGTGGGAAATTAACCATTTTGTAAATTTAAATTTTTAACTGCTATCCTTTCGTTCTATGTAGATGGTACTGTAAAAATTATATATTATCGAAAGTTAAAAATCATTACTTAGATTTTATTTTACTCTAATTTGTAAGTATCGGTAACTTGTTTACGTTTTTAATGTGAATCTATTTTCAAAGATAAGCCTACTAGAAGTGATGAAATTCTAAGATTTGTTAGGTTAGGAAGAGTGGTGTTAGTGTACAGCCATTTCTAATAAACATTTTTAAAATGTGAGTGACTTTATAATGGATTTCAGATGTACGACATGGCTAAGGTTCTTTAATAAGTATTGTATAAAATATGTATGTGAGAATAAGGGGGTACGTCAATTGTACATATTTATTAAAAGAGCTCATAATGCATGTTTTATTTATTTCCATTCTTCCCTTCTGTTAAAATTTTAAAAATATCTGCAAGTCTGAGAGGCAGGCTACAAGTAATTCCATAATTTAAGATTAATTAAAATGTTATTTATTCCTATAAAAGTTCAATTCTATGATGATTCGCCAGATGGTGTTGTATAATTATAATTCATAATTTTACCACCAGGCAGTGCTGAATTTCATATTAGTACCAGAAAAAAATTGAAAAAATTTAGATGTCGTTAGTTCTACACTAGTGCCGCTTGTGGCATGTACACGAAACTTGTCCACTTTCGCCTCTGGGTGCTCTGTGTTGTAAAGTATTTCTGTAAACCATAAAAAAAGGATCTCGGAGGAAAGCATGTAATTGGATTACTATTCTTTGCCATAAAAATCTTCTTCTTCTTCCTTCCAAGTATTAGGCCAAGGTCGTTAGGATCCTATAGAAAATTTTCCCTCCAGCGTATTCATGTAGACTTTCACGGCCGGAGTTGTTATGATGATCTTGATGAAGATTTTCGGGCTGTAGGCCGTGGTCGTGAGGTTTGTAGTTCCCCGACGTTTCGCCAGAGACCCTTGAGGATGCCAGACGCAGTCTCTGGCAAAACGTCGGGGAACTACAAGCCTCACGACCATGGCCTACAGCCCGAAAATCGTCATCAAGATTATCATTTCCCTCCAGCGTTTCATAGGGACGGCCCAGAGATCTTCGTCGTCTTGGTATATAATTATAAACAGTTTTGGGGATCCGATTTGAACTCATTCTTTCAAGATGGTGTTTCCAATTTAGTTGGTACTGTTTAATATATTCAAAAATTGGCGTAGACTTCAATTCTTTTAAGATATCAGTGTTCCTTCTCCGATCCCATCTGGTGTAACCCACTGTTCTGCACATGAATCTCATTTCACAAGCTGTTATTCTGCTTTCATGTTGTCTTTTTAGTGTCCATGCTTCACTACCATAGGTCAACACTGGTCTAGCCAAAGCGTTATCTAAATGTAATCTGGTGTTTTTTTGTACAAGGGATGGTTTCATAACTTGAATGATAATTCCCAAACTTTTATTATAACTAGTATTTTTTTCATAACAATGAATGATTCAATAAGAAGTTTACATAGAATTATAAAGAAATGTATGTGCAAAAATACCACCAGTTTTCTTTTATACATTTATGTCATCATCTATTTATGTAATGAAGGTAATTGTAGTGCCAGCTCTTAAGTCTGGAATTCTGCCAGGGATATGTTTTTTAATGTGCCACATATTTTTGCAGAATAGAATTTTTTGGAACATATTTTAGAAATTGTATTCTTAAATTTGTCTATAATTTAACTAAACAATTAATCTGGAATAAAGATATACCCACCAAGAGTAAAATGGCAATGTATAAAACTTATTTCAAACCAGTTCTAACTTATGCAGCTGAGACTTGGACATATACAAAGGACTTGAGCAAAATCCAAGCTACAGAAATGAAATTCTTACGTGGAATAGTAAATAAAACAAGGAAAGATAGAATAAGGAATGACAAAATCAGGGAGACATTAAGTGTAGAAAAATTAACAAAAAAGAAAAGACTATCACAAAGACTGGTAAATTTCAAGGTACAAGGAGAAAATGACCATGAGAAAGATGGATTAACCAATTGAAGAAAAGTTTATGAGAGAGGATACGACTGGGAAGAACTAAAAAGAAGCAAAGCATGGGAAGATAGAGATGGTTGGAGGCATATTTGGAATTGACCTTCCGAAAGGACACAATAAAATGATGATGATTCTTAAATTTCATTAACTTTGATCAAGATTTTGGATCCTGAGGTAAATGTGCACCTCTAGACCACCAAAATAGTTTGAGGTATCTTGGCATAAAACTTACTAAATTTTAAGTCTAACATTGTCAGTTTTTGTTGAATTCATGGAATACATCAATGACATTCTACAAGCATAAAAATCTGCAGAATATATTTATGTTACAAACAGTGAATTTTTAAATATATTTCTTCTTTGACATTCAAAAATAAAATTAGAAAAGAAATCAAGATAAAAATGTATAATGTTATGGCGGTTCCCACAATATTGTATGAATGTGAAACTTGGGCTCCAATGAAAAAAACAGAAGGATAGAATACGGACGGCGGAGATGAGGTTCCTAAGACAAGTAAAAGGATGTACAAGACTTGATAGAATAAGAAATGAGGATATAAGAGAAGAATTGAAAGTACAGCCTTTATTGGATAAGGTCAGGAATTACAGACAGAAATGGATTGATCATATGGATGGAATGAGTAAGGAGAGATATTCATTGTTAGCAAGAAATTTTCAAGCAAGAGGAAGACATGATGTTGGGCTGATGCATTATGAAGCTGAAACGGGCAATTGCCTAATCCCTGGAGTGATGATGATCTCTTCTTTGAGTTCCCCATTTTAATATTCATGTCCATGGAAGCTCAGAATCATTAAATTTAGCAGCAGCATTTCAATTTAATAAATACTAATGGGAAGTGAAACTGTGAGGTAAATTATCATTAAATTATAAATATGAATTGGAATTATATTATTTTGAGTCTGTTCATCTTACCTCAATATTAATGTTGATTTGTTCTTGAACATGTTTCGATTCGATATCAATCATCTTCAGCATATTGCCCAGACAATATTGTGCAATATTGTCAGGGTACTATGCTGAAGATGATTGATATCTAATCGAAACATGTTCAAGAACAAATCAACATTAATATTGAGGTAAGATGAACAGGCTCAAAATAATATAATTAAAAGAACCCCAAAATATTACTTCCTAAAATAAAACATGGATTGGAAATTTTACTCTTTACTGCATAAAATATGATTTTCTCATGTAACATGTTTAGAGAATTATATTACCAGCTATTAAATTTGAATTTTTTTTTTTTATTTTGTTAAATAATAATAAAAACATCATTACCAGCTATTGTTTGAATTGAATTATCACCTGCTTTTCTCCTGCCATCCATTTAGGGTTCAATGAACTTGAGATCAAATCTTGCTCGGATGGAACTTATAAATTCATTGTTTTGTTCTTGCTCTTCTGAATGCATATCCTTTACACCATAGTTATTAGGGTCAGTTTCACCAACAGAGGTAACTGTATTACGCCAGTTTTCCCCATGTATAATACATAGCTTAAACTGGCATAATACAGTTACCTCTATTGGTAAACCGACCCTAAGAGCGTGAGATTTAAATATGTGATTGACATTTCCAAATTTACTGGATGTTACTTAGTTTAAATGTCCAAAATTATTTCTCACTACAAAATTTGATATGATGATGTCAACATTCAGTTGTCACTAGTATCACAGAATGAAAACATTATTGTGCAGCTGCCAAATATGTATATCTGTCAATTGTGTATTTAATTCTCACACACTATAGTTGCATTTGTTTTTCTTGGTGAGCAAAATTTGATTTCAAAATTCATTCAACCCCCCCTTAATGGCATGAAAAAAGCAGGTGTCAATGATTCAATTTTGAATAGTTGGAGTGTAGCTGATGATGAAAGCAAAGACTTTTGAAATATATCATGTGAGAAAGGTATGCTTTTATAACAAGAGATGTGAAATTTTTTATTCATATTTATTTTATATTAGTAGTAAGTTCAAACATTTATAGCTAAATTGGAGTTTAGGGATTCTATTAACACATTTGGATTTGCAAAGTTATTTTTTAAGTTATGTATATAGGAAATAACACTATGAGGTTTTTTAGTATTGTTTATTTTTTTATTATTTCACTCACCTCATACTTCATAACTTTTTGCAGACCTAAGTTTCATCACACCATTTGTGACATTCTCAATGCTGTGTCACGTTCACAACTGACGTCCAACGGCCTTCTATCCTGCAGACTGACCTCCGTGCCATCTGATGGCTTACCGACGAATTTCCTAATCAGTCCTCTCTCCTTATAACCGGGTATTTCAAAATTCATAGTTGTATTTTCATTCTTGCATATGTAAATTTTTTCCCAAATTGTGAGTTCCTTCGGTTTTTCCAATTGTTTAAGTAATTTTGTTTTGGTTTCTATTCTATGTTTTTCTGACCAGGCATGTGCAGCTATTGCAGATTTTTCGGTTTCTCCATTTTTAACATTTCTGAGGTGTTCTTTTAATCTTGTATTTAGATTCCTTTTTGTTTTTCCTATGTATATCTTTTCATAATCTTTACAATTAATTTGATAAATTCCCGATTTTTTGCAGTCTTCTTTTCATTTTTGTTGGTTTTTATTAAATTAACCAAGCTGTGATCATTTTTCGGTGCTAATTTAATGTTGAAGATTTTTTGAAACTTGTCAAATACTAAAGGATGGTATGTGAATTTTTTGCCAATATTTTTATCTGTCTAAAGAGTACTTTCATTAGTGATTTTTTGTTCTTTAAATTTATTTATTTTCTTGTGTATCATCTTCTCTTGAAAACCATTATCCTTCGCAATTTTTATGATGTGTTCTTTCTCTTTATTGTAATTTTCTTTGCTCATGGGAACATTCACAAGTCTGTGGGTTAAACTATTAAATACTGCCTGTTTGTGTGAAAAATGGTTAAATCCAGTAGCTTTTATATAATTGTTGATGTGAGTTTCTTTTCTGTCAGTTGTGAACGTGACACAGCATTGAGAATGTCACAAATGGTGTGATGAAACCTAGGTCTGCAAGAAGTTATGAAGTATGAGGTGAGTGAAATAATAAAAAATAAACAAAGTTATTTTTGTATATATTTTTTATTTTAATGACACAAAACTCATTGAGGATGTACAAAACAAAATTAAATTTATTCAATTAAATAGATTTTACAATGATAATTTTTTGACAAAAAGAAAGAGTTGAAGACTGAAGTATAATTTACTAAAACATTTATGTAAGTCTCAAAATTATTTTTAAGAAAATTTGTTATGTTAAATGTTGCTTTGAAAGAAAGAATATTTATAAAGTGATCTACAGCAAATTTTACAATTATTTTATAATTTTTAAACTCTTAGCCAGTACATAGATGATCTGATTCTGTTATAATCTGGTAAATTCTCGACTGGTCCCACAGCAGCGACAGCAGGACATCTATCATAAATATATTTCATGGCAACTTGTTGCAACTCCTTTGCTGTGACACTCTCTATTCTAGCTTCCAATTCGTGAAGAGGAATTCTGCGGTTATAGCAGAGCATTTGACGACCAATGTCTTCACAAATTGGAGTTGTGCCATCCAACTGAAGTAGCATATTTGTCTTCAACAAATTACGAGCTCTTTCTACTTCGCCCTCGGTCACAGAGGTACAAAGTCTCATCCATTCACTTTGTATATTGAATAACATATCTTCGCATTTCATCGGATCGCAAACAAAATAAACTCCCCATAATCCAGTATCCTTGTAGCAGGTGTTAAATGATTGATAGCTGTGGGCTAGAGTATCTTCAGCACAAGCTGCAGCAAGATGCGAAGCATTATTTACTCCAGCTCCTTGGGATCTATCCCAAGAACCGATGATTGTGTTGGCTACCATCAGTGGAATGTTATCAGAATCAATCCAACCACAGCCTTCGACAGCAATTGCTACATGTGCAACTGGTATTGAGTCATCACGAACTCGGATCTCAGATCCAGTGAACCGACATGGGCTAAGAATGGGTATTTCTGAATCATATGTTGTTTTCATACTGCCAAAGTAATCATCAGCAATTTTACATAATTCTGAATGCTTGACACCTCCTGCAGCTGACAATACAATGCGTGGAGTTTTATAGTGGCTGTTTATATATTCTTGGAGGTCTTTACGAGAAATTGTTCGTATATTTGCTGAAGGTCCCAAGATTGTTCTTCCTAGTGGAGTACCTTGAAAAGCAATTGAATGAAGATGATCGAATACAACTTCTTGAAGATTACTTTCAACTTCTTGCATCTCTCTGAGAATTACACCTCTTTCTCGTTCAATTTCACCTTCCCCAAGTTTTGAATTTTGAATAATGTCAGCTAGAATTTCGATTGACTTTGGTACGTCACGGGCTAAACATTTGGCATAAAAGACAGTTTGTTCCCTGGATGTATAAGCATTCAGATGAGCGCCCATATTTTCCACCTCCAACTCAAGATCGACTTGCGAACGTTTTGCTGTACCCTTAAATGCCATGTGTTCTAAGAAATGGGCGACACCGTTATTGCACTCATCTTCGTATCTCGAACCTGCATCAATCCATAGACCTACAGTAGCAGTAGGAGCTCCGCTATCTTCCGACGCCACTCTCAAGCCACTTTTCAGTGTGGTAACATGTGTGGGAGGCACATTGATCAGAGTCTGCCTGTAATTCTTAGCAGCTACTGTTGACTGCAATTTATGTCCATCTTTAATAATATTTGCTCTATTCCTTATGGTTGACCCCAACCTCAGCAATCGAGAAGACATTTTCCTACAAAAACAAAAGTAAACTTGTCAAATTTTTAATAAATCACATTAACATGTACAATAGCTTCAAAGTGTTGATTCAAATAACAAATACAGTCTGATTGTGTAATCAGTAAAGCTAGGAATTTTAGGTGCTGCACTTTTTTTTTGTTACTATAATGTTCAAATTAGCTAGTATTGCAAAGAAAACATTAAATAAATGCCCCTGTGTTTTAGTTGCACCTTTTTTCAATGCTAGCACCTTTTTGCACCTTTTCTTTAATAGAAGCACATTTTGCACCTTTTCAAACCTTTTTTTGTCTCCTTTGACATTTATTCAAATACGATTTCAAGGGTTGGTAACAATATGTGGTATCAGTCCACATCACATTACTTCCACTTCAGTGCAATCCCGTTAGGCTATTCCTTTTAAACTAGTTTGCGCCTCATTGCACCACAGTTATGCAAAAGCTATTGTTCAAGCAAGGAAGGTTGTTGAGTGCATGAATAAATGTTTCAGTTAAAAATAATATTTGACTAGTGCAGTCTGCTATTTTCTTGAGTTACCAGTATACAGTATGCCGAAACCGAAAGTGAACTCCTATAAACTACGTGATATTGTTAAAAAGTTTAGTGCAGATGGAATTCAGAGTGACAGATCTGTTATCAGGTGCATTCTTTGTGATATTTCAATAACAATTGATGAAAAACATCAATGCATTTGTGTTACGCAGCATATAAGTAGTGCAAAACATGTGAAAAATAAGGAACGACGAAGCAGTAAAGGTATAGTGCGACAACAGTTTATTGGTGAGGCATTGGCTTCATTAAGTTCAATAAATAAAAATGAATTTTTTAATGCTACAGCAAAGACATTTGTGGCATGTGGTATTCCTCTTTCCAAGCTTAACAACCCTATTATGAAAGCATATTTGGAGAAATATACTGGGAAGTCTGTCCCAGATGAGAGTACCTTACGGAAATCATACCTTCAACCTCTGCATGAAGAAAAATTAAAACAAATCAGGCAAGTAGTAGGTGAAAATCCAGTATATTTCGTATTAGATGAAACCACTGATAGACAGTTGAGATATGTTCTAAACATTTTAGTAGCACCTCTAAATGGAAAGCAAGTGAAACCCATGTTGTTGAAAATCTATTTTCTTTAATATAAGACAACATGCGTGAATTTTGTGTCATTAGTTACTTGTTGTAATTGGTTTTGGTAACCTTTAATGATTATTTACATGGAAAATTTGCAACTTTTATTTAAAAAATGCACCTCTTTTGCACCTTTTTCTGCTAAATTAAAGCACCTTTTTTGCATCTTTTTCACCAAAATTTTGCACCTAAAATTCCTAGCTCTAGTGATCAGTGTACAACTGTCACTTCTTGTATGAAAGTGTAGCAGTAAGTAAGGCTAGTAGTATTTTTGAAGAATGAGTCATTTTTTGTATCTTACCTCATAGTTTGTTTTCTTAAACATGGGAACTGCAGTTTTCAAAAGGAAACATCTCTTCCATTTTCAACCAACATTATGGTTACCAAATTTTCATTGGAATCTTCATCTGGTGTTGATTTGATGAACTTTGAGATCAGGTCCCATTCATCAGAAATTTCAAAATTCATGGATTTAATTATATTTGAAAAGAAAAATATGCACCTAGGTAGATCAGATGGAAAATCATTGACATAGAGAGTCAAAGGTCCTGTGTTCAAACCCCAGTCTAGGCATATATTTTTCTTTTCTAATATAATTTGTCCATCATCAAGATGTTTAAAAACTAATAATATTAACATTCATGGATTTAAATTTGTTTTTCTGAATATATATCTTCTCTCAAACTGTCAATTCTACAGATTTTTCCAAATGTTTTAGAAGTTTGGCTTCTTTTTCAATTTCAGCATTTTTAATATTTCTATACATAGGAAACACAAAAGGAATTTGGACTCTCGCACTTTAGATACATTAAAAATGGTGAAATTGAAAAATCAGCTATTGCAGCACATCGTTTGTTACAGAGTCATAAAATTGAAAAAGAAGCCAAACTTCCAAAACATTTGGAAAAATCTTTAGAATTACAGTTTGGGAGAAGATATATATTCAGAAGAACAAATTTAGATCCACGAATTTCGAAATTCCTGACCTCGAAGTTCATCAAATCAACACCAGATGACAATGTTATACATGGAGATTCCAAAGAAAATCCGGTACTCATAATGTCGGTTGAAAATTGGAGGGATGTTTCCTCCTGAAAACTGCAGTTCGCGTGTTTAAGAAAACATAAAACTATGAGGTAAGATATAAAAAATAACTCATTCATTCATGAATTAAGATATTAATTTACATTTTTAAAAATTTGCTGTGAATTCAATGTAAAATGATTTCTTCTGAATTTATTTTTGATAATTTAAACATAAATATAAAGAATTGAATAAAATAAATAGCACATTCTATTTCTAAACAACCAATATCTGTCCATGATATAAAAGTTTTGCAAAGTTGTCTGGTAATAACATTTTTAAGATTTTAATTACAGTGCAACCAAATTAATTTTTCCTATTCTATCCTCGATGTCCACCTATGAGTCCTCTAATGGACCACTAACTCCACCATTGCCGGTCTTAAGTCCGGATGAGAAAGAAGGAGGGGGAGGAGTAACAACCTCGTTAAAAAAAACTTTGGTTTAGCTCGCCCAGCTGATAGTACCTTGTAAGGGCCCCTTGTCAAGGACACAGTGAAGACCTCAACGGTGGAGTAGGAGTCTTACGGTACAGCATTGAAGGCGGAAGAGGCAACCACTCCCTAGGTTAACAGGGAAAACCGCTGCCTTGCAGGGTAGAGGGATCTACAAAGGCTAAAAGGCTAAGGGAGAAAACCCCAACAGAACAACAAGGGGTGGATCAGACTCCGTAGCTGTGGTGGAAGCAACTGATCTAAGGGACGGAAACCCTAAAATCAAATGACCTGGTCCTCCAGGTTGGGGGTTTGGCGTTAAGGCTAGCTCCCTAGCACAGTAAAAGAAAACCGATTGAGGGTCTTTCCACTTTTCAGCGGTTGCCCTTTTACCAGCCGGCTGCTGGCCCTTCACATCCACATGTGTCAATCACAGAGGTAGATGATCAACAGCCAGTGTAGGGGTGACATGTGGTTAGCATGTCGAGTCCCCCAGCCGTTATAGCTGGTTCTTCAACCTGGAGCCGCTACTTATTGTAGCTACCCAATTGCCTCACGATGCTGGGTGGGCACCGGTCCCATACTGGCCGAAATACCATGAGAAAATTTCTTCCCCCATGGAGACTCGAACCAGCGCAAGTCCCGTAGCTCTGCGCCAAGGCTTCCTACCTTAACCGCTCGGCTACGGCACGGGAACTTAAGAAAACATGCTTGTAAATCTCAACAAGAATCAGCCAGACAGTCTAGTAGGAAACGACACAAGCGAGTCAAAAGGAACATGAATAAAATAAACATAGGGACACGATCTAAGGAAAATGAAAGTGACTAATTTGAATATGGCAATGAATGGACTAGTTATGAATTATATCAATAGTTGCCAACGTGTTTGTTCATGTTTCCACTAGTCAGTTGCCAACATGTGATTAAGTAGATTATGTAGGCATCAACGACGTTCGTTTTTTGTTTTTCATAAGTTGACTATTCTGTGTAGACCGATAAGTCATATTTTAGGTTAGTTTTACGTCAACATTTTCATTCAATTTGCAGGTATTTTCTGAATATATTTAAAATAACTACCTAACTCACTGGCACTATCGAACCCGAAGGTTCATGGCTGCACGGAATATTTAAAATATACATATATATTAATGTGGAAATAATTTCTTATAACACAATTCCTGTGTTTTTTTGGATTTTATTCAAATTTATATAGGTGCACATCTTACATTATATTTCCCAAACAAGTTTTTACGCTTACCAGATTTTGATTAGTTGCCATAAATGTCATTCATTTGTTCATTTTGAGAATTTACCTCATCATTGTGGGGTTTCTCCTACCAATTTTAATAATTAACACGAGTGTTAAAAAAATACATAAATAATTATGGACTTTTAGATTATCAGTTTGTAATACACATTCAAAAATGTCCCTTAATTAAAGTTCTCCATCGTTCTCTGTGTCTTCATCCGTTACACCAAATTTCCTCATTGAATTCTGAATGTTATTCTTCCAGGTTGTTCTTGGTCTTCCTTTTCTGCTCTTTTTTTCAATTTTCCATTATATATCTAGTAATTCTGCTTGAGGGCAGGTCTTTCACTGCAATCATAGCATTTTCATGCTATGCTTTGCAGCTTTACGAGGGAATTATAAGTGTAGTAGCTTCCCGTTGCTTTCCACACCAGTGATGGATGATCACGATGGCCGGATGATCTTCGGGGGACCATTGGCCCTAAGCTTTCTGACATTTGTCTTACAGGTGAGGAAAAACCCCGAAAAAATCTCACCCAGGTGCCTGTCACGACCGGGAATTGAACCCGGGCCCGCTGTGTGACTAGGCAGCACGCTACCTCGAGACCACAGCGGTGGACTTCCATGTATGTAAAAAAATTAATTTAATGTAGCTCTCCTTAAACCAGAAGTTTTTATGGATTTAAAATTGCCTATTTCTGTTAAAAGTTTAATCTCAATGTAAGAGCAACTCTTATAGCCTATCTTTTAAATTTGCCAGTAACATGCTTTACAAATGTTAGGTTTTAACATTTCCTTTTTTTTTTTTTTTTTAATTATTTAATGTTGCTCTTTAACATCTTAGGTTGTAGTGATGCACTACAACGTTAGACATGGAAAAAGCTCTTTTTTTCAGCTTGAGGTTCTTTTAAATGCTATAAATCTACAATATAGAACCCATGGCAGATTTCACTTCCTCTTAAAGAAAGGTATGTTCAGGGTTTTTATGCCTTTAAAAATCCATTGATCCCAGTGGGGTTTCAACCTGCAAATCTCAGAACTAGAGTTGAGGATGGTAACAATAACCCACTAGGACTGCTGAATCTTTAACATTTTAATATATTTTTCTATGATATTTAACTATATACGTAACATGAAGACATGGCAGCCATATTGATTTTAACAAATATTCTATACAACAGTGCAGCCAACATAGAGTATGAACTTCAGAATTTCCTATTTATTTTTGGGTGTTGCATTCTTTCACAATTTAGAGTACTTAAATTACATTAGGTTAGCTTTTAGGTTTGTTAAATAGCATGTATATGTTGGTGCATGCGCGTGGTGTCTGCCTGAGACTTAGAAACATTTCTCACTGCGTTTAATGGAAGCTTTGGAAAAAGTCGGTTATATGTCTCAGACGAATTCTTCTAAGTTCCACAGAATTGCAGTGCGCATGCGCGAGTTGCTGTAATGGTTAATATAGCCTCCGGTAGATGGCTCTGCTGTCGGCATTACCAACTTTGGGAATAAATTTCCAAATGCAAAAAAAAAAAAAATGGACGTTAACTAACTTGCCATTTCCTAACTAAAGAAAAAATTTACATGCATATTATTTATTCCCAAATGCTTAAAAAAATTGATGTAAACCAATTTCCCATTTCCTAACGTAACAAAACAATTTACATGCGTACTATTTAATGAACTATAAACTAATTTTACGTACACTAACACTAAATATGGTTTGAAATTATTTTCAAATGGTGGCAACGTTGGAACAACATGGAAAGTAGCAAGTAAGTAATGTATCCACGATCATGTTTTACCAAAATATATAAATATAAAATATTGTAAAGAAAGCTTGAAGATTGTTGCAAAATGTTTAAAACAGTAGAAAACGTGTTTACAAGTGTTTAGTGCATCAGTGGCATAAGAATGTACGGGTAGAATTGTGATGGGCATATAACCTACCTCACCTGAAACTTTATCCGAAACAACTTGTAGGAGTATCAGAGGGAAAGCATCCAGTAGGTAGGCTAAGAATAAGATGGAATTACATTAACCATGATATACATTATACTGGGGATAGTTAGAAAACAGCTCAGGACAGGGATATATGGAGTGCTTACATGCGCAAGGCCATGAACCTACAGGTTTAATAGTGCCAGTGAGTTAGTTATGTCACAGTTACTTGAATGTTCTAAAATTAACTAGTTCATATCCACATCCAAAATTAACTATACTGCAGCCACTGATTCTCCAGCCTTGACGTTTTCAGGACAGTGTTGCCGATATGGATATTCAGTGGGAGTGGCTGCTGTATGTATGCGGTTAGCAGACATACAGCTGACAACATCTCATCAATTACAAACCTTACCAGCGCACTATACCTACGTCAAAGAGCAGTGATTAGTCGTGGCAGATATCGACTCCCACTACAACCATATCCTTATTGGCAGTAGAGGGCGAATTCTCTCTTTACCCCTCGCATAACCTAAACTTCAAAGCCGGAAATATGACGGCTCGAGTATAATAAACATTATCTGGGTCACTTTATGAGGGAGGGGATGAAAATCTCTTTCTCAGGTCTAATAAATGATAGGATGAAATTGTGAATTCTAACAAATTTGTCAATATATAGGGCTTTGTGATTGCTTCACACATTTTTAAGAGTTTAAAACTGAGAATTGCTGAACCTAAAATTAAGTTGTTAAGAAAAAAGAATAACGTATATTATTACTTATTGGTATACTTATCTTTACTAAATATGAAATTCACGATTTAACCTATAAAATACGTGCTAAAATTAAACTTTCAGTGTACCAATAAAAAACCATAAGACTTTACTATTAGTATACTTACGGATCGTTTGTCGCTACTAGCTTACAGTAGTGTATGTGTAATTATCGAAAATTACACAATTATTTTAAAAAATACACTAAATCCTAAGATTTAATGATTATAATCGGCTCAAGGTCAATGGGCAAATGAAAAGGAACACTGCCTTCTGGTTTCTGCTTGGAATAATCGATACTAGGAAACTGTGAATTGAAATAAAATACGCACGGATGTGCATAGAAATAGTTCAGCTATATAGTTGCAGGTTACGTATTCAGTTTTCCTTGGTAGAAATAAATTGGCGATGATTGTTTTTTTCTTGTATTTTTCGACATGGTATCGTTCCTATTTTTAACATTTCTTAATTCGTTCCAAGTACGCGCAGTTCAGATTGTGGTGGAGGCAAATTGGTTATCTGTGAATGTGTGATGAACGCATATCGATATTTTACAAGTCTCGTGGTCAGAGTTGTGACTAGAGTATATGGGGTCCCGGGTTTGATTCCAGGTCAGACAATGGGATTTTTTTCCTTAAAGGTAATTATTCATATAGTAGCCTATTGTCTGGATTTATGTTAAGTAATTATGATAGCGGATGTAAAATATGCCCGTGTGTCAACATCTATGCCTACTGTGAATATGTGATGTTTAAATTTAAGGACTCTCCTGGTACTTCATTAATCATTCACGTATAATATCATTGGAGTAATGTAATTCCGCCTTCCAGGCGCCCCAACTTAAGAAGTGGGTTACAATTCCACCATACAAGGAAATAATACTCGAAAAGGCAACCTGGTGGTTTTAGAAAAAAAAATGCCAATAGTGGGCTATGAAAAAGAATGTTCCAATAAATGTGAACTATTTTTTTTTATTTAACCCAGGAGAGGTGGTGCCTTAGCGACATTCATAGCAGGGGATTTTCCGACCCCAAAAATATAAAACAAAAACAGTGTTCACTACAAACTAAATTTTAATTTTATTTATGTATATATAAGTTGTATATGCGTTAATTAAGATAAAATTAAAGTAATGTTAAAGTTACTTGATATAAAAGTAGTAAAAAGTAACATAAATGGGAAGCCTACCAAAATAGTTGTGTGATTTTAAACAAAATATTTAACAAATTTACAATAAGTAAAATAAAATATATTAAAGATACTGACTTAAAAAGTTTATCAAATTTAATTTTGGCCATAAATGGTTACTATAATTATTTTATTAAATTTTTCACTTGATGTACGATGACAGTAGTTGTGTCAAAACATTGTTAGCCCTATAAATAATTATCTTATAAATATTGTTGCTACATATAATTTAATTTTAAATTGTATGGTGGTAGATTAATAATTATAATATAATATGCCAATACGGTATTTCTATTTGGTTCTGGTGGACTTTATTCTTCTTCTTATTATTATTATTACTGGGTCTATTATTACTGTATTATTATTATTATTATTATTAGCATATATTGTTATTGATGAACTGTCCAGCTGTTTAGACTTGCATGTTTACATGTTTGAATTTATATCATCTGTCACTATTTATGGTAGTTACATTATTGTGACAAAAACATTTTTAATACAAAAACTCTTTTGTTTATGCTGCACTTATGAAAAACAGTTTTTGCAACACCTTCATTATGATCTTTACAAACATAACTGTTTACTTGAGAGAGAATGGGATTCTGTCACCACACCACTGGGTATTTTTTACTTGTATCTTTAGAATTTGTGCTTCAAGGATGAGGTTATTGACATCAAACAAAAGGGGAAGAATGCAGTGACAGGTATGTAGACCCAGAGTGACATACTTCAAGAATTAATACTAATTTTTAGAACTTAAAATCATGTGGGGTTCAAAAATACTCTGTGCCAGCACTCCCGGGTTAAAAACTTGGGGATTCTATGCCAGGGATCCATACACTAACTAGCCCATTTTCTCACACTTACCTGGCCATTTTCTCATCTAACAAAATAAAAAAGAGATTACGAGTATTTGAGAATAAAGTTCTTAGGAAAATTTTTGGACCAAAGAGAGATGAAGAGACAGGTGAATGGAGAAGACTACATAACAATGAACTACATGGTCTTTATAGGAAGCCAGATATAATAAGAACAGTTAAGTCTCGTAGACTGCGATGGGCAGGACATGTTGCGCGTATGGGGAATGAAAGACGTGCATGGAAGCTTCTTGTAGGAAAACCAGAAGGAAAACGCCCAGTTGGTAGACCAAGAATGAGGTGGGAGAACAACATTAACTATGATTTGAGGGAAGTAGATTATACAGGGAATGATTGGAAAGCATTAGCTCAGGATAGGGATGTATGGAGAGCTTATGTTCGCGCGGCCATGAACCTACGGGTTCGATAGTGCCAGTGAGTAAGTAAGTAAGTAAGGTGGAGTCCTAGCATATAATAGCCAAAGATGCTTTAAAATATAGAAAATGTCTTGTATCGATTATATATTTAATTTTTTTGTGTTTTATTTATGTTTAATGATATTGTAAAATTGTGAATATGATAAAACAATATAAGATTCAGTTACTGTGATGTCATGAGCCAAGAGTTAAACAGATGGACATTTTATTTGTTTTTGTTGCAGTTAGTGGTTGGGTTATGTTTGCTAAGCGTACCTTAACTTAATGAAGCGATACAAAAGTTATATAAAATTACAAATAGACTAGGAAAAATACCATTTTGGTAGGATGCATAAACTCACAATTGTTTGTGCATGTATTTTCCATACGGTATTATAAATGTATATATATTTATTTTTTTTTGGAGAAAGAAAAAGGATGGGCAGGACATGTTGCACGTATGGGAAATGAAAGACTTGCATGGAAGCTTCTTGTAGGAAAGCCAGAGGGAAAACGCCCAGTTGGTAGACCAAGAATGAGGTGGGAGAATAACATTAACTATGATTTGAGGGAAGTAGATTATACAGGGAATGATTGGAAAGCATTAGCTCAGGATAGGGATGTATGGAGAGCTTATGTCAGCGCGGCCATGAACCTATGGGTTTGATAGTGCCAGTGAGTAAGTAAGTAAGAAAGAAAAAGGAAGAAAATGGGCTTTTCTTTTTTGAGCATTTGGAAAAACTGCACTTAAACTGACATGAAATATTTTCAAAGTCGTATAGAACAATAATGCACATGCACCAGAGTTTATAGAACCAGTGATAACCCACCATCGAACCAGATATTGATTATCATTCTCAATTACTATCAATATCGTACTAAAGTTAAAAAAATCTTACGCTAAGATGACAGCATATTGATATGAAATTTAGATGACCAATCTTTGCAATAAATCCCCAAATTATGTTAAAAAACATATTAATAATATTAAAATTACCAAACGTTTATTAAAAATGGGTGTACACTTACTTATCACTCCCTAACGCCGATCCAACTAGTGATAACCCAAAACAGTGATAGAAAAATCATAGACTAAGTAATATACTGTGTGGAGAAAATAGCAGTTAGCATCACAATATTGTCTAACAGTGTCATAATATTGTGATTTGCGTATTTAAATAAATACTTGTAAATTATATTTGAAGAGAAAAATTATACGCTCAGACTGGGACTTGAACCCGGGACCCTTGGTTCTCTAGACCAAGTGCTCTACCATCTGAGCTACCTGAGCAAGTACCGATCTAAACGCAAATTTTTCTCTATATACTTTGTAATTCTCGCCCACCAAATGCTATGAAGCCTTTGCTTCTATCTTTGCAAATGGCGGCTCCTTTATTAAGAAGACATATTTGGGAATTATACATTACATTATAAATGCCAGTATGGCTTTTTTTCTGTTTTTATTATTAATCTCATACATCTCAATGATGGATAAATCATATTCGAAGAGAAAAATTATACGCTCAGACCGGGACTTGAACCCAAGACTCTTGGTTCTCTTTGCCTAATAATGTTATAAAAATTGTTTGAAAAAGTTTAAAATATTAAAAAATGTTAGTAAATACAGAAGAAGAGCTATAGTTTACAACAATAAACTGAAAAATCAAAAAGCAGTAAAAGTGCAATTGAACCGAGCATTTGAAGTAAAAAATAAAAAAAAGTCTTAAATACTGGTATCATCCTTCAGTCATTTGTCCAATATGTAAACAGACCATTACTTTACTGGTTCAAAGTAACAATCAATCTAGAGGATTTTTTAAAACTTGGATCACACTCACTTTTTTTTGATCACACAGGGATATGGAGAGCCTCCAGATAAGTGATCAGCTTAATGATAATGCCACCTCAGAGACAATACAAACATTTAAGAGAAGTCAAACTTTTCACTCATACATTCAGACTGAACAAGGCAAACATGGTATGGATGACTGTGATGAGCAGATGATGTTCAGGGACTATTTGGACCTTAAAATTTCCTGACATTTGTCTTATGGGTGAGGGAAACCTTCATCCAGTAAACTTGTCCTGAGCAGGATTGAACTTGGGCCTGCTGCATAAGATGCTATGACATTACCCCGAGACAAAGTAATAGGCATGTCATAGATTCATGGAACATAGAAGAAGCTTGAAATAAGAGACTTCTGGGCAAAATCTGTTGATTCTTTCTTGTGCAGGTTTGAAGCATGATGCTAATGATCTTAGGTATTAAAGATGATCGTTAAATAAAATACAGTGAAACCTGTCTATGAAGGAACATGACGGTTCCTTAAATATATTTCCGTCTTCTCATTTTCCTTCTTATAAAGGGTTCCCAAATTACAAGCTTGAATTTTCTTACGCAGTATAAGGGTTTTACATGCATGTTTAAAACACATAACATATTGACTGAAATACAGACAATAGTGTATGTAACACAGCTCAGTTTGCACGGCAATACAAAACAACTTTATTACACAAAAGTGAGAAGGAACTCAACTACAGGAAGACTGAAGAGTTTCCCAACTCCCTTGCAGGTAACGTAAGCAGGCAAGGAAAAGGGAGGGATTCCCTGCTGTCACACATAAGCAAGGGTATCCCCACAATACAATGGCAACACAAGAAGGTAAAATGATATAATGCAGAAAGCGTCATATGCAGAATTTTCACGTGTGGTCATTAATACTGTAATTAGAACGTGCTTAAGAATAATTTTCCATCTTATTGAGGTAAAAATTAACTATTAGTACTTTAAAAACCATTCTGTTTCCACATTATGAAGGTTTCCAGCTTTTACAGGATGATTTTACATATAAAATCATACCATTCCGGAGATTTTTTTCCGTCTCTACAGGTTTCCTTCTTATAGAAGTTCCGGCCAAGACAGGGTTTACTGTACTACCTACCTTATTGTTTTGTGTTAAGAGAAAATCTATATAATGTTAATAAAGGGAGAAATAAATTTTACATAAGAATGAGAGAATTGTTGGAGACCCATCACCAGCTCTCAAAGCTTCTTTCAATGTGAGAGCAAGACTGTCTTATTCTAACACAGTAGAAAATTAAAGTGACAAGCTGCAGAAGAATGCTAATTCAGTAGTTTCCAACCTTTGGTACATATCTTCTTCTTCTTCTTTTTCATTGAGATCAATTGAGCAGTTTAGAAGTACCGGTATATAAAGGACAAACATAGACACATCTGTTTTTACATACATTGATTAATTAGCTTGTATATTATGTTACAAATGGTTCACCTTTTATCATCATCATCATCATCATAGTACATTCATGAATTTAGGCCATTTGTTGACCTGTTTCGCCCTCAAGAGAAACACTCTTTTGAGTGGACGTCCTGGTCTTCTTCTTCCTGCAGGTTGATATCTTAACATTTGTTTGAGTATTCTGTGATTTTCCATTCGATGAACATGTTGCATCCATCTTGACTTATAATCAGAAATTTTGTTTTCTAAAAGTTCCATGTGTAATTTTTCTAAGATGTCTTCATTTTTTTTTTATCTAGTAGTGTGTACCTGTGGTGTCGGCCGCGATGGACTAGTGGTTATGCTCCTTGCCTCTGGTCCCGAGGGTCGTGGATCCAAACCCGGCCGGGGTCGATGGATTTTTTAGGACGGAAAAATCCAAGGTGCAAGTCCTCCGGGAGGGACTTTAAGCCATGGGTCCCGAGTCTGAAGATTTTCAGGCTCGTAAAAAATCCTTAAGCCTGAATGAAAGGCCTCTAAGCAAAATTTACCGAATTTTCCCGTCCTAGTACTACATTGGTTTTCTAGATGTCAGTATGAGGCGGAACGCTGACCACGGACCACTCAAAATGACATCTATATGAAAACAAGTGTAACTAAATTTATATGGTTCAAATTCTTCCATGTAGGGGAAGAGCGCCTAAATCTGTGTAAAGGGAAAACATAGGCTTACAATACAATACAATTGTGTGTATCCTGCAGTTCTCCGAAGGTATCTCATTTCAGCAGATCTAAGTCTCTGTATATCCTTCTGTTTCAACGTCCATACTTCTAAAGACTTAATTTTAGAAATGGTTTCATTAAGGTATTAAAATTTTTTTTTAATTTTATTTTTTTACAGGGCTGACTGTATGTTACTCACTTCGTTTATTTTATTATGATATATGGGGATTTTAATTTAACGACATTTTATTATATGGGAGAAGAGAATAAGAATATAATAGTAGGTATGGTAGGATTATTAATAATAGTTATTTTGGAGGTTCAATATTAAGATGATTAATATTTCCTACCCCGCTACCATACAAAAGAGTTGGAAGAGCCAGTGTTTTATACACTTTTAGTCTTGAATGTTTTTGGACTAACTGTGGCTTAAATATAGAATTTATTAACCCTAAAATTGAGATATTTTTGCATTTACATCCTTTTTTTCTTCATATGAGATATTGCATCCTAGATAAGTAAAATTATTCACCTTTTACACTTTCATCAGGAGATTTCAGCTATGGTAAAGAGATACCAAGGCAAATGGAATCCTAATATGCTGGCCGATTATTGTTGGACCATCAAGAGGGATGCTCCACAGGCAAAATATAGCAGAAAATAGTAATTTCTTACTTTCTAGGTGAGTCCGAATGTTCAAATATTGTGTAGTTACGAATGTAGAAAATATTAAAGTGTTTGAAATTATAAATGCCTGTCTCTCGGAAACCTTGCGTGATGGAGAAAAACCAATATATTTGAATTCAGGAGAAAAAATACTTTCAGAATCACATATTTTTCTTTCTGAGACAAAAAAAAGTTTATTTTTTGTTGCTCAGTATTATTTGAAATAATTTGCAAGTGGTCTGCTGAAGTGATGCATAAATTGAAAAAAAAAAAACTTATTAACATCATCTATCTGTCTAATGTATAATTCGAAGCTCAAAAAGTGTATTTGGTGCCATTGGAATACACACACATAAGTTATGTAATCGAGGAATATAAGCAAAACTTCTTCTTCTTCCAGCTCTACAGCCCTTTATGAACCCTGGCTGCTGTTAGGACACTCCTCCATGCATCCCTGTCCAACACATAAGCAAAACTACCATATATAAAAAATTATTTAATTAAAAAATGAGTTACATGAAAGTATCAATTAATGTGAAATAAATACATATTTGTAATATAGGTCTATTTTTTTCTTTATGATGAATGTTGAGTGCAGTGTAGTTTAAATTGTTTACTATAAATTTATAAAACTTTAGAATATCTTCATGTTCTAAGGAGGAATGGCAAACACAGAAGTAGATGAAGGATGTATTTGTTTCCAATTTGTCCTTTAGAACCTAGAAACAGAAAAATACATTTAACTTTCACAGGGAAAGAACACTATGAGGTTTAATTCAAGAATTAAATTAATGTTTTTATTACCTCACCTCATATCCTTTTTCTTCTATACTGCAGTTTCAGAGCTTATCTCCATCATCAGTAGCCTCTGGTCGACCGGTGTTATGTCGTTTCTTGGCAATTTTCTTCTTACTTCTATCGGTGGACCGATGAACCTCTGAATCAGGTCAAAATTTGTGGGAGTTTCAAAATTCATGAGTTTATCTTTCTTGTTTTTTTGGATGTTGATTTTTTCCCAGACTGTGAGTTCTTTTTTGTTTATCTGTGTGATTGATTAGGCTAGCTTCTGTATCGATTAAATGCTTTTCAGACCAAGTATGGGCTGCTACAGCTGACTTGTCCACTTCACCCTTTTTTACATTTCTAAGGTGTTCTTTCAATCTGGTAAAAAAGGGTGAAGTGGAGAAGTCAGCTGTAGCAGCCCATGCTTGGTCTGAAAAGCATTTAATCAATACAGAAGCTAGCCTAATCAAACACACAGTTAAACAAAAAGAACTCATAGTCTGGGAAAAAATCCACATCCAAAAAAACAAGAAAGATAAACTCATGAATTTCGAAACTACTGCAAATTTTGACCTGATTCAGAGGTTCATCGGTCCACCGATAGAAGTAAGAAGAAAACCGCCAAGAAACGACATAACACCGGTCGACCAGAGGCTACTGATGATGGAGATAAGCTCCAAAGCTGCAGTATAGAAGAAAAAGGATATGAGGTGAGGTAATAAAAATATTAATTTAATTCTTAGAAAAATACATATTTGTAATAACAATTTTTTATACTTTATTATAAAATTCCATGACACCACAGATCTTGAAGGCCCTTGACTTATCATCTGAATACTAGCCTCTCATCCACATCTGTTGATCATAGAGGTAGACAAACATCGAGTGAATATACGACTGACATGTACTCAGCATGCTGAATCTCTCTCTCTCTCTCTCCATGGCGTGACAGCCCAGAAGGATTTCGGTGTACCAGGCAGCTGCTGGCCTGACATCCACATGTGTTAATCACAGAGGTAGATGATCAACTAGCCAGTGTTGGGATAACATGTTGTCAGCATATCGGTTCCCCAGCTGTTATAGCTGGTTTTCTCAGCCTGGAGCCGCTACTTATTGTAGTATTACCCAAATGCCTCATGATGCTGGGCGAAATTCCATGAGAAAATTTTTCCCCCATGGAGACCCGAACCTGCGGAAGTCCTATAGCTCTGTGCTAAGGCCTTAACCACCGAAAAACCTCCTCCAGGAAACTTTTTTGACTGGGAATTGAACCCAGGCCTGCAACCTGACAATATGGCATGTTACCTTGAGACCAAAGCGGTTGCTAGCGTGCTGAAACTGCCAGTCATTATGTCTAGTTTCCTCAACTTGTAACTATTATTTATTGTAGCTACCCAAATTCCTCACACTGCTGGTTGGACACTAATCCTGACAAAAATTCCATGAGAAAATTTGATTCCCCATGGGAACAATCAACAATATATGTCCTATTTGGAGAGAAAAATTATATGCTCAGACTGGGATTTGAACCCAGGACCTTTGGCTTTCTAGACTAATGCTCTACCAATTGAGCTATCTGGGCAAGTTCCAATCTAAATGTAAATTATTCTCTTACATACGATGTCAATTCCCGTACACCAAATGACAAGAAACCTTTGCTTCTATCTTTACAAATGGCGGCTTCTTTATTAAGAAGACATTTATTTGGGAATTTTATATTACATTATAAAGCCAGTACTTCTTTTGATGTTTTTTTATACATCTCAATGATGGATAAATCATATTTGAAGAGAAAAATTATATGCTCAGACTGGGATTTGAACCCAGGACCATTGGCTTTCTAGACCAATGCTCTACTGACTGAGCTATCTAGGTAAGTTCCAATCTAAACACAAATTTTTCTCTTATATATTCGTTGTAAATTCCCACACACCAAATGCTGATCTACACCAAGATTGATGCCTTATACTACATGCATACGGCATTGGAAAATTTATTATGAAAGAGTAGAATAGTAGTTTTAGCCCATTGCTATAATACATTCCTGGTATGACAGCTTCAAGTAGTCATGACCAATGGAAATGATTGATGTAGCTGGCTAACAGGTGACAATGAATGGAGTCACATGTTTTCTCAACTTTGTTTCAGTTTTATTATCTGGATTTGCTACTTCTCATCTCAAACAGGTATAAATTTTTTTAAAAAGAAAAAATAATACATGAACCGAGATGTATAACCTGGTTCACATATTAATTTTTCTTTTCAAAATAATAATTGTCCATCATTGCGGATATTAAAATATAATAATAAAAATAAATAAATAATAAAAACATTGAAAGAAGTTTTACTGGCTTTATAATGTAATGCAAAATTCCCAATTAAAGGTCTTCTTAATAAAGAAGCCTCCATTTGCAAGGTAAGAGGCAGTGGCTTCATAGCATTTGGAATTAACAACGTATATATAAGAAAAATTTGCATTTAGATTTGAGTTTCTCAGATAACTCAGTTGGTAAAGCATTTGCATAGAGTACAAAAAGTTCTGGTTTCAAACCCCAGTCTGAGCGTATAATTTTTGTCTTCAAATATAATTAAAACATGAATAGTAAAATTTATATAATCTTTAACAGTTACACAGATTGTCACTAATTAACTGAATAAAAAAATGGTCAAGTGTACCCATTATAGGACTTAGGTGGCCCTTGGCACAAGATGTCAGCCAGGTTATGGTTGCCTTTATGCCCAGAACATGTGCCTTGTACTCATTCCATGGTGCTGCTAGAGGCTGTGGACTTGTAGCATATTGCCTTAACCAATTTTGCTACATCGTGCCTCCAATAATCCAAATACTAATATTTATAATGAGAATGAAAATCTGAAATAAAATCATGTGGTTGTATTTTGGAGAAGTTGCAACATTTCAAAATGTTTTGTGGGAGTGTTTGCATATGTCGGCAATGTGATTGGCTGATGTTAAGGATGAATGCATTCCTATGTCAGCACAGACCCACAATTCTCAAATACTGAACTGAATGGTCAAGAAGTCCGAAGATCCATTAAATCCTCTGTTTTGCCACTAATGAAAAACCAATATTGTGCTTCAAATTTGATAAGGAAAGCTAAAATGAGTTGTATTTTGATCAGTATTGTTGTTCCTACAACAGGGATAATTGACAGAATAATGAAACCATCTTTAGTACAAAAAACACATGATTATGGCTTTATAAGGTTCTCGCAAGACCAGTATTAAGATATAGTAGTGAAGCATGGACAATACGAAGAAGAGATGAAAGCCGAATAACAGCAAATGAGATGCGATTTATGCGCCGTACAGCTGGCTATACAAAGTGGGACCATAAAAAAATGAGGATATTATGGAAGAGTTGGATGTAGAACCCATTCTCCACCATATACAAAACTACCAGAACAATTGGAAAGCCCATCTTCAACGAATGCCGTCTCATAGAATTTCAAAAGCTATGCTTCATTACTGCCCCCAAGGCAAAAGGTTACTGGGACGTCCAAAAAAGCGCTGGATGGAAAACTCCTCTTTGAGACCGTAACAGGCCACACAGCCTAATACTTGCATGGATGATGATGGTTGTTGTTCTTATTTTCAATTCTTTAAATTCAAATTTCATCTTTATATAGCAATACAATTTATAATTTTAATTAAAAATAGTCTCATCTTAGTTTTAATACCAACATGGTATGTGTCTTATTATCTTTTCCAATCTTTCTAATACAGGCATGGGGAACTGGGGCTCCGGGAGCTCATAACAAATCCTCTCCACCCATTCCACTCATTTGTACTTGCACTGCAGACGCAGGTATACAGTGATTGACAATACGCAGTGAGAGTCAGTGGCGTACAATTCAGCGTGAGCATGGCAAATTCTAAACACCGATACCATTTTAACACTGACTGGGAAAATTATTATTTTTGTATTCAGAATGGCACGGAAGTTGTTTGTGGCACGGAAGGCTTGGATCTATACAGGTTGTTGTCAATAGACTCGTATCCCAACATGAGAGATTTTGCAGGCCACATTCTCGCAATGTTTGGTTCGACTTATACATGCGAACAATTATTTTCGAAGTTGAACCATACCAAATCTAAAATACGCTCCAGAATAAACGATGACACCCTAGTCTCAGTATTACGCATCTCTAAGAGTACTATCCAGCCTGACATAGACAAATTAGTGTCAAGAAAAAGGCATCAGCGATCCTCTACTCGCTCTTCAAACGTTACACATAATGTACGTAAGAATGGAAGGGATTATTACAGCTCGAGACCAAGCTCTGTGTGTTTGCGGGGAGAAGTGTGGGGAGTGGAGGAGGTACACTTCTCTGCTTCTCATAGTACTGACAGCTGAGACAGCAAATTCTTTTCAGACACACGGAGCTGGGTCCCGAGCAGTATATATGTTTCAGGTTATAAGGGTGTATCGCCACTGATACTGCACGGTATGCGAGACGATAATAACAACATATACGAGTTCAATGAAGGGTGGAATGAGGAAGGATGTCGTACTACCCCTCATTCGGCAGTTCCCCATGCCTATTCTAATATGAGGAGTTCAGAGCAAAAGTGAACTAAGTCCGTATTTTACTCTTTTGAGAAAAACAGATACAAAGTTAAAGTAATATATTTAATTTCATAAGGAGAATTAAACATTTTTACAGTGAAAAAAACAAATACAGTACTTGCTCTGAATAATTTTTGATATTTTGATCCCAAAATCACATAAAACTAGGATTTTCCATTTTTTGGACTTGGTTTACTTTTGCTCTGAACCTCTCATATGTTGCAAAACTTAATACATAGTTAATAAATAAGTAGAGTCTGTATTTATCTTATCTCACAATTGTTGAGCTTTTTGGAACTTGTTTCAAAACAAATCTTCTGGACAAGCTGACGATAAAACAGGAGATTTGTTTTGAAACATGTCCAAAAGAACTCAACCTATGAGGTAAGATGAATACAGTTTCTGCTTATTTATTAAGAAGAACCTCATAATGTTATTCCTATTGTAATTTTAAAATTAGTACATAGTTTTTACATTCTCGTTTTAACTTTATTGTAAATATATATATATATATATGTATGAATGTTACCTATATTTTTTGCAGTAATGCAGTATGTTATGTTTTGTCCCTCCTGATAACCTTCCTTGCAGTGACATACTCCATTCTTACATTCAGAAAATTGTGGAATACATTCTTCATTTCCTTCACACATTTCACCCAAAACTGGAAAAAAAGTTAAAAAAATTAATACCTACAATGCATATTTGAAGAGAATTTTTTTTTCCTGGACTGAGACTCGAACCCAGGACTTAGGCTTTCCGGGCCAAATGCTTTACCAACTGAGGTAAAGCCAAAGGTCCCGGGTTTGAGTCTCGGTCTAGGCGAACATTTTTCTCTTCAAATATAATTTATCCTTCAGTGAGAAGTGTTAAATTAATAATAAAAACATCAATAGAAGCCCTACTGGCTTTATAGAGTAGTGCTAAATTCCCAATAAATGTCTTCTTAACTAAGAAGCCGCCATTTGCAAAGATAGAAGCATTTGGCGCGAGGGAATTACAACATATATAAGAGAAGAATTTGTGTCTAGATCATAACTCGCCTCGGTAGCTCAGTTGTTAGAGCATTTGGCCCAGAAAGCCAAAGGTCCCGGGTTTGTGTCTTGGTTTAGGCAAACATTTTTCTCTTCAAATATAATTTATCCCTCAGTGAGAAGTGTTAAATTAATAATAAAAACCTATAATTCAACTTATATAAGTGTCAAATTGATAGAAAACAACAGAATCCGTGGGTTTACTTTATTTCCAAAGGAAGCCATACCCTTAAAAATTCATTAATCCCACTCAGGTTTGAACCTATAGATGTTGGAACCAGAGGCAAACATGATATATACTCTGTAGTGTAACAGAGTATAGAGTAGCACCACTGGAATCCTAGGTAGTATAACTGTCACAGGATTGATGATCGGGGCAAGAGATACTATACCAGGATTCTTAGCTAAATTTTGGAATTCGTTAGATTGGACAGGGTGTATCTTTCTAAACTTGCCATTTCAATTTTAAGAAACCATATTTACAAAATTTCTACTTTGTAGTATGTATACTTCAATTAGGCCTACAATTTGAATTTTTTTAAATGTGTTTACAAAATGTAATTCATCAATTCCAAAAATTAATTGTCTGTATCACTTTGTCCTTGAGGCAATACTCTAATGAGGAAAGTTGTATATAATAATAAAGAAAAAAGATCTGAATAACAACTTGATATGTGAAGTACTTAAATCTGATATTAAGAAAAGTTAATTATTGTTGAGGAGTTGTGCCATGGTAACAATATGATTTCCTGTACTGTCTTCTGCATTGTAGTAAAAGGTAAAGTGATCCCATTACAAGCCTTAGATAGATCTTGGATTAGTAGGAGGTTAAGGGTTTCTATTTTTTAGATAATTGGGACTAGATGTCAGTTAGGTTATCTGTCCTGCATGATGGCTGCTTTTACCACCAGAACAAATGCTTTATACTAATTTCCATTAGAGTTAAGGCCATAGAGCCTTCTCTTCCATTCAACCAGTACAAATATACAAATATATGTGTACAGTTCGATTATATATATTTTTTTGTAGGCCCATGTTTTCCCTTTACAGAGATTTAGGCACTCTCCCCCTATAGGGAAGAATTTGAACCATATTAATTTAGTTACACTTGTTTTCGTGTAGATGTAATTTTGAATGGTCCGTGGTCAGCGTTCCGCCTCATACTGACACCTAGGAAACCAAGGTAGTACTAGGACGGGAAAATTTGGTAAATTTTGCTTAGAGGCCTTTTCATTCAGGCTTAAGGATTTTTTATGAGCCTGAAAATCTTCAGACTCGGGACCCACGGCTTAAAGTCCCTCCCGGAGGACTTGCTCCTTGGATTTTTCCATCCTAAAATCCATCGACCCCGGCCAGGTTTGAACCCACGACCCTCGGGACCAGAGGTAAGGAGCATAACCATAGTCCACTGCAGCCGATTATATATACAGTATAAAATAAATATCCTCAACTCGTGTCCAACTCAGGGTCTGGTCAAGTGATGAGATGAGATGAAGCCTCCTATTTAGAGGTCTGTGACTGAATGAACGAAATGAAAAGAAATGGATGAGATGAGCATGGAGAAATTGTGGAATGAAATTGTGGCAGGGGAAAACGGGAGAAAACCCCGAGAAAAACCTGCCCAAACTCTGTTTCGTCCACCAAGAAACCCATATGGAGTGACTGAGACTCGATCTCGGGATCCCAGCAGTGAGAGGCGAGTGCCTCTAACTGCTTGTGCCACGGAGCCGCCTATATATACAGTATACTAATTATAATTATAACAACTATAGTAATATAGTATATTAAACTAACTAACTCACTGGCACTGTCAAACCTTCAGGTTCATGGCTGCACAGACATAAGCTCTCCACATATCCCTATCCTGAGCTAATGAGTAAATTAAACTGCAAACACCAATTAATATATTACATTAATAAGATTCATGATTAAGTTCCATTGAGGTATTATTCAAAATTAAAACATAAAATTATGAAATATTTACCTAAAAGGTCCGTCTGCTCAACTTTATTAGTTATTTATCTGTAGTGCTTCCGGGACTTGTCCCATCATCAGCAGGATTCAAAACAGGTGTTTCGCTGAAGATCTGGTAGAGGCAGTTACACGTACTGGGTGCATTTTCATTTATCAGATGGTCGTTGTTAACTGCCTTCAAAATTTCCATCTCCTCGAGTACATTTATCTTTGCTGGATTATTTTCTCTGTGCATTACTGTCAGGGTGTTTTCAATATCTAACATACGATGTCCTTCATAGATAATGTGTTTTGCATAGCTTGATTTTCCTTCTGCGTGAATAAAGTCTCGAAATGTTCTTTAAATCTTATGTTAAAACTTCTGTTTATTCTTCCTATATAAAATTTGTAGCAATCTTTACATGTCAATTTATATACTCATTTGCTATTGAAAATGTTATTTTCTTCAATGTTATTGCTTATTATGTACATTACACGAGGTAATGATGAAGCCAAAATTAGAGCAAATATAAATTTATGTTTCTTTTAAATAATTCTAACATGGTACCTCTAGAAGGTTTAGATCAGCTTAAACATTCTGACTGATTGGGATTCGAACCTCTGATCTTCCAACTTGCAGTGTGGATTTCTCAACCATAGTCTAAACTACGACTGCGGTTTTCCAATTTTTTTATTGTTTCCATAACAACTATAAAACTGAAAATCTATGGCTCTTAATTACAAAAACGAATGTCTGAATCATGTCTATGATTTCATAACAATTTCTGTGAATTTTCAGTCATTTTTATAGCTGTTATGGAAACAATAAAAATTGGAAAACCGGAGTTGTGGTTTTAACTATGGTTGAAAAATCCACCCATAGAATATTGTTTTAATAAGCTATGCTATGACATGTCTTCATGCTTGCAGTGATAGTAATTAATTCAAACTCTTTTGCTTTTTCAAGAATTGTATCACAAATTTATGATTAAGTGATTATATTAGTTTTTTGCAGTACATGTATTGAAAGATCATCATCATCATCATCATCCATGCAAGTATTAGGCCGTGTGGCCTGTTAAGGTCTCAAAGAGGAATTTTCCATCCAGCGCTTTTTTGGACGTCCCAGTGATCTTTTGCCTTGGGGGCAATAGCGAAATATGGCTTTTGGAATTCTATGAGATGGCATTCGTTGAAGATGGGCTTTCCAGTTGTTCTGGTAGTTTTGTATATGGTAAAGAATGGGTTCTAAATCCAACTCTTCCATAATTTCCTCATTTCTTTTATGGTCCCACTTTGTGTAGCCTGCTGTATGGCGCATAAATCACATCTCATTTGCTGTTATTCTGCTTTCACCTCTTCTTCGTATTGTCCATGCTTCACTACCATTTCTTAATACTGGTCTTGCGAGAACCTTATAAAGCCATAATCTTGTGTTCTTCTGTACTAAAGATGGTTTTAGTACACTGTTAACTATCCCCATTGTTTTTGTAAAATTTGTGATTTTCTTTGATATATCAGCTTCATCTTGAAATGTTAAATTATAACCCATTTGTATTTAAATTTGTTACTCGTTCTAAAATTTCATCATCCAAAACAATTTTACTAGGTATAGGGTATTTCCCACAAAAAGGCCATCACTTTAGTTTTCTTTGTATTGATTTCCATATTGTACCTTTTTGCAATTATATTAAAATTGTGTATAGAATATTGTTTAGTTGTTTCTTGAGTCACCTCATACTTCTTAACTCCCAAGCAGACTCGAGTTTCTTCACTTCATTTGTGACATTCTCAATGCTGTATTATGTTCACAACTCATAACTCGAGTCTGCTTGGGAGTTAAGCAGTATGAGGTGAGTCAAGAAACAACTAAACAATATTAAAATAAACCTCATAATGTTATTTCCTACCTACATAAGTTAATTGTGTATCCATCCATAGTAATTCTGCCCTAAGGCAGGTCCTTCACTGCCATCATAGCAATTTCATGCTATGCTTGCAGCTTTATTAGGGAATTGTAGGTGTGGTAGCTTCCCATTGGTTTCCACACCGGTGAAGGATGATGATGATGGCCATATGATTTCGGGGACCGTTTGGGCCTTAAAGTTTTTCTGACATTTGTCTTACAGGTGAGGAAAAACCCCGCTAAAAACCTCACCCAGAAAAACTGCCCTGACCAGGGATCGAACCCGGGCCCGCTGCGTGACAAGGCAGCACGCTACCTCGAGACCACAGCGGTGGACTAATTGTGTATAGAATACTGTAAATCTGTTTCTGTTGGAGCTATTAATACCAAATCATCTGCAAAAAGCAAACAGTCTATTTTATGGTTTCTATTATTGAAAGATAATCTGGCCATATAATGATAAATACTTACAGATGTCTCTGTAGCATTTGTTTTGTGGTGTAAAGTAATGAAACCCTGCAACGCAGTTGCATGTTCCATCTGTATCACATCTTGCTCTGTCCAGAAACCTAGTGCATTGCTCTGTCTCCTCACAAGGGTCACCCATGTTGTCTGCCGCTACATGTAAAAACAATACATTGATTATAATGATATGAAGAAGTGTGCACAATGTGCAAAGTTCATACACTGTTAATATATTTTACAAAATTCCATGGAATTAGAGAAAGATAATCAAATCCCATTTTTGGACTTGAAGATAATTAGGAATGAATTCGATATACACAGGAAATATACCCATACAGATTGTTGCTTGCCAACACGGTCCAATTTTGAATCCTTTTCCTAATATTCCTCTCGGGTGCTGGATTTTTATAAAGGTAAATTTAGTTATTACAGCACATGTAATCGGTGAAACAGGATCAAATGTTTGAATCGAAGTCCGTTCCTAGGACTAGAGGGGTCTCGAAGTGTATTAACTTCAGAACAGGCAGCATGTGGTCCTCAATAACCACATAAGTTTGAAGAATTCCAAAACTCACAACGTTCAATTATCACCTTCGATGGCGATAAACCAAAGGTGAAGATGGAGGATTCGTCAATAGCCAGTTGTAAGCTGGGGAAGATCCATCTCCGACGAATCTCTATATACAATTACTTCGTAAGGACTATCGTCCCTGATGAGAGCGCCCAACGCACATGGCGATAGCCTAACACTCACTGAGAGAGAGCGTTGTAGTCATCTACAGACCTGAGCACGATACACAGAAGTTGGCAACAGTATACAACAAAAATGCTACCAATACAACTCAGAGTTACTGTATTCAGGCGCCTACAAGCGGCACTTAGATGAACTACATCATTAGCATAATAACCAATGGCAGGTGTCTGCTATTACCGACAGAGAGAGCGACTCTTGTCGCAACACAGATAATTACATTAAATCTTCAGGTTTTAATCATATTGCTCATAAACATGCAATATTCAACAGTTTAGTACACAGATTAACCAACATCCCTTTAAGTGAAGAAAATTTTAAGAAGGAATTCAATCACATTTTAAACATTGCTATGTCAAATGGTTTTGGAAAGGAGATAATAATAAATAAATTAAAGAGATTCCAACAAAAAAAAGACTTAAAGAATACACCACCCTACAACCTGGTTCAAAAGAAAATAAACATTTCAAGAAAATTACTTACCATCCTGAAACACATAGAAAATTAAAAAAAATATTTAACAAATTTTATATTACATTAGCACCGATTAACAAATTTAGCCTGGATAATCTACTAGTAACCAAAGTTAATGTCCCAGATAGTAAAAAATCTGGAATTTACGAAATCAGTTGCAATGACTTCAATAAAGTATATATAGGAAAAACTAAAAGGAATTTAGAAATTCGTACAAAAGAACACCTTAGAAATATTAAAAATGGTGAAATTGAAAAATCGGCAATTGCAGCTCATAGTTTGCTAGAAAATCATAAAAATGGAAAAGACACTGAACTTTTGAAACATTTGGAAAAACCTTTAGAATTAACAATTTGGGAAAAGGTATACATTCAGAAAAATAAATATAAAGCAATGAATTTCGATATCTTCAACGAGAATAATAATCTCCAAGTTCATAAAATCCACACTAGATGGCAGTTCAGAAGATGATGTTAACGAAATTTCAACAGTTGGAATTTGACTGAAGATGGAAGTAATACTATACTTTTGAAACCAGTATCATGAAGACATGCAACTTTGTGAGGTGAGATGTTAAAACATTTTCTCCAACTCATTTATGTATATTTTTGTAATTCTGTTGCTCTAGATACTTCTTCTGTCTTTACTAACATTTCATACTATTTTAAACATTTTACAATGATTGATATATAATTCTTTTACTCTTTCAAGCACGACAGGCCTAGAAAGCACTTGGCTTAACAGCCAGCCATATGTGTTAATCACAGAGGTAGACGATCATAAGTAGAGCGAGGAATTATATGAAGAAAAGTATACCAAAATACGAAATCATAATAACAAAATATGAAAAATATGAAAATTATGACACAAAAATATTATGAAGCTACTGTTTTTTTTAACTTTTTACATATATTTATATACATAGTAAAAAGTAAAGTGATCCCACAACAGGCCCGGAGGCCCTTGGGGCAGTAGGAGGTTAAGGCTCCCACTTTTTCTAGACAATCGGCACTTTATGTCAGCCGGGTTGTCAGCCCTGCGTGACGGCCGCCTTTACCCCCAGAACAAGCGTCTGGTACTCATTTCCATTAGAGGCTGAGTCGACCCCAGGGCCATAGTGCCGCCAGAAGGTTTGGGTCAGTTTAAAAATCCTGACCCCAAGGGGACTTGAACCCTCGACCCTCCGGCTTGTAGCTCAGTGCCTTAACCACTACGCTACGGCGTGCCCCCTTATATACATAGGCCCTGTATAATTTATGGGTATACATGCCAGCACACAAATGAGACAAGAAGACCTTTTTGTAGCGCAAGAAATCAAGAATTTCACTGTATTTCCATTTTAATTAATTTTTCATTAACTCTGACCCAATGTAAAATATGTTCGTGATTTGAAGCAATTCTAATGGCCCACATTGTAGTGTAGTTGTTTGAGGAAACACGTTAAGAACCCGGAAGGTCGTGGGTTTGAGTCTCAATGGGGTCAGGGTTTGTAGTTGGACCAAACCTTCTGGCAGCATCATAGTATCTCGTGGTGGACATATGCCAGATGTCATTTTCCATACTTAAATTGGAACGTGTGCCCTTTGTGTTCATATATGAATATATGTAATTTCTTTCAAATATAGTTTATTTTGTGCATTATTGAATCCGGCATTCTTATTGGGACACACTTTATGAGGTTTATTTTAATTAATATAGTGATAGAAATTTTCACCACTCACCTCATATTTGTAGAAAATACAAATATGAGATGAGGTGTGAAAATTCAAATGTAATTTTTCCTTCTAAAATTAAGTGGTGTTCAGTTATTTTTTTTTCTGTAACAATTTTTTTTTGTGCGGAACATAGATTTATGAATATTTTGATCAATTTATTTTGATGTAATAATAACTCCTGGCGCGACAGGCCTACAAGGCCCTTAGCCTACCAGCCAGCTGCTGGCCTCACTTCCAGATGTGTCAATAACAGAGGTAGATGATCATCAGCCAGTATAGGGGTGACATGTGGTCAGCATGTCGAGTCCCCCAGCCGTTATAGCTGGTCTTCTCAACCTGGAGCTGCTACTTATTGTAGCTACCCAAATGCATCACGATGCTGGGTGGGCACCGGTCCCATACTGGCCAAAATACCATGAGAAAATTTCTTCCCCCATGGAGACTTGAACCAGCGCAAGTCCCGTAGCTCTGCGCCAAGGCTTCCTACCTTAACCACTCAGCTACGGCACGGGACATTTTGATGTAAAGGCTAGATTAATAAATCCAAAAATTATTAAAAATTCAATTAATAATTATGTTTTTGAAATAAATTTAACCATTTTCCCTTCAACATTTTTTGTTATCTCTATTTGTATATTTTGTTAGGTCTCTGTTGCATTAACATTTTATATGTAGTTGTGCCAGTTTATTTGACCTGAGATTTTATAAAATCTAAATGGAAACTATCTAACCTCTTAAACAGGCATTTCTTTGATGACTTTGGATATATTCTATTTTGCAGCGACATACTTCTCCACACCTTGAATTTTCAGTGATGCACTCTTGATCAGAAGTACAAGGGTCATCTAAATCTGAAACAAAAATATGTGAAATTTGTAGCATATCAATTTAATAGCATACAAGGTGAAGAAAAAATTGCATAAAGTTCACAACTATGAGATTCTCTAAGACAAACAAAAATAAGAGTGTATAGATATATCATCATCATCATTCATGCAAGTATTAGGCCATGTGGCCTGTTACGGTCTCAAAGAGGAATTTTCCATCCAGCGCTTTTTTGGACGTCCCAGCGATCTTTCGCCTTGGGGGCAGTAGCGAAGTATGGCTTTTGGAATTCTATGAGATGGCATTCTTTGAAGATGGGCTTTTCAGTTGTTCTGGTAGTTTTGCGTATGGTGAAGAATGGGTTCTATATCCAACTCTACCATAATTTCCTCATTTCTTTTATGGTCCCACTTTGTGTAGCCTGCTGTACAGCACATAAATCGCATCTCATTTGCTGTTATTCTGTTTTCATCTCTTCTTCGTATTGTCCATGCTTCACTACTATTTCTTAATACTGGTCTTGCGAGAACCTTATAAAGCCATAATCTTGTGTCCTTCTGTACTAAAGATGGTTTCATTATACTGTTAACTATCCCCGTTGTTTTTGTAAAATTTGTGATTTTCTTTGATATATCAGCTTCATCTTGAAATGATAAATTATAAGCCAAGTAATTAAATTTGTTACTCGTTCTAAAATTTCATCAACCAAAACAATTTTACTAGGTGTAGGGCATTTCCCACAAAAGGCCATCACTTTAGTTTTCTTTGTATTGATTTCCATATTGTACCTTTTTGCAGTTATATTAAAATTGTGTATAGAATACTGTAAATCTGTTTCTGTTGGAGCTATTAATACCAAATCATCTGCAAAAAGCAAAGAGTCTATTTTATGGTTTCTATCAATTTGGATAGAACCGTATCTCATCAATCGCCAATCTTGGAGTATTCTATCCATGTATATGATAAAGAGCAAGGGTGAGAGGCCACATTCTTGTCTTACGCCTCTATTAATTTCGGTCCATTCTGTTTGTGTGTTATTGATTTGAACTGAAATCAAATTTGTTTGATAGCAAGCCTCGGATGTATAGATATAAAACAACAAAAAGATTTAGCATTAATACATATATATGCAAAGAAGGCACTACCAAACATTCAGGATATTTGGTATTTAACTGTCATCGGACAGAGAGTGCTATTTGCCAAGATTTGTTGAAGAATTTTCCAGAACCTGTTACTAAACTGTGTTAGCATTTTATTTCTGGCTTGTCTTCCCGCCATCTGTACAGTATGTAGTTACAGTGTATTCGGTGACCTACTTATCATGGTTGAATACAGCATACATCAGCGTATTTTATTATCAAATTGTTTGTAAAATTGTTTAAAAAATAGTAAAAATTGGTTCAGGTTAAATAAGAACCAAAGGGATGGGCTATAAATAATATAATTATCCCTTATTCTTCTTCAGTAATAGATCTTGGACTACATCTAGACACAAATCTAACCTGGCAAACACAAGTGAAACACATATGTAAAAAGACTTTCTCCATCTTACATTATCTTAGACGTTTAAAGAATTTTCTCCCAGTTTCGTTAAAACAAATCCTTGTGCAGAATCTTGTGTTGCAACACTTCGATTATTGTGACATTATATATAATGATCTAAACCATGACTTGTCGCAGAGACTGCAGCGTGTTCATAATGCTTGCGTTCGATTCATTTTCAATATCTGCCGTTATGACCATATTTCCGAACACTTTAATAACCTCTCTTGGCTCCATCTTACTGACAGACGTAAATTGCACTCTCTTTCACTACTTTTCAAGCTTCTGAATTCGTACACTCCTACTTACCTGGCGTTCAGATTTGAGAAGTTATACTCATCATCATCATAATAATACATTCACGAATTTAGGCCATTTGTTGACCTGTTTCGGCCTCAAGAGAAACACCATCCAGAAGTCTTTTGAGTGGACGTCCTGGTCTTCTTCTTCCTGCAGGTTGATATCTTAACATTAGTTTGGGTATTCTGTGATCTTCCATTCGATGAACATGTTGTATCCATCTTGACTTATAATCAGAAATTTTGTTTTCTAAAGATTCCATGTGTAATTCTTCTAAGATGTCTTCATTTTTTTTGTGATCTAGTAGTGTGTATCCTGCAGTCCTCCGAAGATATCTCATTTCAGCAGATCTAAGTCTCTGTATATCCTTCTGTTTCAACGTCCATACTTCGCTACCATACAAAAGAGTTGGAAGAGCCAGTGTTTTATACACTTTCAGTCTTGAATGCTTTTGGACTAACTGTGGCTTGAAGATAGAATTTATTAACCCTAAAATTCTTAAAAATTTAGATATTTTTGCATTTACATCCTTTTCTTCTTCATATGAAGTTATACTCTTACCACAATATTGACACTAGGTCACAAGATAGCAGTCTGCTAACAATTCCTCTTCATAGCACTTCCTCCTATTCTACTTCCTTCACAGTAGCCTCTGCCCGCTCCTGGAATTTCCTTCCTCAAGTTATCAGGGGTTGCCGCACACTTGGCACCTTTAAGTCACGCTTATACAGTTACCTGTTGTCTAATAATTAATTTTTCTCTATTTGTTTAATTTTATACTATGTCATTAATCTTTTCCTTGTTTTTTTTATATATATCTTGTACATATTATATATTTAATTCGTTAAATTTAGAGTAAATCAAAATACATTATAAATATTAATTGTATTATATTCATAACTTGTAATCGTATATATATTAATTTAGATGTAAGACTATTTTTTTTTGTATTTTTTTTAAACCTGGTTGAGTGGTAGACAAGGCCTTAAGGCCTTAACTCTGCCAGGTAAAATAAAGCTACTACTACTATTATTATTATTATTATTATTATTATTATTATTATTTATTATTAATTAGCACTGATCACTTGGTTTGTAGATCAATATGATATTTCTTCCTTTTCTAGTACCAGATCCCTCTGTTTTCTTTCCTATCCAGTGTCCCTTGCCAGACCTCTTGTTTTCTTCGACCCTGATAATATCAAGTATTTGAGGCCAAAAGGTTCATTTCTGTCTTTCCTACATCTCTTTCTTTTAACCTCGTCCACATAAGCTGCTTGAATGTCCACATAAGCTGCAAGTTCAAATGCAGCCCCATTGCAACTTCTTCTTCGGCTTTCCCCCACTTATAGGTTTGCTGTCTTCAGTTTCCATTTATCTCTATCATTCCAATCTCCCTCTTCCAAATTCCTATCATCCATTATGGTTCTGACGTAGGTTTTCAATTTCCATCTAGGTCTGCCACGTTCATTTCTTCCAGGGGGTGACCACAGGTATATATTTTTTGGCCATCTTTCATTTTCCATTCTTTGTACATGGCCATACCATTTAAGTGTTTGATTTTCAATCCTCTTAACAACAGATGTGGTGACATTCATTTCTCTCCAAAGGAATTCATTTCTTATTTTATCCTGTCTTGTTTTTTGGAGGCTTCTTCGAAAATAATCCAATTCAACTGTTCTAATTTTATTCTTTTGTAATTCCGTCAAAGACCAAGTTTCAGTTCCATATGACAAAATATTCTGTATTATGCTCTTATAAATTTTCATTTTAGTTTCCTTTGTAATATTTTTGTTCCAAATTACTCCATGTAATGTCTTAGTTGCATTTTTTGCCATTGCAATTTTAGTCTGTACATCTCTCTCACAGGTACCTAAACTTGTAATTATTGACCCAAGATATTTAAAAAATTCACATTTTTTTTATTTTCCCTGTTTCAAGTATGAGGTCATCCACATCCTTTCCCAAGCACATATATTCTGTTTTCTGTAAATTTATATTCAGTCCCCAGACCCCCCCCCCCATTGCAACTTACGGCATAAATATGCAATGGATTCATGTCATCAACTACGGCTGGATACAAGTAATGAAGAATGAATGAAAATTTAGGCAGTATATTATTTTACAATGCCCTTAAACATCTTAAGGCCATTAGGTTTACATTTGAATGTTTCAAATTCAGAGGCTAGCATGGTAACAGTAGTTCATCAAGGCCAACAATCCATTAAGAGAAGTATCCTTGAATTAGAATATATTAGAATTTTTATCAGTCACTGTAATGGCTATTACAGATGCAGTTGAAATATTGGAAATAAATGTTTTCTTTGCATATCAAAATTAAATGGTCTTTTGTAGATCAAAATATAATTTCTAAAAAAAAATCAGTAGTAAGGGGTTTTTTTTTTTACATTTTCTTCTTAGAGACTTTACTTTTACCAATATCTGTTTATTATCAAATATATTAATTGATATAGAGCACCACACACTTTGGTGGTAAAATTATTTTTTTTTGTAGATAGCTCTAGTTTTATTCTAAATGTGTTGGAGATGATTTTTTTGTTGACCACTTTAATTTTATCCCAAGCATGTTGGAAATTAAAATTATTTTTCATTTTTTAGTTTGGTTTTCTAATAAAGCGTGCTGTTTTAGTTTTTCAAACTATTATTTATTTTTTATTTTTTAGTTTGGTTTTCTAAAAATGAAAATATCTTTAAATTTGATACTATTGTATTATGAGCTAAAAGTAATACTCTTCTAAAAATAAAATAAATCCTCCGGGCTGGATTTGCACCAGCGACCTATGGATTACTGAAATTATATACCACTACAGTTTACCACTCTACCAACTGAGCTACCACAACGATAGACTAAAAAGTCGATACATCTGCAAGCTTTTATACCACTTTATTTTTTTGATGTCTTGATGATCCTGGCCAGGATCTTAGAAAAAGTTTATGAAATTATTGTATTGTCATTGGTCCTTTAAAAGTATATAAAATTTCAAACCGATCCAATGTTTTTTAAGTGGGTGAAAATCGTGTTGAAAGATTCCGTTACGTAGATAGATACAGTAATAAGCTAATATAAAGCATATAAAAATATTACTTGGATGCAAAACATAACCTTGTACCATTGCCTTAAAATTAGATAAACTTTAGTTTTGTAAATGACATTGATTATAATGACTTACAAGAAGTTCTAATGCAGTCTTTGCCACTTGCATCAGGATGATAGTTATTAGGACAGTTACAGATACTTCTATCGCAATAAGCTCTAAGTCCAGAGTCTAATTGGCAGTTGTTGTGCACTACACACCTTTCACCAATTCCTGAAAAAGAAAAGACATTTTATGTCATCCATTAACATTTTATAAAATTGCACATTTTGTATTCATGCATACAAGAGGATTACCAGATTTTCAAAATAAAAGAAAAATTGAGTCTCAGGGAGTAATATATGAGACTTGTATTTGGGTGGTCCCATGTTCAAATCCCAGTGCCAGCAACCTGACTCTGGATTTTTCATAGTTTTCTTGATTGTCAAGCCAATTGCAGGGTTGTAATTTCATTATCATAGGTAAAGATAAATTCACTCCTCACTTTCGTGAGTCGTGAATTTATCGATAATTTGGAAATCAAAAGTGGCATTTGTTAGGACTATTTAACGAATGAAATCAAGCTGTTTACTGACAAATCATTATTTAAATATAGTTATTTTTAATATATTTATATATTTAATGTAAACGGCGATGTTTGAAAACAAATGAGAAATGATTGGTACACTTAATTTGCTTCTTTTGTTCATCACTGCAACCAGATCATATTATTTATTGCCAAAGGAACGCAATATTAAAAGAATGCACTCTAGTGGAGAAAAAATGAAACACATCAAACTGTATATTAATTCATTTCTGATGTTGTATGATGTAAATATGACAATTGTATTTTTCTGGATTATTACCTGGGAAAAAATACAGGTAAGAAAGTGCAAACAGTGGTTTCTTTTTTTGATGATATAATCAATTGCTACAAATGTTTTTATATTAACTCCCGCATACGCTATGTGTTGACATTCATGCACTATGTATACAATCTGGTAGCCGTATTTCTTAGAGAGTCAGTCACTGCAAAATAATGCTATGACCTATTCAGAATGTTAAAAAGGAGGTGCTTTCTTTATTATGATAAACTTTAGTTGTTAAAATTCTAGGCGAAACACGACTGTGATTGGTTGTAAATCAAAAATCATTGAAATGTGATTGGTCATTGATTCCCATTTGGGGCATGAGTTAAATAGTCAGGATCATTTCATCATAATCACCAGTACATAATATCATTCAAAAAATTATACCCACTTTCATCATAACACATAACTGCCACAGTACTGTAAATATGTATATATTTTATTTTATTCCAAGCGCGACAGGTCTAGAAGGTCCTTGGCCTATCAGCCAGCTGCTGACCTCACATCCTTCTTCTTCTTCTTCTTTAGTAGGCGACTACAACCTCGTTGAAGTTTTGGCCTCCTCAACAATTTTTATCCACCTAGATCTATTCTGGATACAGACTGGACAATTTCCAATTTTCATTTTTAATATATCTTTTATAACATCATCCTGCCAGCTGCTTTTTGGGGTCCAGCTGTTCTGGTGCATATTGGTTTCCATTTGTATATTCTTCTTACAAGCCTGTCTCCCTACAATCTATTTATGTGTCCAAACCAGCTCAGTCTTTGAGCTTTCTTCTTCCTTTCATGTGATAGACCTAGTGGTCTGTTACGGTCTCAATCCAACATTTGAAGGGTCTGCCCAAAGATCTCTTGCCTGGTGGCTGGTAATTTAAGATCTGACATGGTATTCTTGTTCTGCTCATTCTTCGTACGTGAGATTTCCAGTTGTTTCTGTATTTTTGTACATATTCCATGACTGATTCTGTTTGTAATTCTTTGAGAATGTCAGTATTCCTTTTATGGTCTGTCCTTGAATAGCCCGCAGTACGTCTCATAAATTTCATTTCTGCCGCAGTTAGTCTTTGTTCATCTACACTGCGAATTGTCCAGGCCTCACTGCCGTAACATAATATGGGTCTGGCCAGTGTTTTATAAATTGTAGTTCGTGTGTGTTGCTGTACTGTGTTTGGCTTGAAAATATTATTTATAATTCCTGTTACTCTGTTAAATTTTATAATTTTTTGACTAAAATCTTTTTCTTCTTCGTATGTAACTTGGTATCCGAGATAGTTAAATGTCTTTGAGCTTTAATGTGGTTTATTATATTTTTATTGACCTCACATCCACATGTGTTAATCACAGAGGTAGATGATCATCAAGCCAGTGTAGGGGTGACATCTGGTCAGCGTGTTGGGTCCCCCAGCCGTTTTAGGTGGTCTTCTCAACCTGGAGTCGCTACTTATTGTAGCTACCCAAATGCCTAACAATGCTGGGTGGGCACACGTCCCATACAGGCCGAAATTCCATGAGAAAATTTCTTTCCCCATGTGGACTAGAACCAGTGCAAGTCCCGTAGCTCTGTGCCAAGACTTCTTGCCTTAACCACTCGACTACGGCACGGGACTATATATATATATATATATATATATATATATATATATATATATATCGATCCATAATAATTCTGCCCGAGGGCAGGTCTTTCACTGCAATCATAGCATTTGCATGCTATGCTTTGTAGTTTTACTAGGGAATTACAGATGTGGTAGCTTCCTGTTGCTTTCCACACCGGTGAAGGATGGTGATGTTAATGATAAGGATAATGATGATGGCCGGATGATTTTCGGGGACCGTTGGGCCCTAAGCTTCGTAACATTTGTCTTATAGGTGAGGAAAAACCCTGAAAAAACCTCACCCAGGAGCCTGTCCCGACCGGGAATCAAACCCGGGCCTGCTGCGTGACAAGGCAGCACACTACCTTAAGACCACAGCGGTGGACATATACATATAAATAAATAAAGAAATATATATATATATATATATATATATATATATATATGCATACAAAAGTTATTGGATACAATCAAATACTCTACATTCAGTATGAACATATACAGGGTTCCCACAAAACACTTTTGGGTTTTGAACATACTTACTTAATTACTCACTGGCACTATCGAACCCGTAGATTCATGGCCGCGCGGACATAAGCTCTCCATACATCCCTATCCTGAGCTAATGCTTTCCAGTCATTCCCTGTATAATCTACTTCCCTCAAATCATAGTTAATGTTATTCTCCCACATCATTCTTGGTCTACCAACTGGACATTTTTCATCTGGCTTTCCTACAAGAAGCTTCCATGCACGTCTTTTATTCGTGCCATATGTCCTGCCCATCGCAGTCTATGAGACTTAACTGTTATTATATCTGGCTTCCTACAAAGACCATGTAGTTCACTGTTATGTAGTATTCTATGGTATCTTTACCTTGTTGTGGTGGAGTGGCTTGCGTGCTTAAATGATCTCGAGAGCTATGCCGGTAGTAGCATTGCTGCCGATAGGTTTACCCATGCCAGACTGGTCAAAGGTGATAAGCCAGACGAAAAAAGTACCTTGGTCGAAAGAGTGACGATCTTTCACCGTATACATACAACCTTAAAGAAATCCGGACATGGGTCCCACTGGGGTAAATTTTTCGAGAGGTAAAATAGTCTCCCATTCGGTTCTCCGGGTGGGGACTACTTCAGGGAATCCATGCCAAAGGCTCAAACACATCAAACTTGAATATGCATCAAGATTTGTGTGAATCGTCAACATTTACGGTTGTGTTACGAAAGAACATGTGAAGGGAAAAAAATGTAATTACATACGAATCCAGATTCTAATAGCAACGTAGTATCGGAAGTTACATGGTATATAATAATGAATCCGGTCCCCCAGCTTTGTTCTTGTTACACTGTGTGTTTAAGAAGAAAGCTGCATTAAGTCCATTGATGTTGCACAACAACAATGGATCGGGTGTCACAGATTTCCACCTGCTCATTGTTGCCGGTTTATATTATATACCAGGCAACTAACCTCGATGAGGTTCATCTTGACACAGCTACCTGCTCAAGATTATGGGTTGCGGGTGTAGGAAGGCCTTCAGAAAACTATTCTTATTGAGACAAGTTCACGTCTCCCCCCAAAACATTTTATGATGATGAACTATCCTATTATAGTCCACCGCTGTGGTCTCGAGGTAGCGTGCTGCCTTGTCACGTAGGAGGCACGGGTTCGATCCCCGATTGGGGCAGTTTTTCTGGGTGAGGTTTTTATTGGGGGTTTTCCTCACCTGTAAGACATGTCAGGAAACCTTTAAGGCCAAAACGGTCCCCGAAATCATATGGCCATCATCATCATCATCATCATCCTTCACCGGTGTGGAAAGCAACGGGAAGCTACCACACCTACAATTCCCTAGAAAAACTGAGGGTGAAAATGCTATGATTGCAGTGAAAGACCTGCCCTCGGGCAGAATTACTGTGAATGGATCCTATTATATCGTTGTAGATGTTTATCGTATAACATTTTTTATGCTCATAGCATTTTTTAACTTTTTTAAAATTATTATTTGTCTATGTGTGTGTATATATATTCATCCATAGTAATTCTGCTATGCATTACAGCTTTACTAGGGAATTATAAGTGTGGTAGCATTCCGTTGCTTTCCACACCGGTGAAGGATGATGATCATAATGATAAGGATGATGATGATGATGCCGGATGATTTTCGGGGACCGTTGGGCTCTAAGCTTCCTGACATTTGTCTTAAAGGTGAGGACAAACACCGAGAAAACCTCACGCAGGTGCTTCTCCCGACCAGGAATCGAACCCGGACCCGCAGCGTGACCAGGCAGCACGCTACCTCGAGACCACAAATTAAACTTTGGCCTTTGTTGTAACATAACAATCCTACTAAAACTAAAATTTCTTGTCTCTAACTGATGTGGCATCTGGTTGAAATTTTATAAATAATTCTGAAGATTTTTTTCTTTATTGCATCAAATTAATTTTCATAATTTTTGGAGTGGGTTCCTACTTTTACGAGGGCGAGGACCGACAAATTAAACTTTGAACAATTATCTTAATTCATTGCATCAAATTTATTTTCATAATTTTTGGAGTTGGTTCCTACTTTTATGACGGTTGGGGACCAACAAATTAAACTTTGAACCAATTTTCTTAATTCATTGCATCACATTTATTTTTTTAATTTTTTGGAGTTGTTTCCTATTTTTATGACGATTGGGGACCGACAAATTAAACTTTGAACCAATTTTCTTAATTCATTGCATCAAATTAATTTTCATAATTTTGGAGTGGGTTCCTACTTTTACGAGGGCGGGGACAGACAAATTAAACTTTGAACAATTTTCTTAATTCATTGCATCAAATTTATTTTCATAATTTTTGGAGTTGGTTCCTACTTTTATGACGATTGGGGACCGACAAATTAAACTTTGAACAATTTTCTTAATTCATTGCATCAAATTTAATTTTAAAATTTTTGGAGTTGGTTCCTACTTTTATGACGGTTGGGGACCGACAAATTAAACTTTGAACCAATTTTCTTAATTCATTGCATCAAATTTATTTTCATAATTTTTGGGGTTGGTTCCTACTTTTATGACGGTTAGGGACCGACAAATTAAACTTTGAACCAATTTTCTTAATTCATTGCATCAAATTTATTTTCATAATTTTTGGGGTTGGTTCCTACTTTTATGACGGTTGGGGACCGACAAATTAAACTTTGAACCAATTTTCTTAATTCATTGCATCAAATTTATTTTCATAATTTTTGGGGTTGGTTCCTACTTTTATGACGGTTGGAGACCGACAAATTAAACTTTGAACCAATTTTCTTAATTCATTGCATCAAATTTATTTTAATAATTTTTGGGGTTGGTTCCTACTTTTATGACGGTTGGGGACCGACAAATTAAACTTTGAACCAATTTTCTTAATTCATTGCATCAAATTTATTTTCATAATTTTTGGAGTGGGTTCTTACTTTTACGAGGGCGGGGACCGACAAATTAAACTTTGAACAATTTTCTTAATTCATTGCATCAAATTTATTTTCATAATTTTTGGAGTTGTTTCCTACTTTTATGACGGTTGGGGACCGACAAATTAAACTTTGAACAATTTTCTTAATTCATTGCATCAAATTTAATTTTAAAATTTTTGGGTTTGGTTCCTATTTTTGTGTGTCCTGGGACCGACAAATTAAACTTTGAACAATTTTCTTAATTCATTGCATCAAATTTATTTTCATAATTTTTGGGGTTGGTTCCTACTTTTATCACGGTTGGGGACCGACAAATTAAACTTTGAACCAATTTTCTTAATTCATTGCATCAAATTTATTTTCATAATTTTTGGGGTTGGTTCCTACTTTTATGACGGTTGGGGACCGACAAATTAAACTTTGAACCAATTTTCTTAATTCATTGCATCAAATTTATTTCATAATTTTTGGGGTTGGTTCCTACTTTTATGACGGTTGGGGACCGACAAATTAAACTTTGAACCAATTTTCTTAATTCATTGCATCAAATTTATTTTCATAATTTTTGTGGCTGGTTCCTATTTTTATGACGATTGGGGACCGACAAATTAAACTTTGAACCAATTTTCTTAATTCATTGCATCAAATTTATTTTCATAATTTTTAGGGTTGGTTCCTACTTTTATGACGGTTGGGGACCGACAAATTAAACTTTGAACCAATTTTCTTAATTCATTGCATCAAATTTATTTTCATAATTTTTGGGGTTGGTTCCTACTTTTATCACGGTTGGGGACCGACAAATTAAACTTTGAACCAATTTTCTTAATTCATTGCATCAAATTTATTTTCATAATTTTTGGGGTTGGTTCCTATTTTTATGACGGTTGGGGACCGACAAATTAAACTTTGAACCAATTTTCTTAATTCATTGCATCAAATTTATTTTCATAATTTTTGTGGTTGGTTCCTATTTTTATGACGATTGGGGACCGACAAATTAAACTTTGAACCAATTTTCTTAATTCATTGCATCAAATTTATTTTCATAATTTTTGTGGTTGGTTCCTATTTTTATGACGCTTGGGGACCGACAAATTAAACCTTGAACCAATTTTCTTAATTCATTGCATCAAATTTATTTTCATAATTTTTGGGGTTGGTTCCTACTTTTGTGTGCCCTGGGACCGACAAATTAAACTCTGAACAATTTTCTTAATTAATTGCATCAAATTTATTTTCATAATTTTTGGGTTGGTTCCTACTTTTGTGTGCCCTGGGACCGACAAATTAAACTTTGAACCAATTTTCTTAATTCATTGCATCAAATTTATTTTCATAATTTTCGGGGTTGGTTCCTACTTTTATGACGGTTGGGGACCGACAAATTAAAGTTTGAACCAATTTTCTTAATTCATTGCATCAAATTTATTTTCATAATTTTTGTGGTTGGTTCCTACTTTTATGACGGTTGGGGACCGACGAATTAAAGTTTGAACCAATTTTCTTAATTCATTGCATCAAATTTATTTTCATAATTTTTGGGGTTGGTTCCTACTTTTATGACGGTTGGGGACCGACAAATAAAACTTTGAACCAATTTTCTTAATTTATTGCATCAAATTTATTTTCATAATTTTTGTGGTTGGTTCCTATTTTTATGACGATTGGGGACCGACAAATTACACTTTGAACCAATTTTCTTAATTCATTGCATCAAATTTATTTTCATAATTTTTGGGGTTGGTTCCTACTTTTATGACGGTTGGGGACCGACAAATTAAACTTTGAACCAATTTTCTTAATTCATTGCATCAAATTTATTTTCATAATTTTTGGGGTTGGTTCCTACTTTTATGACGGTTGGGGACCGACAAATTAAACTTTGAACCAATTTTCTTAATTCATTGCATCAAATTTATTTTCATAATTTTTGTAGTTGGTTCCTATTTTTATGACGGTTGGGGACCGAAAAAAATTCAAATTTGAAACCAATTTCTTAATTCATTGCATGAAATTTATTTTCATAATTTTTGGGGTTGGTTCCTATTTTTATGGACGCTTGGGGACCGACAAATTAAACTTTGAACCAATTTTCTTAATCCATTGCATCAAATTTATTTTCATAATTTTTGTGGTTGGTTCCTACTTTTATGACGGTTGGGGACCGACAAATTAAACTTTGAACCAATTTTCTTAATTCATTGCATCAAATTTATTTTCATAATTTTTGGGGTTGGTTCCTATTTTTATGACGCTTGGGGACCGACAAATTAAACTTTGAACCAATTTTCTTAATCCATTGCATCAAATTTATTTTCATAATTTTTGTGGTTGGTTCCTACTTTTATGACGGTTGGGGACCGACAAATTAAACTTTGAACCAATTTTCTTAATTCATTGCATCAAATTTATTTTCATAATTTTTGGGGTTGGTTCCTACTTTTGTGTGCCCTGGGACCGACAAATTAAACTTTGAACAATTTTCTTAATTCATTGCATCAAATTTATTTTCATAATTTTTGGGGTTGGTTCCTACTTTTGTGTGCCCTGGGACCGACAAATTAAACTTTGAACAATTTTCTTAATTCATTGCATCAAATTTATTTTCATAATTTTTGGGGTTGGTTCCTACTTTTGTGTGCCCTGGGACCGACAAATTAAACTTTGAACAATTTTCTTAATTCATTGCATCAAATTTATTTTCATAATTTTTGGGGTTGGTTCCTACTTTTGTGTGCCCTGGGACCGACAAATTAAACTTTGAACAATTATCTTAATTCATTGCATCAAATTTATTTTCATAATTTTTGGGGTTGGTTCCTACTTTTGTGTGTCCTGGGATCGACAAATTAAACTTTGAACAATTTTCTTAATTCATTGCATCAAATTTATTTTCATAATTTTTGGGGTTGGTTCCTACTTTTGTGTGCCCTGGGACCGACAAATTAAACTTTGAACAATTTTCTTAATTCATTGCATCAAATTTATTTTCATAATTTTTGGGGTTGTTTCCTACTTTTGTGTGTCCTGGGACCGATAAATTAAACTTTGAACAATTTTCTTTATTCATTGCATCAAATTTATTTTCATAATTTTTGGAGTTGGTTCGTACTTTTGTGTGAGCTGGGACCAACAAATTAAACTTTGAACAATTATCTTAATTCATTGCATCAAATTTGTTTTCATAATTTTTGGGGTTGGTTCCTACTTTTGTGTGCACTGGGACCGACAAATTAAACTTTGAACAATTTTCTTAATTCATTGCATCAAATTTATTTTCATAATTTTTGGGGTTGGTTCCTAGTTTTATGAGTGTGGGGACTGACAAATTAAACTTTGAACAATTTTCTTAATTTGGGCTTTAATTCATCACATAGTATTTGGAGTCGATTCCAGCTTTTATCTCCGGGACGGACAAATTAAATTGAACAATTTTCTTAATTCCATTTTAGCTGTGGGATATTACAGGATCCGTCCTGTTCAATCTAGTCTGCCTTTCCCAATAGTTTTCTAAATCCTTCAGAATAACAGTGTGCATGCACATAAGTTTATAGAATTGTCACTAGGTGAAACCACATCTCTGAAGTCCTTTCTAACTTACTCACTGGCACTATCGAACACGTAGGTTCGCGGCCGCACCGACATAAGCTCTCCATACATCTCTATCCTGAGCTAATGTCACGTGCATCTCATCATATTAATTTTTGAAATCAGTTTTAGGCCATAGGCATTAAAACCGACAAGTTATATCTAGTATTTTTCAACAGATAATAAAGAAGCAGTCTGTGTGACTAGTGCGTTATGATAATCCCCTTTTTTATTTTTGGTTTTTGCATTTTATTTATGAATTTGCCAACTTCTGAAATCTCGTAAGCTTTCTTATCCATAATTACTACTTTTAATCACGTGTATGTCCAGTCTCTCACACATATTAATGTGCGGGTCACATGTCCGTGGTATCGGTATTATACCTTGCCAAATCTGGACATAATTTTTAAAATCGATTTTAAGCCTTTGCTTTAAAATGGATAACCTGAACTGACACATGATTTTCCAATATTATACCAGGCTACTCCAACAGAGAATAAACGAGGAGCCTGTAAAAACTACGCTAGCAACATGCTTTTTAATAATGCCTCCAGGTTGTCTTTAAGACATTTTTTGTATTCTCTCCTGACATTGGCGGAATTACAACCCACTTCTTAGGTTGGGGCGCCTGATATGTGGATTACGTTATAATAGATTTGATAGACAACGAATAATAATAAAGCGCCAGGAGAGTCCAAAAAACCTAGACTTAACCTAAATCCAGACCATATGAGGCCACAGTAATAATTCCCCTTAATAAATAATTACTGGTGGTCTGATCGGGAATCGAACCTCTGACTACTAGCCCATGAGACTGGTCAGTCCAGTAATATAATTCTTAAATTAGATTTTAAGCCTTCACATTTTTTGTGACATAATCATCCTGCTAAAACTAAAATTTCTATCTTCTACTACTCTATCTTTTAAAAATTATCAGATTTCCACTTGCTGGCTATAGTGATGTAAGAATGCCTATTATTTTGAGGTTCATGGGTTTGAACTCAGGCAAAATTGAGGATTTTTTTTTGTAATTTTGGGTATACCCAAATCATTAGTCCCATATTACACATAATATGTGTGGCACATTAAAGAATTTCTGCATATGGGAAAGCATAATCTGGAAAAATTCCCAGGCATAGGAGTTTATCCTCTCTTGTGATTATATATCAGAAATCGGTGACATTAAAAAATCAGTTTTTATGCTCTTTTGATGTTTTTAGAAGCACTTGTTTTCTTGTTGTTTTGTAAACAGTTTAAACACAGTGCTACGTGTCCGTGGCTTTGATATTATACCTCGTCGAATCTGGAAACAATTTTTTAAATCAATTTTAATCTTTTGCTTTAAAATCGATAACCTGAACCGACACATAACATTCCAATATTATACCAGGCTACTTCAACAGAGAATAAACAAGCAGCCTGTAAAAACTACCCTAGCAACATGCTTTTTAATAATGCCTGCAGGTTGTCTTTATGACATCTTTGGTTTTCTCTCCTGACATTGACGGAATTACAACTCACTTCTTAGGTTGGGGCGCCTGATATGTGGATTACGTTATAATAGATTTGATAGACAATGAATGATAATAAAGCGCCAGGAGAGTCCAAAACCTAAACTTAACCTAAATTCAGACCACATGAGGCCATAGCAATAATTCCCCTTAAGAAAAAATGACTGGTGATCTGATCGGGATTCGAAACCGGGACCCCATGAACTGAAGTCAGTAGCTCCGACCACTGGCTAACAATTGGTATAAATCTGTGGTTAGCTCTGCAGATTTCAGAACATTGGCCTTAAAATACTCCTGGTTTGGCCCATGAGATTGGTCGGTCCAGTAATATAATTCTTAAATTAGATTTTAGGTCTTCGCCTTTATTGTAGTCCTGCTACAACTAAAATTTCTTGTTTTATACTACTCTATAACCAGGTAAATTATTTTTAATTAATTTACACACTATACAAATTGCAGGACTAAATATAAAAGCCATCTTATATATAATATTTGATAATTAGACTGGAATGCAAAGTATATATGAAAACTATGTATGTCATATATCACACCAGGACAAACTACCTGTCAGAGTGGAGTAAGAAAGGTTGCATGCTATTACCTTTCTCATTTGTATTGGTCTTAGACGACATAATGCCAAATGCATGCAATAATAGATGTAGAGGGATCCACTGAATGGTAGACTTGAAGATCTAGAATGTGCTGACGATGTTTGTTTATTGGAAAACTGACATCAAAAGAAAAATAGGAGATCTGGAGAAGGTAGCAAGCACAGATGGACTGTGCCTGAATAAACAAAAAAAGAGAATAAATGATGCAACTGAAACGCGATTACATATCAGTGGTACAGAAATAGAGGAGGTAGCCGAATTTCAGTATTTAGGAAGCATGATTACAAAAAAGAAGGTCAGAGGAATATACTAAGGTTAGAATTAGAACACAAAAATCTGTATTCTCAATAATATTATCATCACCCATATGGAGATCTAAACAAATTTCAACTAGAACTAAATTACTAATATTCAATAGCGATGTGAAAAGTGTATTGTATGTGGGTGTGAGACATTATATAGAAAATTGCAAGTACATGTAAATACATGACTGATATTTATTTTGAGAATTTAGAGGCCAAAAATCATATCAAACGAGGAATTATGGAAGGTAACATTACAGGATTAGATCTGGAAGGATATTAAATATCGCGAATGGAAATAGAATTTTGAAAAACAGAGTCTTGTGACTTGATTTCACAAAGTTTGCAATAGGACTGAGAGGAAATGCTGCTACTGCAATACAGGCTGGTGAATCTCATATACTACTCTTGCTTTAAATTAACTTTAGTCTAATGTTTAATTTAATTCTCTTCCACAATTGACTGAATCCCTACAACTGTTCTGGACAGATCCCTAACACTGAAATTAATTTTTTATATTAATATAATGTGTTTGGAACGTATGAAAATCGTGACATATATTTGCATTATTATTACTTACTATGTTGTATTTGTCCTTCAAATTTTCACGAAATTTTCTATAAGTGTTAATTCCTTCCAACTTAAAGAGCAATTAATTACTTTCCATAGTTACCATTACATTATTATCAGATAATTTGTTTGTTGTAATGAGTTATAATATACAGTTTGATGTGTTTCATTTTTTCTCTGCTAGGGTGGATTCTTACAATATTGAGATTCTACTTGGCAATAAATTATATGATACAATTGCATTGATGAACAAATGAAACATAACCAAACAATTCTGATTTGTTTTCAAACATCGCCGTTTACATTAAATATATAATTATTTTAAAATAACTATATTTAAATAATGATTTGTGAGTAAACAGCTTAATTTAATTCGGTAAATAGTCCTAACAAATGCCACTCTTGATTTCCAAATACTCAGCTAAATTCACTTTGTGACACGTGAATTTATTGATAATTTGGCGTTACTTATGAAGATAGGCCCTTCTAATTTCCACATTGTTTTTGGCATTGCTTGTAGTCTTTGTTTGATTTACATGTATCTTGCATTCTCAATTCCCTTGGTTCTTTTTGTGTATTCTCCTAGAAAACTGGGATTTCTATTCGAATGCCTCTGGTAATTTGTCCAGTTCTTTTTCTCCCTTTTCTTCTCCGCTCAATTTGTGTTAATCCGATAAAGTCAAATGTTGCCAGCAATCTATCTTGTAGCTGCTTGGACCTCTTTTGCGATCTTGTCTTCTTATACACGTGTAGGGACGAACCTTAGAGCAATCAGTCTTCTCCCTAACCTTCCTGAAATATATATATATACCAACTTCACATCACCATCACTACATGGGACTTATATTTTTGCTATTCTTTATGTACAGCCTTTGAAAAAAATGATGGCGCAACTCTTGATGATGCTTTATACTCAAATGGGTCAGAACATGTAACAACATACTGGTTGAATCGCTCTTCAAAACTCACTAACTTTCATGAAAGCTAGAATTGTTAAAATTGTTCAGACCATCTTCTGTGTGGGTGTCCAACATTTCTCCTTCTGTGCAGTTTGTAATTTAGCAATAATTTTGGAAATCTTTCTTCTGGCATTCTATCAATATGTTGTTTCCATTCGTTCCTATATTTAATTATTCGTTTTGTAAGTTTGAAAATATTTAGTTCCTTTCTTATATCTTTATTACTTTTCTTACCCAGCAGAGTATATCCTGCTATATAATTATTATTTTAATATAATCAATATGGGAATTTTAACATTATGAGGTTTTCTTAATAAGAATCAAATGAATCGTGAATTCTTCTTACCTGTATGGGGTAAGAGGAATTCACAATTTATTTGATTCTTAAATATTATTATGTTTTTTGTTTATTATTTGGTATTGCATATATTGATTTTTTCATGCATATTTTAAGCATTTTCCATGCATATTTTAAGCATTTTCATGCATATTTTAAGCATTTTTCATACATATTTGCATGCATATTTCGAGTTTGTTATGTTGCATATAATCCGGTCTCTATTAATGAAGTAATAGAAAAATGAATAGATGTTATTTAAGTTTTATGTCAAATAATACAACAGTATTCAAAAGTTAATAAATTAGTTTATGAAAGGTTTGTTTTCAATGCAGTCCAACAAATTTAAATAAGTTAGCATAAGAAATTGAGTTTCTCAATTTTCTTCAATTTAACAAAGAAAGATATTGACTTTTAGGAATCAACACTGTGAACTATAATTTATGGGACTTGCCGTAGCATAGTGGTTAAGGCACTGCGCTACAAGCTGGAAGGTCGAGGGTTCGAGCCCCATGGGGTCAGGATTTTTAAACTGACCCAAACCCTCTGGCGACACTACGGTCTTGGGGTCGACTCAGCCTCTAACTGAAATGAGTACTAGACGCATCTTCTGGGGGGTAAGGGCGGCCGTCACGCAGGGCCGACAACCCGACTGGCATCAAGTGCCGATTGTCTAGAAAAAGTGGGAGCTTTAACCTCCCACTACTCCAAGGGCGTCCCGAGGCCTGTAGTGGAATTGCTTTACTTTACTTTATTATAATTTATGTAAAAAATTGCATCACCTCATATCCTTCTTTTTATTAGACCCTGTTTCGGGACCATATTAGGAGGTGGTTCATCAAGAGGACATGAAAGTACCGAGGATGGAACCTAATAAGTAGAGTCCGGATGTTAGGCACTTAAAAATTCAAAATAGGCAGGCAAAAAAGGCACTAAAATCATTAATATAGGCACTAAAAAGTCAAAATAGCTCTTACAAAAATTGGACAACATAACTTTTTACAGTCATACGTAAACAATATAAACATATGCTATCAATAGCATGCGAAGATATCAAAGATGCTTTTGGAATTTGTTTTGCCTTTTTACAAAGAGCAGAACTGTCATTTGAGAATGTTTCAGCACCAAATTCTTTCACGAAATTGGTGAGTTTGTATTTTACTGTTGTCAAAATATACACTTGTAGCACCACTTTGTCTTTGAATCACCAGTCTGTGAATGAGGACTACAGACTGAATTCAGTGTTACCAACATCAAAAATAATATTGCCGGTTTCAGCCCCAGGTGTGAGACAGAGAAAGAAAGCTTGAGCCACCTACCCTCTTTGTCACTCAGCAATGTTTGTATTGAAAAGTAGCAAAGAACTTTCCTCCAAGCCTTAGACCCAGAGCATAATGCTGTGGTTTATCTACGACGCAACGCGCCAGCGCAAAAATTGCTCCCCATGTATTTAAATGGATGTGGTTTATCTACAACGCAAATTGCTGGCGCAAAAAAAATTGCGCTGACATGTCGCGTCGTGTTTTGGAATCTCTTGAATCCAGGACGCAATTTGCCAGCGCAAACAAAGAATATAGAAGATATTATCCGTACTCATTGGTGTAATTGCTAAAAACAAACTAAGATTTTATAACAAAATGTCGGAAATACAGTACTTGTTTTATAACTTTCCAATTTTAACGACGAAAGTTAGATAGTTTTGTTGCAAATCATCGAGTTCTATATATGTTTTATACAATATGAGCATGAAGGAGTACAGAGATGTACAGAAAAAAGTTATTGTGGCTTGAACTTAGTCAAGAGATAAATAAAAGCTGTTACTTTTTCTGTCTTTACTAATATTTCGAACTATTTTAATCGTTTTGCAACGACACTTGAAACTTTTTTAATGAAGAATTTTAATATGTTTATCTATGTACACAAATTATGAATTTTCTTCTCAATTTATTTTCAAAGTTCTTTATTAGAATTGAAGTTGGTATACGTGAACGCTCATAAAATTAAATCCACCAGATGGCAGGACATATGTGTGAATGACCAACATTTGCATTTAATTCCAAACCATATTTTAAGAAATAAATGTTCAATCACTTCATTTTGTTAGATTCCGATGGGTCAGTTTAGTGTATATCAGATTAATTTATAGTTTACTAAATAGTATGTATGTAATTTATTTTATTAGGTTATGCAGGGACAGGTTTGTATACATTAGTTTGAACCGAAAGTGCCTTTTGCGGTTCAGTTATCATCTTCGTGCTCCTTCCCGCTTACGAACATTTGTGAAGCCTGCCAATGTTTCCTGTGTTCCGTGTGGTTACCCCTCCCTTCTTTACCCTTTCCATTGCGCATCTTGCTAGCGCACATCCCTTCTCCTGGCGAACCTGATATATGCTCGGCAATCTGAGTGGACTTGAACAGTCAGTCGATCGGCCTTACAAGTGGCGTTTGGGTTCTTTACGAGTGGATTCAGTGTTGGAATCCTACTCTGGTGTACCATGCAAAGGACGAAGTTAGCATGGTAATGCAGAAGATAAGCATGTGGATTGTACACCGAAGAATGGTCGGATTTAATTTAATCTAAGTCAGCATGGAAGAAGGATTTTCGATTCTGCTTAGAGACGTTTGAGTGTGATTGTTTGAATGGTACGTCGTTATCTTATTATGTTTTGTTTATTATTGGGCTCAGATTGATTGTTCCAAGATATAGTTCTGTTATTTATATTACTTTATTTTTTTTATAATATCCACACTTATTTTGTATTAAAAACCAATATTTTATGCTACGCCCCTTGTTATTAATTAAAGAATAGCCATTGTTCTCTATCCCATAACGAAATTAGTTCAGTCCATGCAAATTATAATCAGTGTTATACTCATATGCATGTTCAAGTGGAAACAGAAAGATGAATGGTTAGCCGCCTTCTATGGGCCCGAGGCAGGCTGTTTTGTTGTAAATAACTTCGTTGAATGTTTGGAATCTTTTACTAAGTACAGCAGTATCATAACCCAGCGATCCCGGAAGGTAGCAGTGACGTCTAATAGTTATCAGAGCGTGGTACTACTCGCCACAAATGGTTTCTCAGAGCGTGGTTAAGGGTTTGGTTTTTGGGTTTAATTGCGCCCAAATGGTAACAAAGTGTTTACTTTGTATTTTTCATATTGAAAGATATGCTGTACTTATGTTGAAGTTATTAAGTACTGGTTTACGTGTTTGTTGTACTTTACGTAAACATTGATTCATCTTTCTTCGTTCCAAAACAGAGACTGATTTATGCAAGTAATACTACGTTCGCTTATTGTTGTTTACATCTTGTGTCTATCATACTTTATAAACATGCCTAGCTGGGTAGATATAGTATCCAAAGATAAGCTCGTTTGTGAATTAGACCTGCTAGGTATAGAAGTTGAAGGTGATGTAAACACATTACGTCAGCGGCTTAAAGATCATATGAATTCTCTCTCCCAGCCTGAACAAATATTAATAAAGCGTAAGTTCATTGTAGATGGTGCAACCCAAGAGGATTATTACGCAGAACAGCACAAGAGCATGAGTGATCGTAGACTTAGTTCTGTTAAAGATTTATCTAGTGGAACTGTTTCTAACATTTCTTCTTTTATGGAGCAGAATAATCAACGACTTTTCCGAGAGTTGATTGGAAAGGTAGATCCCTGTGATGGTGAAGATAAGGAATCGCTAGTGGTCTTCCTCATCAAAATTAACTCGATTTTCGAATTGAAATTGGTTCCCGATGAGTATTTTGTGAACTCAATTTTGGGTTGCATCGGAGGAATCTTATTGAAAATCTGGAGTGAAGTTGTTAAATTGAGATTCTCTTGGATGGAAAGTTTAGAACATGTGAAGTGTTCATTGTTGCCTCCTAGATTGTTGGAAGACTTTTGGATTAAATTTGTGTCACGTCGATTCCAACTGCCTAAGGAATCTTTGTTGGAATTTATCGCCAATATACAAGGAGCTGCACTTGTGTTGAATCCTTTATTTTCTGAAGAAAAGTTAATGGATCTTATTCTGCAAAATATGTCCCCGGCTACTAGACAGCATTTGATTTTTGCTACAAGACCTCAGAATGTAGCCAAAATGTGTCTCTTAGCCAGAAAAGTGGCGGACTTTGAAATTGCTGAAAGACAGAGGGACTTTAGTGAAAGAAGTAAAACTGACAATTTAAGTAAGTCTAATACTTCGACGAATCGTCCTTCTGGGTATTCAACAAAGAATCTACAGTGTTGGAAATGTCAGCGGTATGGGCTTTTGTCCAGAGAATGTCAATCTTAGTTTACGTAGTTTGTTTATATATGTATATATTTTCGTTTGGGATAGTAGAATGTATTACTGATGAACAACGCATCGGAAAACTTATGTCCAAATGGTCTGAACCCTATGTTGTAAACGCTTGCTAACACCAGTAACTCTGGAGTTAGAAAACGTCAGTGGCCATGTCAAATTGTGTAACGCTACGAGTAATTCCAAGTTTGTTTTTCTTTGAATGAAAAAAGTGGAATGTCAAAGCTATACTTTGTATTACGACACATGTTAAATTAGCATATCTATGGTTCTGCTTTCCTGTTTGCGCCTGTTCTTTGTTTCAGTTTGTATGCTTACCTTTCCTTAAAACGTTGGCAGTTCTACAGTCTATATGCCTGGAGTGTTCGGCAGTCGAGCGCTTGGAGGATCCGGCCGACCCCCGAGTGCCCAGCTGACCGACATAGTGGCTTTGGAACTATGGATTCCTGGAAAGCGGTGGAACGGGATTGCGACCCGGCAATCCGAGGATTATCGTCACCCGAGTCTTCACCTGGAACGCCGCAATGTTGTGCTATGGCGGCTGAAGTAAATTGGAGTATATTTTTCAGCGCTGGAATAGTCTACATGAAAGCAGGTGTGGTGATCGTGATATTGGGGACGATGGAAGATTTGTTTTGAAGTTACCGCTGGAATCCAATAGTGCTTATGTTCCCCTCCCAACGTGGGATTGCTTCTCTGGACTTTATTTGGAAGTCTATGGACCTTTTCTTTTTACCCGGAGGGTGTAGCGGGAGCTATTGAACCGAAAGTGCCTTTTGCGGTTCAGTTATCATCTTCGTGCTCCTTCCCGCTTACGAACATTTGTGAAGCCTGCCAATGTTTCCTGTGTTCCGTGTGGTTACCCCTCCCTTCTTTACCCTTTCCATTGCGCATCTTGCTAGCGCACATCCCTTCTCCTGGCGAACCTGATATATGCTCGGCAATCTGAGTGGACTTGAACAGTCAGTCGATCGGCCTAACAAGTGGCGTTTGGGTTCTTTACGAGTGGATTCAGTGTTGGAATCCTACTCTGGTGTACCATGCAAAGGACGAAGTTAGCATGGTAATGCAGAAGATAAGCATGTGGATTGTACACCGAAGAATGGTCGGATTTAATTTAATCTAAGTCAGCATGGAAGAAGGATTTCGATTCTGCTTAGAGACGTTTGAGTGTGATTGTTTGAATGGTACGTCGTTATCTTATTATGTTTTGTTATTATTGGGCTCAGATTGATTGTTCCAAGATATAGTTCTGTTATTTTATTACTTTATTTTTTTTTATAATATCCACACTTATTTTGTATTAAAAACCAATATTTTATGCTACGCCCCTTGTTATTAATTAAAGAATAGCCATTGTTCTCTATCCCATAACGAAATTAGTTCAGTCCATGCAAATTATAATCAGTGTTATACTCATATGCATGTTCAAGTGGAAACAGAAAGATGAATGGTTAGCCGCCTTCTATGGGCCCGAGGCAGGCTGTTTTGTTGTAAATAACTTCGTTGAATGTTTGGAATCTTTTACTAAGTACAGCAGTATCATAACCCAGCGATCCCGGAAGGTAGCAGTGACGTCTAATAGTTATCAGAGCGTGGTACTACTCGCCACAAGTTTTTGTAAACACATTTGGAAATTTATTATGAACGTTGGTCATTTTGATTTTCCATATATGTGGTGCCATCTGGCGACAATTCCATAAACATATGCGCTGTAACGTATGCGCTCCATGCTGAACCAGCATCACGCGGAGCGAAACGCGAATTCGCGTCACGTCGGGCGCGACACGCTGTATAATAAACCGTAGCATAATACAATGGGCAATAGCTTAGGGCTATTTCGGTTAACGGGAATGCGTGAGGTGAAAAAATACAATACCTAATGGGAGTTCATTGTTAGGTTATTGCCACTATTATCCTAAAATATTATAAAGAAATTAACACTTGAAAACTTCTATGAACTGATTTGTGCCATGAAGTTTGTACATTTCAATTGATTTAATTGAAATACTGAGTTAATTTTGAGAAAAAATGCAAATAGGCATTTATAGGCATTAAAAGCTGAAATAGGCATTTATAGGCAAAATGAACTTCATGGGAAATAATTCGTAGGTAATGATTGGAAAGCATTATCTGAGGATAGGAATGTATGGAGAGCTTATGTCCTCGCGGCCATGAACCTATGGGTTCGATAGTGCCAGTGAGTAAGTAAGTAAGTCATTGGTATGAACTTACATGAAGTCACTTTTACAATTTCTATAATATATAACTATAGGCATTTTCCCTAACATCTGGTCTCTACTAATAAGGTCCCGAAATCAGTTTATTAATAAGAAGGATATGAGGTGAGGTGATATGATTTTTCTTAAATAAATAAAGATATATTCTATAAACTGTAAAATTGGACTGTAACTTTAATTTGGTGAGGAATTCGGTTAGTTTATGCAGTTCCTGGACGACGGACTATTGTTATACATACTTGAAGTTTGATAACACCTTCCTTCCGTGAAATGGGCTCCTGATACACAGCTACATGCTTTATAACCTCCAATAGTTACAGTACAAGTAGCGTGGCTTCCAAATGGTTTTGTGCATTGTATGTCTTCTATACAGGAATCGTCCAGATTTGTAGCTTCTGAAACACATGAGTTACACATTGTTCCAAGTAATTTTCCCTTAACCCTTAAAGTGGCAATGTATCCTTTAAGGTACATTGAATTCATTATAATTCATTAATTTATAAAACAATAGAAAAAACAAATGAGTAGAAATTCATTATTATGAGTTAGTTATTGACTCATCCCATATTTTTTTGAAATTCTGCAGATTATAGTTTCGTTGCATCTATGCGACATTGTCCAGGTAATTTTCCCTTAACCCTTAAATTAGCAATGTATCCCTTAACATACATTGACTTCTGTTTATAAAACAATGGAAAAACAAACGAATAGAAATTAATTATAAATAAATTAAAAAAACAAAAAAAGTCATAAATGAAAGTACTCTTCAGACAGATAAAGAAATTGGTAAAGAATTCAGGAAATTTACATACCATTCTTTAGTATTTAATAAATTTAAAAAAAATCAGCAAATTTAACATTTAATTAGCACCAAAAATTATTACAATTTGAATAAATTAATTAAAACTAACAAAAATTGAAAAGATTGATGATGGTAACAAATCAGGGATTTATCAAATTGATTAAAAGATTCAGTGAATGCACATCCAATACGTCTTCCTCCGAGGATTGATTTTGGAAATAAACGGGATGAAAATCCTACAAATTATGTTTAAGAAGAAGAAGATTGTAAAGATTGTGAAAGAAAAATACATAGGAAAAACAAAAAGGAACTTGAATACAAGATTGAAAGAACACCTTAGAAATGTTAAAAATGCAGAAATAGAAAACTCTGCAGTAGCTCTGCACATGCATGTTCAGAAAAAACACAGATTCAAAACAAAGGCCAAATTATATTTGAAGAGAAAAATTATACGCTCAGACTGGGACTTGAACCCAGGACCCGGTCTGAGCGTATAATTTTTCTCTTCAAATATGATTTATCCATCGTTGAGATGTATGAAATTAATAATAAAAACATTGAAAGGCCGAATTACTGAAACAGATAAATCTAAGGAACTTACAATTTGGGAGAAAATTTACATCCACAATAATAAGGAGAAAACCATGAATTTTGAAATTCCCGGGGAAAGGGGAAAAAAATTGATTTGGAATTTCATCAGTCAGCCAACAGAGGGAGTAGAAATTAACCTACAGGATGACAACTGCAAACACAACAATTAGAATGCATTGACAATGTTGCATAGATGTGATGATAACCATAGTCTGTAGAATATAAAAAAAAATGAGATGAGTCAAAATAACTAACTCATAATAATTAAAAGAAACCTCAAAGTGTTATTTCCTACAAATCATCATCATCATCATCTGGCAACTGCTGCCATCTTCCGGAAACTGCCATCTTCCGGAAAATAAACACCATTCCTCTCTGTCCATCCATTGATCTTCCTCCAATCCTCTGATTTCATAGCTGCTTGTACCTCTTCTATCCAAGTTTTCTTCGGTCTTTCTCTCTTCCTCCTTTCTATTGGGATCCATTCCATAACAATTTTAGGCAATCTTTGCTCTGGCATTCTTTTGACATGGCCATACTACTGTAATCTTATTTTTCTATAATGTTTCCTTCTTCTTTAGCAGGCGACTACAACCTCATTGAAGTTTTGTTTTGGCCTCCTCAACAATTTTTCTCTACCTGGATAGACTGGCCAATTTCCAATATATATTTTATAACATCATCCTGCCATCTGTTTTTTTTTTGGGCATTCAGCTGTTCTAGTGCATATTGGTTTCCATTTGTATATTCTTCTTACAAGCCTGTCTTCCTGCATTCTATTTATATGTCCAAACTAGCACAGTCTTTGAGCTTTAATGTGGTTTATTACATTTTTATTTCATGTTTGTATTGGAGTACAATAAACTAGTTGTAACCGTTTAGTAGTAGGCAACACATGTGGTGGTCACCCATAGAGAGAAAGTAGGTATAGGAAGGAAGGAGACATGAACCTCTAGGCCTTGAATACTCTAATGCCATCAGGGTCAAAATAAACAAGAGGCCAGTCAAGGGAGACTGGATAGAAAAGTTGAAAGAGGGAATTTGTATGAGTAGAAGAAGTAATACCAATTTGGTCAAAAAAAGAAAAACTCACCAAGCTGACCAGTGCTTATTGGTGAGTAGCCCTTCCCTTTCGTTTATCATGCATAAGCATGATTACATGGACACTAGGTTACTGTCCAGGTCGGTTCCTTTAAGCCTTCGATGGAAGGAATTAAAGGGTCTCCTCCCTGTTAAAGACAGTAGCCTTTCTGCAATTTTTTACAATTTAATTGAAGATATAGAAAGAAACCATCTCCTCCGTTGTCCAGCTTTTATAGAAGAGACCAGCCTTTTTGCTAAATATTGGAGTGCAAGAGAGCGAATTATTTCATTATCAAGTGCTCGACATTAGATACCAACCAACCAACATTTTTATTTCATATTAGATTATTTAATTCAGAGTTCATTCGTATAGGCCATGTGCCATCGCTTGAAACCATAGTCTGCAGAATATAAAAAAAATATATTAGGTGAGTCAAAATAACTAATTCATCCGATTGATTGAGGGTATTTCCACTTTTCAGCGGTTGCCCTTTTACTAGCCGGCTGCTGGCCCTTCACATCCACATGTGTCAATCACAGAGGTAGATGATCAACAGCCAGTGTAGGGGTGACATGTGGTTAGCATGTCGAGTCCCCCAGCCGTTATAGCTGGTTTCTCAACCTGGAGCCGCTACTTATTGTAGCTACCCAATTGCCTCACGATGCTGGGTGGGCACCGGTCCCATACTGGCCGAAATACCATGAGAAAATTTCTTCCCCCATGGAGACTCGAACCAGCGCAAGTCCCGTAGCTCTGCGCCAAGGCTTCCTACCTTAACCGCTCGGCTACGGCGCGGGACAACTAATTCATAATAATTAAAAGAAACCTCATAGTGTTATTTCCTACAAATATTAAATAAAAAAAAGTAGAAATTATTTAAATTTGTATCAAATTACACAATAATAAGTTACAGTTTACATTATTTTGTTTTCCTTGTGTTCCGAAATGTTTAAATACATAAGTAAAGTGATCCCACAACAGGCCTCAGGAGGCCTTTGGGGTAGTAGGAGGTTAAGGCTCCCACTTTTTCTAGACAATCGGCACTTGATGTCAGCCCTGCGTGACGGCCGCCTTTACCCCAGAACAAGCGTCTGCTACTCATTTCCGTTAGAGGCTGAGTCGACCCCAGGGCCATAGTGCCGCCAGAGGATTTGGGTCAGTTTAAAAATCCTGACCCCAACGGGACTTGAACCCTCGACCCTCCGGCTTGTAGCCCAGTGCCTTAACCACTACGCTACGGCGTGCCCCGTGTTTAAATACATGGCACGAGAAATTATTGAATTGCCAACATAAGGATTAAAGTAAAGATATAAACCAGAAACTTTACACCTCACATCATAAAATGTGATTCTCACACCTGGACAGTTTTGAAGATCATCATTCCCATTACACTGACCAACAGAAAATAAACTTTTTTTTGTCTCAGAAAGAAACATATGTGATTCTGATAGTATTTTTCCTCCTGAATTCAAATAAGATATCGGTTTTTGTCCATCAGGCAAGGTTTTCGAGAGATAGACATTTATAATTTCAAACACTTTAATATTTTCTACATTCGTAACTACACAATATTCGAACATTCGGACTCACCTAGAAAGTAAGAAATGACGATTTTATGCTATATTTTGCCTGTGGAGCATCCCTCGTGATGGTCCAGCAATAATCGGCCAGCATATTGGGATTCCATTTGCCTTGATATCTCTTTTCCATAGCTGGAATCTTCTGATGAAAGTGTTCCCCGTGCTCATCGCTCACTTTTTACAATGGATTATTTAATTATTTAAATCCATCATCATCATCATCATCACTCCAGGGATTAGGCAATTGCCCGTTCCGACTTCATATTGCATCAGCCCAACGTCTTCTAGGTCTTCCAACATCACGCCTTCCTCTTGCTTGATAATTTCTGGCTAACAATGGATATCTCTCCTTGCTCATTCCATCCATGTGATCAATCCATTTCTGTCTGTAATTCGTGACTTTATCCAATAAAGGCTGTTACTTTCAATTCTTCTCTTATATCCTCATTTCTTATTCTATCAAGTCTTGTACATCCTTTTACTTGTCTTAGGAACCGCATCTCTGCCGTCTGTATTCTATCCTTCTGTCTTTTCACTGGAGCCCAAGTTTCACATCCATACAATATTGTGGGAACCGCCATAACATTATACATTTTTATCTTGGTTTCTTTTCTAATTTTATTTTTGAATGTTCTCTGTATTGTTCCACACACCGTCTGAAATTTATTTATTTTGGAGTCAATATCTCTTTCCACATTGTAGCCAACATCACAGCCCAAATATCTGAAACTAGACACCTGTTCTATACTTTGATTTTCTAAAATAATTTTGGTTCTCACAGGAGCTATCACCTTGACGTGGTGGGGGCTTAGTACCCGATGAACCAGACGACTCTACTGGGGAAGATTGACTTAGGTTAATCTTGCTGGTGGGTAAGAGGCGAGGGGAACTAAGTATAGCTCACAACGAAGGAATGGCGTCTGTATCCATATTGGGCGGCCACATCTTCGTCAAGTCAAGTCTTCAACGGTCAACAGGGCGACAAGGAATAGCACAGCTAAACTTGTAGGGCTTGAAGAGCGGAAGAAGCAGCCCTCTCTTGGGGGGGTGGATACCAGAGGAGCATGTTTGGAGGCTCAGAGGAAGCAGCCCTTCCACCATCCTTGTCCTGCGAAGCGCTCGTAACGCTTCCAGGAGACATTTATCTTACTGAGAAGCTTCATGGAAATCAGCCGGATTGTCATTTAAATCCATTAATAGAAATTTAAATTAAAAAAAAACTGTGGGTGATGGAGAAATTCTGAATACATATTTGAAATCACGATAAAAAAAACTGCATTAAGTACAACTATTGGTACTCATGAGACAAAAATCATGTTGACCAGTGTTATCAGCTAAATTCCAACTTAATAAAACTTTAATGAAGGGAAGTAACATTATGAGATGATTGTAATTTATATAAGTGAGTCAGAAATAACTTTTTACATCACACTTCACAAAGCTTCATGAGTTTCACAGGACCGGTTTCAAATGCAATTGCTTCTACTTTTCAGCAAAATCTCTGAAAATAGAAGCAATGACTTTTGAAACCAGTCCTGTGAAAATCATGGAGTGAGGTGAGATGCAAAAAGTTATTTCTGACTCATTTATAAATTATCAGCATTTAATTTTGATATTGCAGATTTACCCTCATTTACTCTTTCATTAATTTCATATTCGTGACTTCCATCTGCATAAATTTTTGTCCCCAAATATAAATTTTCGTCACATGCTTTTATTTTTCAATGTCCGTGGATACCGAGTCTGAAGATTTTCAGGCTCGTAAAAGATCCTTAAGCCTGAATGAAAAGGCCTGTAAGCAAAATTTATCAAATTTTCCTGTCCTAGTACTAACCTTGGTTTCCTAGATGTCAGTATGAGGCAGAGCGCTGACCACGGACCACTCAAATCACATGTATACGAAAACAAGTGTAACTAAATTAGTATGGTTCAAATTCTTCCCTGTAGGGGGAGAGCACCTAAATCTCTGTTAAGGGAAACATGGGCTTACAAGACAAGATATATACCTATATATATGATTTTGTTAAGAAATGAAAGACATATTCTGCAAACCAGCAAAATCGGATCATAAATTTTACACAGTGAGAAATTTGCTTAGTTTATGCAGTTCTGCATGACAGACATTTTATATTTATGAAGAAGACTAAATATTTATTTTTACTTATTTTTATTTCCAACAGATGTAGAGTAATAGTGGAAGGAAGTTAGACACTACACATAAGATAGCCTGGTTTTAGATACGCTTACTTGCCTTCAGTCATCTGGTGATTAAGTTAGAAATTCAGTTAATAAACTTATTTGTATTACCTTTGAGACATAAAAAGTTATTGGTTCCATTTAAGTGCAGTAAAAATTCCGCTTTACATTGGCAATAAGTTTGATCTCTACAAAAGGCATTCTCAATGCAATCAGTATCATAATTGCATAATTGCCTCATTCCTGTAAAGAAAAATATTGAATTAATTAATAGTTCATAAAGTAAAAAAATACATCATTTTTTTATTTTACTAATAATGTTAATTGGTCTGATAAACGAGACAAATTATTTAATTATATTATATTTAGTCTGATTATCTTACCTCAATATTAATGTTGATTTGTTCTTGAATATGTTTCAAAACAATTTTGTTTTATCGTCTGGACAAGCTGACGATAAAACAGAATTGTTTTGAAACATGTTCAAGAACAAATCAACATTAATATTGAGGTAAGATGATCAGACTAAATATAATATAATTAAAATAACATCAAAATATCACTTCCTAATGTATAACTGTAGGCTTTCACGGCCGGCGTCTTGATCCCTGTTAGGTTCGTCTTCCGGGCATATAGGCCGTGGTCCAGTCGTTCTTCTACTCGACGTTTCGTCTACTGCTGCGGTAGACATCTTCAGGAGATACTGCGTGCTCTCTGTGAACTCCTCAACAGTCGGCTGCAGACTGGCTGGTCGTTGGAAACTCCCTCCCTATTTATAGGCACGCCCCTGGTGGAGAGGCGGTTTTCTGCGCGGTCCGTGTTGCGTGCTGTTTTTCCAGGCTGTCGCTAGCAGAAGTCATAGGCTTCGTTGTCGTATTGTGCAGTGCCGGGATCCAGATTTTGTTTATCTTCATGGTTTCTTCTTTTTTGTTAAAGGAATTTTTGTGTTTATATATTTCAATGGCTTCTCTGTACAGTCTGGTGTAATAATGTGATGTTTGGGACAATACCTGTGTTTCTTCGAATCTTATTATATGTTCTTGGTTGTTCATCCAGTGTTCCGCTACGGCTGATTTTTCCTTTTGTTTTAGTCTGCAATGCCTCTTGTGTTCTTGCAATCTTGTGGTAACCATTCTTTTTGTTGTGCCGATATAAACCTGTCCACAAACTGCAAGGGATGCGATATATACCGGCAGTACTTAACGGATCTCTTGTATCTTTGGCTGGGCGCAGTATATTGCTGATTTTTTGTGTTGGCTTGTAGGTTGTAGATATGTTATATTTATTTAATATTCGACCAATTCTCTCCGTTATAGTCTTGATATATGGTAGGTACACCTTACCCTTTGCCTCCTCCTTGTTCCCGTTTTCGGATTTGTATTTATTGGGATTTATGGCTCGGCGAAAATCTGTTTTGCTGTATCCATTGGATTGAAACGCTGCTTGGAGATGATTAATTTCTTCTTGTAGATACTGTGGTTCCGAAATTAATCATCTCCAAGCAGCGTTTCAATCCAATGGATACAGCAAAACAGATTTTCGCCGAGCCATAAATCCCAATAAATACAAATCCGAAAACGGGAACAAGGAGGAGGCAAAGGGTAAGGTGTACCTACCATATATCAAGACTATAACGGAGAGAATTGGTCGAATATTAAATAAATATAACATATCTACAACCTACAAGCCAACACAAAAAATCAGCAATATACTGCGCCCAGCCAAAGATACAAGAGATCCGTTAAGTACTGCCGGTATATATCGCATCCCTTGCAGTTGTGGACAGGTTTATATCGGCACAACAAAAAGAATGGTTACCACAAGATTGCAAGAACACAAGAGGCATTGCAGACTAAAACAAAAGGAAAAATCAGCCGTAGCGGAACACTGGATGAACAACCAAGAACATATAATAAGATTCGAAGAAACACAGGTATTGTCCCAAACATCACATTATTACACCAGACTGTACAGAGAAGCCATTGAAATATATAAACACAAAAATTCCTTTAACAAAAAAGAAGAAACCATGAAGATAAACAAAATCTGGATCCCGGCACTGCACAATACGACAACGAAGCCTATGACTTCTGCTAGCGACAGCCTGGACAAAACAGCACGCAACACGGACCGCGCAGAAAACCGCCTCTCCACCAGGGGCGTGCCTATAAATAGGGAGGGAGTTTCCAACGACCAGCCAGTCTGCAGCCGACTGTTGAGGAGTTCACAGAGAGCACGCAGTATCTCCTGAAGATGTCTACCGCAGCAGTAGACGAAACGTCGAGTAGAAGAACGACTGGACCACGGCCTATATGCCCGGAAGACGAACCTAACAGGGATCATCACTTCCTAAAATTAAATATTGAGACAAATTATACTTGACAATAGGGATGGAAATAATAAAATAATGGATTTTAAAATACAATAGGAAGTAACATTAAGAGGTTTGTTTAATAATTAAATATTTGGTCTGTTCATTCTTACCTCTTAGAGTTGATTTTGTCGAACATATGTTTCAGAGCTTCTTAGCCCCATCGTCAGCAATTACAGACTGAATTTTCTCATGTTGTCGGTCCTGATTCTTGATTCCTGCTCTCTTTGCCTCTGGTCCAATGAATTTACTAATGAGGTTCCTTTCTGCGGGAATTTCAAAGTTCATAATTCTTTCCTTGTTCTTCTGTTTATAGATTTTTTCCCATATGGTGAGTTCATTTTTGTTTTCTAACTGTTTTAATAATTTTGTGTTTACATCTATTTTGTGTTTTTCTGACCACTGCAGTGGCTGCTCATGTTTGGTCAGAAAAACACAAAATAGATGTAAACACAAAATTATTAAAACAGTTAGAAAATAAAAATTAACTCACCATATGGGAAAAAATCTATATACAGAAGAACAAGGAAAGAATTATGAACTTTGAAATACCCGCAGAAAGATACCTCATTAGTAAATTCATCGGAATCAAGAATCAGGGCCGACAACATGAGAAAATTCAGTCTGTAATTGCTAACGATGGGGCTAAGAAGCTCTGAAACATATGTTCGACAAAAACAACTCTAAGAGGTAAGAATGAACAGACCAAATGTTTTAATTTAAAAAAAAATAGATATTATAATGACAAAAAATCAATTGTAGAATTTGTACAATTAGTATAGAACAAGATAGAACTGCATTGTAGTTGGAATGGTAATTGATTTTACCCATAGCTTGGAGTTTCTCTTTTAATTTATTAAAATATTAGTACATTTAGCCTTGGTTTTAGACAAGGCTATTAACCTGGCCATAACTACAGTTGGGTAATTCTTGACAGGAGCATTCTCGTCGCAGGGGTGTACACTAAGAATCATAGCGACCAAGTTCTGTCAAGGACTCGATCTCTTGGGGTATAACGAGGGCCCCTGCCCAGGGTTACAGGTGAAGACCTCAACGGTTGGATCGGCAAAAAGAACAAGCTTCAGTAAAGGCGAGACAAGCAGAAGAGTGAGCCCTCCACCTGGGATTTGTACGGATGGAAACATGTTCAAATGCTTTGAGGTGGCAGCCCCACCTTTGGACTTACTTGGCATAAGGCCGATTACCTGCTACGAGAAAATTAAAATAAACTCAAACTCCCCAAAGCAATGTTCAGATAGATCAAAACCTCAAGGCCGAAGAAATGTAGGAAGACCAAAACGATATTGGAAGGATGACCTGTAGCATATTGCGCATCGGGGAGTGGAATGGACCAACAGGCCCATACCTTGAAGATGGCGATGAAAATATTATTACTGATAAGCCGTAGTGTTAAATTTTTTGGATCAAAGAGAGTTGAACTAACAGTAAAATGCAGAAGATTATTTGGAAAAACTGCACTTAAGCTAGCGTGAAATATTTTCAAAGTCCTATAGCCTAGAATAACAGTGCGCATGAGCCAGAGTTTACAGAGCCAGGGATAACCCACTACCGAACCACATATTGATTATCATCCTTGATTACTATCCGTCACTATGAAAATCAAATGACCAATATTTGCAACAAATCCCCAAATCTATGTTAAAACTATATTAATAATATTAAAATTTACCAAGCGTTTATTAAAAATGGGTGGTCACTTACTTATCACTCCCTAACGCTGATCCAACCAGCGATAACCCAAAACAGCGATAGAAAAATCATAGATTAAGTAATATACTCTGTGGAGAAAATAGCAGTTAGCATCACAATATTGTGATTTGCATATTTAAATAAATACTTGAAAATTGTCTAATAATGTTATACATTTTTTTGTAAAGTTATTAAATGATGTTAGTAAATAACCAGGACGTCCACTCAAAAGACTTCTGGATGGTGTTTCTCTTGAGGCCGAAACAGGTCAACAAATGGCCTAAATTCGTGAATGTACTATGATGATGATGATGATGTTAGTAAATACAGAAAACAATATAACTGAAAAATCAAGCGCTAGTAGAAGTGCAGTTGAGCCGAATATTTAATAGTGATATACATGATCTTTATGGGAAACCAGATATAATAAGAACAGTTATGTCTTGTAGACTGCAATGGGCAGGACATGTGGCATGAATGGGAATGAAGGAGTGGCATGGAAACTTCTTGTAGGAAAACCAGAGGGAAAGCTCTCAGTAGGTAGGCGAAGAATGAGGTTAAGGGAAGTAGATTATCGCTTATGCAGGGGATGATTGGAAAACATTTGCTTAGGATAGAGATGTATGGAGAGCTTATGTCCATGTGGTCATGAATCTATGGGTTTGATAGTGCCAGTGAGTTAATTTTAATTAGTTAAGTATGATTGAAAAAAATTATATACATAAATTTTAACTTACAACATTTAAAACAATGTTTTCATATGAAGAGTCCAGGCAAAGAATTAGTCAAGTCTAATTTAAAAGAACTTTATGGGACAGTAATTTTTTTAGTGCCCAAACTGATATCTTTCGTAGTTCTCTTACCCCTAGTTCCAAGAACTGTCATCAAAATCATGTTTTTAATATGTATTTATTAATGTACTTTTACAGGTTTTCATAGCAACCCAGAAGACAGAAATTTCGTTTCATCACACGACCAAAGAAAGTTTGATGACTTCTAAAGCAGCAATGAGTGAGTCATAAATCATAATACATTATAATTATCCAATCATCTTAGTTTGTAGCAAAGTGTTTTTTCAATTAAGTCTCGATTTGGAAAGTATTATGTGATTTTTTAGTGTTTAGGCAAGGAATGAATTTAGTTCCTTATCTTCTACATTACCATCTTATATACATTTCACTATACCAGCTAGCAATTATAAACTCTACATTACCAACTATTCTAGTCTCAAGATTGAACTAAATTCATATGGTTATCAAATTGTCCATTACTTACTTACTTACTTACTCACTGGCACTATCGAACCCGTAGGTTCATGGCCGCACGGACATAAGCTCTCCATACATCCCTATCCTGAGCTAATGCTTTCCAATCATTCCCTGTATAATCTACTTCCCTCAAATCATAGTTAATGTTGTTCTCCCACCTCATTTTTGGTCTACCAACTGGGCGTTTTCCTTCTGGCTTTCCTACAAGAAGTTTCCATGCACGTCTTTCATTCCCCATACGCGCAACATGTCCTGCCCATCGCAGTCTACGGGACTTAACTGTTCTTATTATATCTGGCTTCCTATAAAGACCATGTAGTTCATTGTTATGTAGTCTTCTCCATTCACCTGTCTGTTCATCTCTTTTTGGTCCAAAAATTTTCCTAAGAACTTTATTCTCAAATACTCGTAATCTCCTTTCCTCCCTTAAAGTAAGAGTCCATGTTTCGCACCCATATAATATAACTGGTAGAATAATAGTTTTATATATTTTCAGCTTAACGTTTTTTGAAAGGAGTTGGGACATCAAAAGTCTCTGCAATGCATAATAGCATGCATTTCCAGAATTGAGCCTATGTTTAATTTCTTTGTGCGTCTCATTCCTATTTGTGATTATTGTTCCTAGGTATTTGAATTCAGCCACTTCCTCAAAATTTCCCTCATTTGTCATTAGCTGTCCATTTCCATTATATACTGAATTTCTACCTGTGACCATATATTTAGTTTTACTGATATTTACTTCCAGTCCTAATTTCTTAGTGTTACTCAATAGTGTGTGCGTGTTGGCCTTTAGTATCTCCTCGCTATCGGCCAATAGTACTACATCATCAGCATAATATGGTTATCAAATTGTCCATTCGATGTCTTAATTGAAACGTTTAAAAATATTACCATTTTCAACACTCCTGTCTCTTCTCCTATTCAATATAACACTTAATACCTGAACTAAGATCAAGAGCTCTTTGCAGTACAGTTGGGAACTCAGGAATTGGTCAATAGTTGGAATATGACCATATAAAAATGAATCGGTTACGATGTTTGTATAACAACACTTGATACTATGCTTCTAATCATTAAAGACATGTTGCCTCATTACCGAATTAAAATTAGAGCAAAAATGTTATATTATTTTAATGTAATGTTACCAGGGAATCTACTTTTCCCGATTTTCTTTGCATCAATGAGCTGAAAATAGTTATTCTGAGTTATCCGTAAAATATAGCCATATGCTGTCGCAGACTTTTTTTACAGAGTTTTTTTAATATATTCAATTCTGTGTACATTAATTTGGTGTATTTGTTATGGTTTAGGCAGCGTAAGCAATTTAAGCACCCAAAAGCGACTTTTTTAGTGCACCGATGCATTTTTTTATAGCTCCGGCCCTATAGTACATACAATAATATGTTAAATATACTTTAGTTGTCGCAGAAAAATTATCTAAATAATGGTGAAAACCCCAGTCAAATCGGTCATGTAGTTTTTGAGTCATATAGTCATAAAGCGGGCCGGGTTCGATTCCCGGTCGGGACAAGCTTTCTGGGTGAGGTTTTTTTCCAGGGGCTTTCCTCACCTGTAAGACAAATGCCAGGTAGTTTTGAGGTTCAAAGGTCCCCGAACATTATCTGATCATCATTATAATCCTCGGTGTGGAAACCAACGGAAAGCTACCACAAATATTCCCTAGTAAAGCTGCAAAACATAGAATGGAAATGCTATGATTGCAGTGAAAGACCTGCCCTAGGGCAGAACACTATAAATAAATAAATAAAAATAAATAAATAAATATATATATATATATATATATATATATATATATATATATATACTCCACCGCTCTGATCTCGAGGTAGCGTGCTGCCTTGTCACGCAGCGGGCCGGGTTCGATCACCGGTCGGGGCAGTTTTTCAGGGTGAGGTTTTTATCGGGGTTTTTCCTCACCTGTAAGACAAGTGTCAGGAAAAACTTTAAGACCCTAACGGTCCCCGAAATCATGTGGCCATCATCATCCTTATCATTACCATCATTATCATCATCATCCTTCACCGGTGTGAAAAGCAACGGGAAGCTACCACACCTACAATTCCCTAGTAAAGCTGCAAGCATAGCATGAAAAATGCTATGATTGCAGTGAAGGACCTGCCTTCGGGCAGAATTACTATGGATGGATATATATATATATATATATATATATATATATATATATATATATATTGACAGCCTTCAAATAGTATATAAGTTTAAATCTGAAGTATAATTCGCGTGGAGTGAAAAATATAACCACAGTTATAGTTTGTTGTCCTACAAAATTATTAATTGGGACTTAACTCTTTCTTTCTCTGAACCGTTCATGCGATACTACGACCAAAATAGAAAATAAATTAAGATTAATTCCATATTTGATTATTTGACATTTACAACACATTTAACAAGAAAACGTGCGCTGTATAATGAATTATATATTTCAACTGTACATTTTGACCTCAATATCTGATAGAAAAGATCATATGTGCTTAAGATGATTATGAAACTGAATATTTACAAATGTATTAGATACTTGTTATCAAAGACTTAAAGGAGTGACGTATTTGTCACCTCCTATGTCAATTACCCTACTTAAAAAGTATCCGTTGATTTCTTTAAAGCAAATCCCTATTGTGTGTGGACATGCTTCGAAGGGAAATAAATCTGTTAGATTTTGTGCCATAACTGTAGGGAATGTAAATTGATTAGAAATCTGAAATCAGAGAGTCGATCCTGATGGATTGGTATTCACTACGCTCGTATCCGGCTCCGAGATTTGCTGGTTCAAACCCAGCCGGCGTCGATGGATTTTTCAGGGTGTAAAAATCCTGATTACGGATACCTCCTCCTCCTTCTTCACTTCACGGGCTAGGCAAATTGTCTGTTCCGCCTCACTGTTGTTCTGTCCATCTTTTCACTGGCCTTCCTGCATTCCTTGAACCTCTTGGCTTGTAGTTAAATGCTGCTTTTGGCAATCTTGTTACATTCATTCTTTCTACATGTCTAAACCATTTATCTCTACATTATTTGATTTTATCGTTCAGTGGATATATATTTAACTCTGTTCTTATATCTTCATTCTTTATCCGATCCAATCTTGTGCAGAGTTTTGTTCTTCTAAGGAATTTAATTTGTACACTTTGTATTCTGTTGTGTAATTTTTTGGTCATTACCCAAGTTTCACTCCCGTAAAGTAATTCAAGAAGTGCCAATGTTTTATAAAACTTCAATCTAGTATCTCTTCTTGTTTATTCCTTAATGTTTTGGATACCTTCGGAAGGGAATTACATCCATGGGTCCCGTGTTATAGATTTACGACACGAAAAAAAAACCTCAAGAAGAAATCTCCGAGCAAATCTTGCAAGTCTTTTCACACCTAGATTAGAATTTGAACGCTAACGACCTAACCTTTTGAAGAGGGTAATTAAATAGCATAACTGAAATCAGAGACCTCTAAAAAATACTAACAAAGGAACTGTCAACCACCGCATGCCGAAACTTGCCTTGAAATTTCTCCCACAGAAGCATTGTGATGAACAAAGGCCGTGTCCAAAAAAATTATCTGTAGTTTTTTACTGTAAGGCACAGGAATCAAAGCCAGAATCCAGCGATGACAACCCACTTTATGGAACAGATGGACTCCATGCTTTAGTAAGAGCGGAGTGGAGTAAGAAGGGACGCGGCGCAGACGGCAGTTAGTGAAGGTTATACATTCTACAGAGTTCACGAGATGTATTACTTCCCTATAGTTTAAATGATAGATTTGGCGCTGGATTTTAGTGCCTTACAGTTAAAAATGACATTTTTTATGCGCCCTTGGTACATCACAATGTTTCTGTGGCAGAAATTTCAATTTAGATTTTGGCATGCAATGATTGTCCTTTGTAATAACTTTGATATCTATATTTGAATTGATGCTACAGGGGGCTTCATCATTATCATCAGCTTCGTGGATTGGACCATTTGATCCATTCCGTCTCTAGAACTTATATCTATACTCTACAACGCTTTTTTTAGGACATCCAATTCTTCTCTTACTCTGTTGTCTATACCTGTATGATTGCAATGAAATATATCTTGGTTGCAATCGTAAGTAAAAGTAAAGTAATCCCACTATAGGTCTTAGGAGGCCCTTGGGGCAGTAGGAGGTTAAGGCTCCCACTTTTTCTAGACAATCGGCACTAGGTGTCAGCCGGGTTGTCAGCGCGTGACGGCCGCCTTTACACCCAGAACAAGCGCCTGGTACTCATTTCCGTTAGAGGCTGAGTCGACTCCAGGGCCATGGTGCCACCAGAAGGTTTGTAGCACAGTCCGTTAACCACTACGCTACGGCGTGCCCCTGCAATCGTAAGTGCAAATATCAATTTGATCTGTATTCGTCAATTGTTTCTAATAGCGTACACTTGAGATGGTTAATTCCTGACGAATAGACTCATTATTGTTTTGTGGTTAAGGAAAATCCATCCTGCTAGAGGTGTAATTACATCTCTGCTGTTTCAATTCTATTCTTCTGTGATATAGTTACAAACCAGTTTTCTTACTTGTATAAAAATGAGGTGGATAAAGTTCGGTATAGTTTAACTTTTCTTTCTCAATTTTCTAATACAGAAACTTTAATTTAACGAATTAATTGGAAACATTTTGTTAACTTATTCTAAGTTATTCGAAATTTGCTATGAAAGTTTACAGTCCAGGTAATTCAATTCATGGGCTTGTTATAATGTTTTCTTCTTCTTTAGTAGGCGACTACAACCTCATTGACGATTTGGCCTCCTCAACAATTTTTCTCCACTTAGATACTGAAGCAGAATCTTTCACTCTGACTCCTAGATTAATAAATTAAAATAATAAATTAATTAGGACCTGTATTATCATGTTAAATGTCTAAAGGATGAAATAATAACCGCAGGTATATGAAACTTATATGAAATCAAACCGTGAGGATACGAGGATTTTGATTTTCATATAATTGGATTAAAATAAATTGAATCAAACCAAGTTGATAGAAGTAGGAATAAACTATCAGTTAATAATTAAGGAAACCATTTAACAAGTACATGGTACCGCTTTTGTTAAGCGACAGGCCCTTGATGCGGCTACAAAAGAGTTAAAATTCAAGAAAACTTATTTTTACTAGCGGATTACTGGACATTTCTTTGTGGACCAGTAATCCAAGATCTTAAACTGAGCTTCGCTGACAGGTCATTAACAAAGCATGATTTATGGCTGGGGAACTACAGCGTCGAGTAAACAACGCATTTTAGCGAACTCGACAAACCGCGAGGACGCGCAGCCTAGGAAACAGGCGGGAAAAGGCCACTGACCCAAAGGAGTGTCCATACAGTGTTCATGGTGGATCCTTATCCAATGGAAAGACGGCGATTCCTCTTCGGTACTAAGGAATCGTTGTCAACCAATATAATAAAGTGTTGTATCGCGACAAGGTAATGACCTCATGACGACACGATGCCAGAGAGAGGGTAACGAAGTTTACCTTATACCAACAATAATTATATTAAGTTAGTTTTTAGTTCTGCATTCTGAGTTTAGCGTTTAGAGTTCGGCGTCCTTAATCCGGCGGAACTCACCGAGGCGGGAGTCGGGACGACCGGCATGGCTTCAAAGTAACAAAATACAAACATAACTTCACTTATAATTTGTTCGTCCGTTATAGATAATTCGAGATTCCACTTGGATTCTAAAGGCGTTACTGCGGTCAATACCTTGTCCGACATCAAATGTGTCAACAATCTTACATATGTATAGTGTCCATCGATTAATAAAATATTTTTTATTAAACTTCATCTCGCGTAGTCTTGCGCCGGCCAGCTCCTTGCTTATCCCTGAGAAAGAACCTCAACTCTACCGATTACCAACCTGAGCAACCTAAGATCTCATACATGGAGATATCCTTTCGGTACTCCTAGCGCCCAACATCCTTTATTAACCTACAACCCTATTAATACCTTCTTAATACAGACTGGCCAATTTCCAATTTTCATTTCCAATATATCTTTTATAATTTCATCCTGCCATCTGTTTTTTTGGGCGTCCAGCTGTTCTGGTGCATATTGGCTTCCATTTCTATATTCTTCTTACAAGCTTGTCTTCCTGCATTCTATTTATATGTCCAAACCAACGCAGTCTTTGAGCTTTAATGCGGTTTATTATATTTTTATTTCGTATTAGATTATTTAATTCAGAGTTCATTCGTATACGCCATGTGCCATCGCTTTCTCTAATTGGTCCAAAAATTCTCCGTAAAATCTTCCTTTCGAGTTCTAATATTTTATGGTTGATAATTATTTTTTTTGTTCTGATGTGATCTGTTCCAACAAAACTAACTACTTCTTTTATGTTAAAATTTTCAAATTGGATACTCTCGATATAGGCTAATCCACCGCTGTGGTCTCGAGGTAGCGTGCTGCCTTGTCACGCAGCGGGACCGGTTCGATTCCTGGTCGGGATAGGCTCCTGGGTGAGGCATATTCGGGGTTTTTCCTCACCTGTAAGACAAATGTCAGGAAGTTTAGGGCCGAACGATCCCCGAAAATCATCCGGCCATTATCGTCATCCTTCACCGGTGTGGAAAGCAACTATATAATTTTATTATTTTAACCCATATGCCGAATTTGATTTGAAAAAAAATATACTTACTCTGATATGGATCATCTGATGCAAACACACACCACAAAAACACACGAATTGATACAGTAAAGTCCTCATGATTGTTTTCACAGGTATAACAGGAAGCTAGCTTTCTAAATACAATGCTGTGCCCAGATCAGACATCATTAGTGAATGATAACATTACAGATAACTGTTCAGTTCTATGCACTTTAAAATACTGGATTCTCTTAGATTATGAGGTGTTGCGTGTTTTCAGATAAGATAATGTTACCTATCTTCTCAGTTGATAAATTATAGTATGATGATTCATCATCCGAATCTACGGGTTAATTAACAGGAAGACTCTTTTCAGTTTAATGTAGTCCCATTTTCAGAATTTAATCATTAATGCGTCATTTTAAGAGAGGAGCATATGATTTTTTTAGTAAAATATGTTTATCGAGATATTTCGAGTGAATTGTGGGGTACAATTTGATTCGAATACATCTCAATTGAAGACTTGACACGGAAAATGATGTAAGTGCTAATTTGTCTTGCATCTGAGAGTAATATTATAATGATATTGTGAAAAGAAAAGAAAAATTAATGTCTGAACCACGAATCGAACTGTGGACCTCTAGTTCTACGTACTAGTGTGCAGCCCACTACACCATTCTAGACTTGGCACAAACATTAACAATTGAGGGGGTCAGTGGAATAAGGGCCCATCCCAACTGCACTAAGTTTGGAGAAAAATAGCATTTTATTAAATTCTACATTGAGTAAAATATATAGAGCACATATTGATAATATTTGGTACATGTCTTGTACATAAAATAAGCTTTCTGCCTGAAAATGTATAGATCACTATGTTGTTTCATATGTCTAAACAAAAGAAAAGAAAATTGAGAATATAAAATATACAACATAAATAAACAAATTAAATAACACTTTTTAACTTGAATATTGCATTAATCTATGTATTCTACGTTTACAGCATTTGTATCATCATCATCATCTGATTTAAGGCTACTGTTAAAATGTCTGGTGTACAGGTGGTACAAATGTCATGAGAGTCATGATGTCTTCTTTATCATCCTACCATTAGGATATTTTGTTTTCAGTATTACATCTCGTAATACAGGACACTTTCCTTTCCCTTTTTTAAAGGCTTATTACTTCCTCTAAAGCCAAATCACCGAAAACAGAATTTTACATACATTACATGCCTGTTTTCCACAAAACGAAACTGGGGTGCTTTTCTGATGTCTACCTTATGCTTGTCCAGCGTCACATTTCTCTTTGTGAACATTGAAGTTATCCAAATCTTTCAAATCTTCTGCATTTATCTCAATTACTGCGAATGGTTTCTTTGTTCGACTCTTTCTTATGAGGTGAACCCACTGTTCGGGTGTGTAAACCACTTGTGTTTTCTTTTAACTTTTTCAATCACACCGAAGTAAGCATCACAGGGAACGAAAGTGTGACCTGGTACAAGAAATTTATGTTCAATTTCTTCAAACCAACCACAATCAATCATGTAAAGCCAAAGTCGCATTATTGTAAAATTATTGTTTTGAACAACACATGAATCGCTATATACATTATAAGTTTCTTTTTATTAGCACATTTTTCAATCAGGGGCACAGCTTTTAATAAACAACTAGCAATTTCGTCCACACCTCTTGAAGCAACTGATTCAGGCCGATATATATTCCTTTCCATTGTTGCGTAAAATGTTCTGCTTCGTTTTATTCCACTCTTGCACATTTCTTTTTCTTTTCTTATATTTTATTACACTATTTCCATTTGCACAAGAACCTGCCACATCAGCCATTATGCATTTACTGATATTTGCCGGCAATGCTAGTCAGTATTGCAGCGGACTACAGAGTAGCGGACAATATACGGTCACGTGTCAGCAGTTGGGATGGGCCTTTATTCCCCGCGCGCGTGAAGAAGTTGGAAATTTTTCTTTGACATAAAGACTCATTTACCCTCTTTTGAGCAAAGTTAGAATTATGAGCTTCTAAAGATTAACAGAAGATGGCCATAGGATACATAAACTGCAAATAACTAAAAATCAACCATTGGTTGGGATGGGCCCTTATTCCACTGAGCCCCTCAATTCTTTCCACATATACAAATCCATAATTCTCGTTTCGTCCGCTGTCAGGTAGGTGTCACTACCATCGCCAACAGCCGGCTTCGTTTAGAAGTGTCTATATTTGAGAATTTTACACCACCACTTTTTATAAGCAGTAAACGATGTTTTTATTATTGATTTAACATTTCTCACTGAAAGATAAATTTTATTTGAAGAGAAAAATTACAACGTATATAAGAGGAAAACTTGCGTCTAGATCGCAACTCGCCTCGGTAGCTCAGTTGGTAGAGCATTTGGCCCGGCAAGCCAAAGGTCCCGGGTTCGAGTCTCGGTCTAGGCGAAAATTTTTCTCTTCAAATATAGAAATAGTAAACGATGTTATTTAATATTTTCCAATACTGTTATTTTAACATAGTTCCAATAATGGACCATATTATAATATTATAATGACAATTTTTCTTTTCACAATGGAACTACGTTAAAATAACAATATTGGAAATTGTTAAATTTGAGAGTAAACGAACAAGAAACAATTATTACTTTTAAAATAAATTTACTATTACCTACCTTCGGAATTGCGTCGTTTGTGTTATTTGGGTAGCTTTCAAATTCCTTTGGCATGGTCTGTGAAAGCATTTCGGCCGTTATTTCGTTGCGAAACATTTTGTAACTTAATTTATTAGAATATGGAGTCATGTGTTTTCTTCACGATATGGAAAGAGGTCAACTGACTCTCACCTCAATCAGCTTTAGGCTGAGATATCACATTCCAGTAATGCTACAACTTTTTAACCTTGCATTTTTTTATTATCCAAAACGTATAAACCCTATTTCACCTAAGGTACATTAGGGATATATTTTGTCAAATTTGTGTCGTTATATAATTTTTCTTTTGTCTAAAATTGAAGTGTTTTATGAATTTTATTTATAAAAACATTAAAAAGTTTAAATGCACAAATGAAAAAAAAAATTACTCGCCACTGAAATGGACTACTGGAGACGTGCTTCAAGAATATCCAGGAAGGATAAAATCCGAAATTCATATATAAAAGAAAAAATGCAGGTACAATATTCAATATTAGATTTTATAAAGAACAAACAAATTAAATTGGTACGGACACATTAGAAGGATGGAAGAAGGAAGACTACCTAAGATAATCATGGATTGGGAACCACAGGGAAGAAAAAAGAAGGGTAGACCAAATATTACGTGGATTCAGGGAATCAATGAAACTAAGAGGGAATGGGAAATAGAAGAAGATATATGGATGAACAGACAAGAATGAAAAAATGTGTCGAATCAAATGTGTAGTTAACTGTGAACATGGGTACCGGAAAAATGTATATTCATTGTAAAAGCCGGAATAATAAAAAAAAAGTATGTAGTTCTTTTCTGTCATAATCACTTCTGTAACGGGTGGTTTACTTAAACAGGCATTGTTATTTAGAAAACATAATTTCAAATCTTTCATTCCAGAACAACGGACAATCAAATATAATATGTTCTACGCTTTGACTGCCAATTCCACAATTACAGCTTGCATTTTCTATGATGTTGAATCTCTGTAGATATTGCATTTTAGTGATTGTAAACCATTTTTTTCTTTACTTCTAATAAACATGTTTGAACACAGTTATTTCAACTTTAAAATTTGTACTTCATAAAACAGTCGTCCTCAACTATAATAACTTCTGTTATAAACGTCACACTTAAAATTCTAGGCCTTTCAAATATATGTTTCATCCTCAGGAATTCTTACTTACTTACTTACTCACTGGCACTATCGAACCCGTAGGTTCATGGCCGCGCGGACATAAGCTTTCCATACATCCCTATCCTGAGCTAATGCTTTCCAATCATTCCCTGTATAATCTATTTCCTTCAAATCATAGTTAATGTTATTCTCCCACCTCATTGTTGGTCTACCAACTGGGCGTTTTCCCTCTGGTTTTCCTACAAGAAGCTTCCATGCACGTCTTTCATTTCCCATACGTGCCACATGTCCTGCCCATCGCAGTGTACGAGACTTAACTGTTCTTATTATATCTGGCTTCCTATAAAGTCCATGTAGTTCATTGTTATGTAGTCTTATCCATTCGCCTGTCTGTTCACCTGTTTGGTCCAAAAATGTTCCTAAGTACTTTATTCTCAAATCAGGAATTCTTATGGTACTGAAATTATTTGTATATTTCATACAGAGGTCTTTGGTTCTTGGGTGCGTTCTCATTTAGCATGTTTTTATTATCTGCTTCTTTGATAATTTCAATCTCTTCCAGGATATTGATTTTTTTGTCTATTGTTCTCTTTGTGTATTATTGGCATTGTTTTATTTATGTTGTTAAATTGATGGCCGGTTTCTGAAATGTGTTCAGCAAAACGTGATTTTCCTTCTCTTTTAATAAACTCTGAGAAATGTTCATTAAGTCTTATTTTAAAACTTCTTGATGTTATTTAATCCAATCAATTTAACAACATAAATAAAACAATGTAAATAATACACAAAGAGAACAATCGACAAAAATCAATATCCTGGAAGAGATTGAAATTATCAAGGAAGCAGAAAATAAAAATATGTTAAATGAGAACACACCCAACAACCAAAGCCCCTGTATGAAATGTACAAATCATTTCAGTACCATAAGAATTTCTAAGGATGAAGCATGTCTTTGAAAGGCCTAAAATTTTAATAGTGTGACGACGTTTATAACAGAAGTTATTATATAGTTGAGAACGACGGTTTATAAGATACAAATTTTAAAATTGAAACGTTTTCTTTTCTTTTCAGAAAAATAGAATTTCTCATATGAGCGTTACCCCATGCAATTTTTACAATTCTCTCAGTTATCTATTTCTATTTATTTTGTAGTCATTTTGGCACATTGAATTTCACATATTTTTTCATCTCTTTATTATATTTTTTTTTAATTACGGAAGAGGCTAGTGAAGTGCTTTGTGTGGAGTGTAGCAGTGTATGGTGCAGAGACTTGGACATTACGACGGAATGAGGAAACGCGACTGGAAGCTTTTGAGATGTCGATATGGAGAAGAATGGAACATATAAAATGGACAGACAAAGTAAGAAATAAAGATGTGTTAGACAGAGTGGTGAAAGAAGAACATGCTGGAACTCATAAAGAAGAGGAAAGGAAATTGGATTGGCCACTGGCTAAGAAAAAACTGCCTGCTGAAGGATGCCCTGGAAGGAATGGTCAACGGAAAGAAAGTTAGAGGCAGAAAAATACATAAGATGATGGACAATATTAAAATAAATGGTTTGTATGCAGATACAAAAAGGAAGGTTGAGTTAAGGAAAGAGTGGAGAATGATGAGTTTGCAGTGAAAGACCTGCTCTTGAGCAGAACACAACTTATATTTTTATTATGTTTGGCAAATGATTCTCTTAATATCCTTTGAATATACCGATACATCGATGAATGACAAGCGTTGGTATATGTCCCCAAAGGGAAAACATTTGTCATGGAATTTTAGCAAGTATGATAACGATGCCTATGTAGTGCCATGAGGCATTTTGGTAGCTACAATAAGTGACGATTCCATTTTGAGAAAACCAACTGGGACACTCGACGTGCTGACCACATGTCACCCCATAACTAGCCCGATGATCTTTTGCCTTTGTAAATAGAAAATGTAGGTGTGAAAGCAGTTATATAATATATATGTGATACATGGACTCTTCCTTTAAGGGAGGAAAGGAGATTACGAGTATTTGAGAATAAAGTTCTTAGGAAAATTTTGGACCAAAGAGAAATGAACAGACAGTTGAATTGAGAAGACTACATAATAGTGAGCTACATGGTCTTTATAAGAAGCCAGATATAATTAGAACAGTTAAGTCCCCTGCGATGGGCAGGGCATGTGGCTCGAATTGGGAATGAAAGACGTGCATGGAACATACATTTAACTTTTTTTTTATATACACGGATTTGTGGCTAATTGACTCAAGTATTTTGATTAAAAGACTAAATTCCTCATTTTTGGTTTACAAGACCAATATTTTATTTGAATTATTAGAACCATTGCCAATGTGTCTCCAAAACTTACATTTTAAATAAACTACTCCTTGAAATAGTTAAATTAATTCTTTTAATAGGAAAACCAGAGGGAAAACGCCCAGGCAAGAATGAGGTGGAGGTATAACATTAACGATGATTTGAGGGAAGTAGATTATACAGAGGATGATTGGAAAGCATTGACCCAAGATAGGGATGTGTGGAGAGCTTATGTCCGAATGGTCATGAACCTATGGGTTCAATAGTGCCAGTGAGTTAGTTAGTTACTTGTGAAAGCAGCAGCCGACAAGATATTCAAATATCATCTAGGGCTGTCGGTCCACGGAGATATGGAGTGAAAATCTGATTAAGGTTTCGTTTGGAGAGAAGTAAGTTCTTGTGAATCAGGGTTAATTAATATATTTTTATAACGATATCTCGATTTTCTGGGAACTAAATCGGACCTCGTAGATTTACGGAACTTAAAGGAACTTTAAGTGTGAAAAAAGAGTTCTTAGAGCAAGATTTTCAGCTCTTTCACCCCTAGATTTGAATTTAGACGCTAGTGACTTGAGTTGTTAAAGAGTGTCGTTAAATAAAAATACTAACTTATTAACTAACTAACTAACTAACTAACTAACTCATTGGCACTATCGTATTCATGGCCGCCCGGATATAAGCTCTCCACGCATCCCTATCCTGAGCTAATGTTTTCCAATCATTCCCTGTATAATCTGCTTCCCTCAAATCATGGTTAATATTATTCTTCCATCTCATTCATGATCTACCAACTGGGCGTTTTCCCTCTGGTTTTCCTACAAGAAGCTTCAATGCACCTCTTTCTTTCTCCATTCGTGCCACATATCCTGCCCTTCACAGTCTACGAGACTTAACTGTTCTCATTATATCTGGCTTTCTATAAAGACCATGTAGTTCATTGTTGTGTAGTCTTCTCCATTAATCTGTCTGTTCATCCCTCTTTGTTCCAAACTTTTTACTAAGAACTTTATTCTCAAATACTTGTAATCTCCTTTACTCCCTTAAATATAGAAAAAATACTAACTACCTGCTACAATGGTCAAGATTTTAAATCCTCTTTCTCACTGGGAATTGAAGCCATACTGCTAGAGTGGAAAGTAATAACTCTGCGATCATGGACATTTACGTACTTGTTGTAAAAAAAAATATATTTATTGCTTACCATCTGTTTGATGCTCATTTTATGATCACTTCATTTCGTAGATTAAAAGTAATATTCATTACTGCGAATGCTAGTTGCATCAGTTTGGACCTTGGAATGTTTCAGGTCTTGTGTTGAAATTTAGTTGTTTTCTTCCACCTGATTTCGATCATGTCTTAAACTTTCTCCCCGATTTGGCCATCTGTTAGACTCAATGCTGGACCTATAAAATGTAGGCTTCTTGCCAGAATTAATTAAAACCTCTCGCCTTTAGCGTAACGGTTAGCATGTGCGACTTGTAATTCAAGGGTCCCGGGTTCCATAACCGGATACGCCATAAATTGCTTGTGTATAGAATCTCAGCCTAATGGTAATAACAGAGTAGCTACTTAATATGAGAAATAGCGAATACCGGTTAAGAAAAAAATGAGGGATGCGTCACACTAACTACGTGGCTCCTGTACTTCAACTAATTCAGCAATACGAAAATTACATGAGGAATTAAGCAAATCAAGTACAAAACTCATAGTTGTTTGTACAACTAAAGAAAAAAAAATTGCTTGAACCGGGATTTGAGAACTGGCGTTCTAACCAATTGTGCTATTCAGGCAATCCAGTAGAAGGCACACATTTCTCTCCATTTGAAATCCCCGTATACTCTAGTACTGAACTTTATTCACATTACAGGATAGTAAAATATAATTGGATTCATTCGTGAACAAGTGATTAGTGCGTCAACGCGTAAAGCTAGCGCACTCCATGTGGGTTTCGTGAATTCGGGAACCGGTGGAGGACCAAGTAAATAACCACTTATACTTTGACACCCCCTTTTCGAAGAATACTAGACCAGGAATGTGCATTTATGAACGGTGACGTAATGTCTCCCTCCACTATGCCTATGCTATCACGAATGATGATGTAAGCATGACGTCGAAATGGCGTAAGTAATGTGCTTGCAGTGAAGGATGGGGTTAATGATTTACATGCATTCTACAACATAACAGTAACACAGAGCGGCCTAATGATGAAGATGGCCCGTCTGGGTGGACAGAATTGGGGATACCAGGCTATTAACTACGTAAGGCTATATAAAACGCTGTTCCAACAGATATGCGCATATGCTGCACATGGATGGGCGAGACGACTAAAGGCATGCCTCAAAAAGAAGCTCCTGGCGGCACAAAGACATGTGCTAATACGTGTCACCAAAGCCTATTACACTGTATCGAGAGCATGCCTTCCAATCATAGCTGGAGTATTCCCAATAGACTTATACATAGAGAGGAGGATTCAACGATATCGTCTCCGAAGAGGGCTTCCCGTCCACATCGAGGAAACGATCATTACTCCGGACCTATACGCCGAACCAGATGAAAGGGACGCCGTCCGCAGAATTATCGACTCTCACCTCCTCGACAAGTGTCAACGGGAATGGGAACAGGAGCCCCATGGACGCCAGACATTCCAGTCCTTCCCAAGAATCCAGAAAAGAATGCAGACGACATGGATAACTCCCAGCCACTACACCACACAGATCCTCTCAGGTCATGGACTCCTCCGCTCCAAATTGCACGAAAGAGGACGTGCCGACTCACCTCTCTGTGATTGTTTCAACCCCGGAGAGGACGACGTAGTCCACGTGCTCTATCAATGTACCAAGTACAATGTCTTCAGACAGGAGCTGGAGGAAGCAGCTATGATCGGTGAAACACAATGGCCGCCCGCCTTAGCATTCTGGACCGGTAAGGAAGCCTTCAAATCCCTCACTAAGTACACAAGAAGAGTCTTGGGATTAAGAAGAGACAAAGACCAGCGGAGACAAGAGAGACGTTAAAATCGTCATCTACTACTACTACACACACATACACATATACATAAACAAGCACTAAACACACAGTCACATACACACATTAACACATACACACTTTATTTTAATTTTATGTAACAATTATACACTTCAAATACCCGAATTGTATATTTATTATGTATTTCAATAAAGATTAGATATAGATAGGGACATAGAGCAGACCCGGAAATAAGTGCATTATGCCTGAGGTAACCCGGGGTGTGGTGGTGGGGCTCTAAATAAAAATAATACAAATAATATTCGACATTGATCACGAAGTCACAAATGGAGGATTAAAACTTTTTCCCTTATTCGGTTAAGTTGGGCATTCATGAACTAGGCCATTTTTCTTGGCAGAACATGAAATAACTTTAATCAACGAAGATACAGTAATTATTTTAAACAAATATTTTAAAGCCTTATATCAGAAAAAAAATAGTCCACCGCTGTGGTCTCGAGGTAGCGTGCTGCCTTGTCACGCAGCGGGGGCGGGTTCGATTCCCGGTCGGGGCAGTTTTTCTGGGTGAGGTTTTTATCGGGGTTTTTCCTCACCTGTAAGACAAATGTTAGGAAAACTTTAAGGCCCAAACGGTCCCCGAAATCATATGGCCATCATCATCATGATCATCCTTATCATCATCATCATCATCATCATCCTTCACCGGTGTGGAAAGCAACGGGAAGCTACCACACCTACACAATTCCCTAGTAAAGCTGCAAGCATAGCATGAAAATGCTATGATTGCAGTGAAGGACCTGCCTTCGGGCAGAATTACTATGGATGGATATCAGAAAATAATACAATTTTTTATTACCTGTAGTATTTGGTATTTTACATATTTAATACAAATAGTTTTTTAACATTTTTTTAATGACTAGGGTAGCGGTCTGATACAATTAAACTGTAGATAATTGAAATATTAAAATTATAAGCTTAACATAAGTAGAGAGAATATATTGCAGCCCTCAGGGGTCCTCATCTAGGGGATATGTGGATGGCGACCACAAGGTGCCCAAGCTGTGCAAAACATTTCTTCCACTTACTTGTGTTTTGCACTCTTTTAAGTTTACTATCTAACCTCTCTTGGTTAACTCTTGTTTTTTCGACCCCGACGCTATTAGGGCATCCGAGGGCTAGGGAGTCTTTCCTTTTTTCCATTTCTTCTTTCCTTTATTTTCTTTCCTTCTCCAGAAAAGCCTGACCAGAGGCTATAAGATGGTAGCCCATCACTGGTCTTGCCTTCCTTTGGCCAGCAACAAATCGAAGGGTCTATTATTAAGCTTTCAAGTCTTATACGAGAATTTCCCATACGGGAAAATTTTCTATAGGATCGTAACAGGCCTTGGCCTAATACTTGGAAGGAAGAAGAAGAAGAAGAAGAAGAATATATTGCACTTCAGCCTAAAATTGTACCTTTGTTCTCCAGCTTACGCGCTAGTGCTTTAGAGAATATTGTTAATAATTAGGGAGCGGATTTTTATGTAATAAAATATAAGATTGCAATGCAGATAGCATATATTATTCAACTGTTTGTGTGTGAAGCAAGATAAAAGACAGCCAAAAGTCTTACGTCTCATTATACTATTCAACTGTTTGTATGTGGAACCAAAATAAAATACAATCATAAGTCTAACTTCTCATTATACTATGTTGCAATCTTAACTTTTAATACATAAAAATCCGCTCCCTATTAATAATAATAACAGTTGAGACTTTAATACTTTTCTAAAGAATACATTTTTCTGATTGGTACTCGTATGTTTACCGTAACGTTAAGAAACGGTTTTATCATACCTTATGTACCGTGCAATACCTATACAGTAGACAGCTTATTGGCTGAGAGCGGAATCTGTTCCGCAATGAAAAAGGTTTACTTATATTGGTATAGACCAGCGGTTCCCAACCTCTTTCGACTCGCGAACCCCTTCCACAACGATCTGAGTTGGGTGAACCGGTGACTTTTAAATATACATACAGTAGACATGCATAAAATTTATTTACAAGCAAGAGGTTTAATAACCTTAAATTAACTTAACCCTGAACATTTAAATCCTAAAGTTACTTTAGTTACGTCTTAAAAGCTGCACAACGTGTAGGCCTAGTTGTAGCGAAATGAAATGCATTCCTAACGTTGTTACATAATTGTAAATCAGACATTCGCGGTAATTATGAATTTATTGTGGAAATAATGTGATAAATTCCCCATGTTACACATATGCAACAAGGGATTAATTTAATTAAAAAAATAATAATATCATCATTACATTATTATTATTATTATTATTATTATTATTATTATTATTATTATTATTATTATTATTACAGTGCTGCAGAAATGAAGGAAACAATAATAGACCTAACCTCGAAACCCGCCACTACGGGAAAGTTTTGGCGAACCCCCTGGAGCTTCGCGAACCACAGGTTGGGAAACGATGGTATAGACCATACGAGAATGCGCGTGAGGCTGTGAGATGGGGGGTATATCAACATAGCTGCATACCTACCAGGTTATGAAGAGAGCTCCGTCATGTAGGAAAACATACGCAGTTAACATTTGATTTAGTAAAGAAGTGGAGTTATTGTAGAGTATGTCTATAGTTGATATTGCGCGTACTTGATCTTACGTGTGGTGAAGTGCTACAAAAAAATGAAAACAAATGTGCACGCGATAGAGCAATCTTTGTCTTAAAATGCTTTATTACCTTTATATTACTTCCTAATGTTTATATTAAAGAAGAATCACCCGATAGGTATGCAGACATATAATACATCCCTTCTCACTCCCTCCCAATCGCTTCAGTAAAGGCAATAACAGTACAACTAAGTCATCCTCATCGTGGAACAAATTCCGCTCTCTACTTAGTATATTTTGCTGCACAGAGCTATGAATCATACTCTGATAAGAATCCCCACGAGGAAAGGATGGAATTTCGGCCAGTGTATCTGACCGATGCCATCCAGTATCTTGAGGCATCTGATTTACAACTACAATTAAGTAACAACTCCGAATTGAGAAAATCATCCACAATTACATTGATACATGTGATTGTGAGCCCAGCAGTCAGTCCATAGATGAAGGGCCAGAATGCCTGTCACGATCTGGAGTTAATAATTATAGGACATTTGGTCCCACTTTATCGCTCAAGATCATGTATACTTCTCGTCTCCGCAACTGTTTGGAGAGGGTTGTTTCTTTCAGCAGCCGTTCCCTAAGGCAACTGCCACCACTTACTTTCCATTTCTGTCGATGTTGCCGGTGCGAAACGCATTCCATTCTACAAGTAATTGCAGTAATCATATTAGCCCAGAGCTGGGTCGACATACAAAAACAAATAATTATATTTAAAATACGTAATAAAAATATTTCATCATCATCATCAACAAGGATTAAGCCCAATGGCCTGTTCCGATCTCATTAGAGGTCGAATTGGTCCTTCCATCTCTACAATGGTCTCCCCAACATTCTCCTCCCTTTTGGTTTATAATTATACATTCTTATTGGTATGCGCTGTTCATTCATTCGTAATACGTGCTGAAGATACGTATTTTGATAATATGTTATTCTTTCACAGAGATTAAATATATTAAGTTTTGTTCTTATATCTTCGTGTTTCTTTTTATCGGTCCTTTGGTATCCTGCTATTGCTCTCAACATCTTCATTTCAGCAGCCTCTATTTGTTTACTATCTGCCTTTGTTAATGTCCAGGTTTCACATCCATATATAAGAGATGGAACTGCCAATACTTTGTAAAACTTCAAATTAGTTTATTTTCTAGTCTTATTCAATAACGTGCGTTTAATTGTGCCACATAGATAATTGAATCGTTGTATTTTAGTGTGTTTATCTAAATTTCTGTCATTGCCTAAATGACATCCCAAATAATTAAAATTCTGAATTTAGTCTATAATTACATTGTTTATCATTATTTTTGTTCTTATTGCACATTTTTCTTTCAGAGCTAATATTGTTTTAAATATAGATATTCTTAAATTGTATTTTTGAGAGATATTATTTAAAGTATAAAGGAATTGTTGTAAATCATTTTCTGATGCTGTCATTATTACTTGATCGTCTGCAAAAAGCAGAGTTGTCAATACACTATTTATATTAAAATATTTATAAACTTAATTACAATTAAATAAAGTTATATTGATTTGCACATAATATTTTCAATGTAAATGAGAATTCTAACTTCTAGAGTAACTTGAATGAAAACTGACATTGTTGCGAATATATCTCTTTCACTGCATGACCTTGAACGGTATAGTAAAACAAAATTTCTATAGCTGTCCTGTCATAAACAGATATTTAGTAGAACATTTCTAACTTTGGTATTAGGTAAGAAATAAGTCTGTGCCACAAAGTTTACTACGTGGATTTCCTCCACCGAAGTTTGATCATGTCTGAAGCTTTCTCTCCGATCATGTAGACAGGGGCCATAGTGTGCGCTGCAGGAATCACAGGCATAATGGAAGCATCCACAACTCTCAGTCCTTCTACTCCTCTAACTCTTAATTGCGGGTCGACCACTGCATCGGGATCCGAATCAGGTCCCATCTTGCAAGTTCCCACTTGATGTTGAAGAGTCGTGGTGACTGTTCTAGCGGCGCATTCCCAGTAAGAATCTGATGCGAACTCCAGGCTCTCGCATCCTGGGAAAGGCGTTTTTAATAGCGTGCTGCCGAATTTCTGTAGTGCCTTGGTTTGACTCAGAGCTATTGCCTGCAATCACAACACATTCAATTAGTTTAAGACAAGCATGCCAAACTCACATACGCTCAATTCTGGAAATGTTACTATTAAACATTACTTACTTACTCACTGGCACTATCGAACCCATAAATTCATGGCCGCGCGGACATAAGCTCTCCATACATCCCTATCCTGAGCTAATGCTTTCCAAGCATTCCCTGTATAATCTACTTCCCTCAAATCATAGTTAATGTTATTCTCCCACCTCATTGTTGGTCTACCAACTGGGCGCCTTCCCTCTGGCTTTCCTACAAGAAGCTTCCAAGCACGTCTTTCATTCCCCACACGTACAACATTTCCTGTCCATTGCGGTCTACGAGACTTAACTGTTCTTATTATATCTGGCTTACTTTAAAGACCATGCAGCTCATTGTTATGTAGTCTTCTCCATTCGCCTGTCTGTTCATCTCTCTTTGGTCCAAAAATTTTCCTATGTACTTTATTCTCAAATACTTGTAATCCCCTTTCCTCCCTTAAAGTAATAGTCCATGTTTCGCACCCATATAAGTTAATATAACTGGAAGAATAATAGTTTTATATATTTTCAGTTTAATGTTTTTTGAAAGGAGTTGGGACATCAAGAGTCTCTGCAATGCATAATAGCACGCATTTCCAGAATTGAGCCTATGTTTAATTTCTTTGTACATCTCATTCCTATTTGTGATTATTGTTCCTAGGTATTTGAATTCAGTCACTTCCTCAAAATTTCCCTCATTTGTCATTAGCTGTCCATTTCCATTATATAATGTATTTCTACGTGTGACCATATATTTAGTTTTATTGATATTTACTTCCAGTCCTAATTTCTTATTGTTACTTAATAGTGTGTGCGTGTTGTCCTTTAGATCTCCTCGCTATCGGCCAATAGTACTACATCACCAGCATAAACTAACAGCTTATTAATACCATTGAGTTGTAAGCCTTCCTCATTCTCTAAAGATTTGATGGCATGCTCCGGTACAACATTAAATAGTAGAGGCGATACTATTAAACATTACAGAGACTTTTATCATGCCAACTACTTTAAAAAAAAGTCAAACAAAAAGTATACAAAATGTTTTTCTAGTTATATTATATGGATGCGAAACATAAACTCTTTCTTTAAGGGAGAAAAAAATATTACGAGTATTTGAGAATAAAGTTTGTAGGGCGATTTTTGGAACATGGAGAGACGAACAGTCAGCTGAATGGAGTAGACTTCATTACAGCGAGCTGCACGATCTTTATGGAAAATCAGATAAAATAATAACGGTAAGATATCGTAGACTGCGATGGACAGGACATGCGGTAAACATGGAGAATGAAAGAGGGGCAATGGAAGCTCCTCGAAGGAAAACCGGAGGAAAAGCGTCCAGAAATTAGGGCAAGAATGAGATGGGAGAATAACATTAACCATGATTTGAGGGTGGTAAATTAAACATTCGATGATTGAAAAACATTAGGGCAGGGTTGAGAAGTGTGGCGAACTTATGCCAGCATGACTGTGAACTTCTGGGTTCTATTGTGCCGGTGTGTTAATAAGTTATGCTAAACTCACAGGAGAGGATATGCTCTGAAAACTCTGAAAACATCACCAAATCAAACTTATTCAGATGTGGTAGTTAAAGATCCACTGTTTGAAGTCGATTAGAAAATTTCTTTCCCCATTGGATCTATCAAGAACGTGAACCGCAGCTCCTGCGCCATGATATGATACAGTAAAACGTGTTTAATCCGGAACGTGAATAATGCGGAAATATGTTCAATGTGAACAAATTCATTGCTCCCGGCAAAATAATAGTAATTTTACGTGTATTCATTTTGTATAGAACCGAATATGTCCAACGCGGAAACGGAAGGATATTTCTGCACAATTCACGAAAGAAAATGCTTATAAGGCGGAAAGATAGAGAGAGAAATAAATTAGTTTCCACTTCATTGAATTCCCGTTAGGCGAATTAACAATAAGTGATGATTTCTGCCGCCGGGTGAAGTAGAGTTTCTACCTGTATCTGGAATTTTCTTTCGGCCTCACTGCACACCCGTTTTGGGAAATACAGGTTGGTTTAACAAAATATTTGGCGTGTGACATCTGTCTTACAAATAATCAGTTCACTGTAAAATCTTAAATTAGTTTAAGATCTGAGACCGATTGTGTGCGTATCTTTCACAGATAGCGTTCTGAATTTACGGAATAAAGATAGCTAAATCGTATGTATCATTGTCATTAAACGAAAAAGTGAAAGTGATTGAAAATGAAGAAATACAAACTCTCAGTACGGGAAATAATGACTAAATTTAAATGTGGAACAAAAAAATCTCCAAATTTCCGGACCGATGCTCCAAAATCAACCTCTAGCTGTTGCTATATCCATACTGATTAACGATTTCAAGGCATCTTCGGGTTGGTTGTGGACAGTTTTAAAGGACGATGCAGTGTGAAATGAAATTTGCGGGGAATCAAAGGATGTGGACAAAAGTATATTTAGTGAGTGGAAACCGAAACTGCATAATTTCAGGATACGTGCCTAAGAGCATTTTTAACGCTGACGAAACGGGACTGTTTTTTTGCGCTTTACCGTCGAAGTCGCTCGTACATACTATACTTCACTTCCCAACGGCAGCGGATTTACCATTAAACCAAGATACGTAAAAAAAACATACATGGTGCTCTATAATCTAAGATTGGTTAATCGTTTTTGTTTTTTATAATGCGGAATGTTGTCTAATGTGGAAAAAAAGTGGTCCCATGCGATTCCACTTTCAACAAGTTTTACTGTATCTTAGACCACTCGGCCAAGATACGATGCATTAGACCAATCGGATATGGCGAATACTTACTTACTCACTGGCACTATCGAACCCGTAGGTTCATGGCCGCGCGGACATAAGCTCTCCATACATCCCTATCCTGAGCTAATCCTTTCCAATCATTCTCTGTATAATCTACTTCGCTCAAATCATAGTTAATGTTATTCTCCCACCTCATTCTTGGTCTACCAACCGGGCGTTTTCCCTCTGCTTTCCTACAAGAAGCTTCCATGCAAGTCTTTCATTCCCCATACGTGCAACATGTCCTGCCCATCGCAGTCTACGAGAATATTAATTAAAAATCCTAAATGATAGGTCGCGTCTCTGTAAGACTGCAGACGAGAAGATACACTAAGAGAAAAAACAAAGAAAAAAAAAGAGAGCGAGAAAGAGAAAGAGATGAACAGAGAGATAAGAAGAGAAGCTTCTGAATTCCTACACTCCTACTTACTTGGCGTCCAGATTTGAGAAGTTATCCTCTTACCACAATATTGACACTAGATCACAAGATAACAGTCTGCTAACAATTCCTCTTCATAACACTTCCTCTTATTCTACTTCTTTCACAGTAGCCTCTGCTCGCTCCTGGAATGTCTTTCCTCAATATATCAGGGGTTGCCGCACACTTGGCACTTTTAAGTCACGCTTATACAGTTGTCTGTTGTCTAACAATTTTTCTCTATTTATTTAAATTTATACTATGCCATTAATAATTTTTTCTCGTTTTTTATATATATCTTGTACGTAAATTATACATTTAATTCGTTAAATCTGGATTAAATCAAAATACATTATAAATATTAATTGTATTGTATTTATAACATGTAATTGTTTATGTTTATTGTAATTTAGATGCAAGACAATTTTTTTGTATTTTTTAAAACCTGGATGAGTGGTGGAAAAGGTCTTAAGGCCTTAACTCTGCCAGGTAAAATAAAGCTATTATTATTATTATTATTATTATTATTATTATTATTATTATTATTATTATTATTATTATTATTATTGGGGGCACGCTGTAGCGTAGTGGTTAAGGTACTGAACTACAAGCCGGAGGGTCGAGGGTTCAAGTCCCGTTGGGGTTCCCGTTGGGGTCAGGATTTTTAAACTGACCCAAACCCTCTGGCGGCACTATGGCCCTGGTGTCGACTCATCCTCTAACGGAAATGAGTACCAGACGCTTGTTTTGGGGGTAAAGTCGGCCGTCACGCAAGGCTGACAACCCGGCTGACATAAAGTGCCGATTGTCTAGAAAAAGACAACCTCCTACTACCCCAAGGGCCTCCGGGTCTGTTGTGGGATCACTTTACTTTACTTTTATTATTATTATTATTATTATTATTATTATTATTATTATTATTATTATTATAGTCGGCCGCGGTGGACTAGTGGTTATGCTCCTTGCCTCTGGTCCCGAGGGTCGCGGGCTCAAACCCGGCCGGGGTCGATGGATTTTTTAGGACGGAAAAATCCAAGGAGCAAGTCCTCCGGGAGGGACTTTAAGCCGTGGGTCCCGAGTCTGAAGATTTTCAAGCTCGTAAAAAATCCTTAAGCCAGAACGAAAAGGCCTCTAAGAAAAATTTACCGAATTTCCCCTCCTAGTACTACCTTGGTTTCCTAGATGTCAGAATGAGGCGGAACGCTGACCATGAACACTCAAAATTACATCTATACGAAAACAAGTGTAACTAAATTAGTATGGTTCAAATTCTTCCCTGTAGGGGGAGAGCGCCTAAATCTCTGTAAAGGGAAAACATAGGCTTACGATAAATACAATTATTATTATTATTATTATTATTATTATTATTATTAATATTATTATTATTATCAATATTATTATTATTATTATTATTATTATTATTATTATTATTATTATTATTATTATTATTATTATTATTATTATTATTATAGAAAAAAAGGCCTAAGTAAATTGGTTCCCGGTCAATTTCCGATTCATATTGGGCCACGATTTGGCCGACCATGCAAACTTTGTAACTTATATATTTTATATGTATTATTTATGTAAAAAAAGGTACTGCACCCGAGCACGAGTACTTGCTCATTCGGGTGTCAGTACACGTGTACAGTATTTATTTGTGAATACAATTTATTCTTATTCTAATTGGTAGAATAGGTGTTACGTAAGTTAGATATTATTTGCGTTGGTTTTACTTACGCGAAAGTAGCAGTTTGCTTGCTGAAATGTCTGTGACTTGAGGGTTATTCTGGAACGTAACATATAATTTAATACGTAAAGGGAAATTTTTCCACTCTCAGGTCTGCGTGATATTACCAAATTTGCATTTAAGGTTAACGCATTAAAAGTTCACACTGCTTGCTTTCACTGAACCGGTTATGATAACATTGTGTAACATTTGGCAACCTTGAAGATGCACATTGTGAAAGTATGTCAAGTTGAAGGTGACTGCATTATTTATTTTTAACCAGATCTTTGTGATTATTGCTGTTATAATTAGAATTTTCTCGCTATTATTTCCTATTCTTTCCCATGATTATGTTTTTACACGCTTTATATTAGCTTGACCGGGAGAGGGAGGAGAGAGAGAGAGAGGAGACGAGGAGATAGAGAGAAGAGAGAGAGAGATAGAGAGAGAGAGTAGAGAGAGAGAGATAGAGGAGAGCGAGAGAGAGAGAGAG